>JAZAYU010000021.1:8103990-8241163 GCA_038501625.1 Corbicula japonica
GGACTATTAAAGGAGCATGTCAACAAGACTGTTCTCAAGGACTATTAAAGGAGCATGTCAACATGACTGTTGTCAATGACTATTTAAGCAACATGTAAACAAGACTGTTGTCAAGGACTATTAAAGCAACATGCAAACACGACTGTTGTCAAGGACTATTAAAGGAACATGTAAACATGACTTTTGTCAAGGACTATTAAAGGAACATAACAAGACTGTTTTCAAGGACTATTAAAGGAGCATGTTAACAAAACTGTTGTCAAGGATATTTAAAGGCGCATGTAAACAAGACTGTTGTCAAACACTATTGAAGGAGCATGAACAAAACTGTTGTCAAGGACTGTTAAAGGAGACTGCCATGCACAGAGATAAGTGAAAGTTACAAACCCAAACCAGAAGAATCTGTGCATATTATACATGTATTGACTGTTGGAGCATGTCATGCCACAATATGTTACCTGTATGAAGAACTCTTCTAAGAGCGCCTCAATCCAGGGCTCGGCAACCTCCAGGGGGCGACACTCGTTAGAAATGTCAGCCGTTTTTAATAATATCATCAGCAACTGAGGGAGGATAGACAGAAATAAAAATACAACATCTACATGTATACTACAACAAAAATAGTGAAATATGCCAAGATAAATGTCTCAATGCGGGTGAAAGCTACACATCTCAATGCATAAATGCCCACAGTTTGTCTATTTATCCAAAACTGCTAAGATTTTTCATATCATAACTAATTATGTATGCAAGCAATATGCCAAATAATCAAGCAAGTTATTCTTTTTCAGTCACATGGTCATGTTAACATGACAATATGGCTTTTAAGATAAGCATGCGCATTCTTGCAATCCGATCAGGTGGGCATTTATTCTTGAGTAGTATATTAAAGCAAGGACTGCTTTAACCCTTTACTCCATATATACATGTTTTATTGCACGTGGGACCACTGTAGATCTAGATCAGCTGGGACATGTTTTATTGCACGTGGGACCACTGTAGATCTAGATCAGCTGGGACATCTGTGCTATCATATCTGGCTCTACACTTGTCACTTTTTGGTCAGATATAACCTTAGGAATTTAAAAGCAGTGTAGCTTCTGATCAGAATGCATGGATGTCCTGGATGTCCTGGCTGATCTGGATCTACACTATTCCCCCTTGGATAACAGCCTTATTCCATGGAGTTAAAGGTCAACAGCAACAGCTTTTTGTTAGACTGCTTAGAGTTAAAAGCAAAATATATACAATTTCTTTAAAAAATACTATAATGCATGGGTTGCAGCCCAGCACACAGCAGGGATCAACTAACTAGGCAATAATTCCCCTTATTCCCCTATCAGCAGATGAAAACAAAACAACCAGTGATTTGATTATAACTGGTCAAAATTATAAACTGGTCAAAACGTGAGATATCACCTTGGTTTTTATTTGCAACACAATTTCTCATTTAGACGATTCTTTTTTAGATTTGGATCAAGTCTGCAAAATTATTCTCCAGAAACTACATTTTACAAAAATTTAAACCTTTTAAGTATGACTTTAAATTCAAAGGTATGGTAATGTTTTTTGTAAGCAACCCTCCACTTTACAGGTTTAACAAACATATGCCAATTAAAGAGTTGCTTATGTACACTCTAGAAACCTGATTGGTGAAAAACTAAAATAGGAGGTATGGTCAAGGGGATCACTATTTATACCTGACCCTCATGGTAAAACAAAAAGAAGATTGAACCCTTGGCTTATAAGATACTGTGGGTTAGTCTAAAATTATTTCATGCAATAAAATTAAACAATATTAAAGAACAGTGTAGATACTGTTATCATTGTGTTAAATGCTGCATATGTTTTCCCTTTCTGTTTATTTAATATCAACCCAACCATAATTGCAGAATCCTTCTTGAATCATCAATTGTTACTGTGTGAAACTTTGCAAAGTGTTAAAAAAGATGGTTGTGTAACCCCCTAAAGACCATCTGCAGCAGGTAATAATCTGATAACAGTAACTAAGCACCCTAAACAAAAATGTACATACTAATGATCAAAAGTACAACAAAAATGAAGTGCATCTATAAAAGAAAGTCTCCAAATTCATTAACCCGTTGCTCCATATATACGTCTTTGATTGCTTGGGCAAAGAGAGTAGATCTTGATTAGCTGGCACAACAAAACCGTCTGATGTGGATCTGCACTGTTTGCTTTTTGTTCAGAAATAACCTAATAAACCAAAAAGTGAACAGTGCAGATCCTGATCAAATGGCATGGATGCTGAATACGGATATGGCACGGATGCTGAATATGGATATACACCATTTGCCCACGTCATAAAGGCATATATATGGAGGAAAGAGTTGTAAACATCTAATTAACAACTGCTAAGCATGCTCTAATTAACTGAGGTGACATCTACAAAACAAGTGACTGGAATATACACTAAATAGTTAGTAAAACAACTCATAGACATCGGCAACCCATATTCAGTATGCCTTAATTTTAAAATCAGTGATTATCCTATATTTACCATCAATAATTACTTATGAACCGTTTTATATACTTATTTTAATGTGTATGCAACCAGTGTATATCCAGATCAGCCAGTTCATTCATGCCATCAGATCTGGATCTGCACTGGTCACATCTTGTTCAGAAATATCCAAATAAATCTGAAGAAGATCTCGATCAAATGACACAGTGTTTGCAGATTCAATTCAGGGGTATCTATGGAGTAAAGGGTTTAATCAAATGTGCCAATTTGTATCAATTAATAGACAATTCCTGATTACAGGGTTGCCTGATGTAAACAAGTGTGCCTGATAACAGTTAGTGTCTGCCACCTGATTAAAGAACTCCTGTAGAAGGCAGTCCAACCATGGAGTGGCCACGTTCATTGGACGTGCTTCATTTGAGATGTCGGATACTTTCATTAGTATCATCATTAGCTGTAATGTTACCATGGAAACAGTATTAATGATAAGGGTTAGCCTTACCTAACATCATAATTATATTGCTCGATTTAAATGACTTAAATGGGCGGGAACTTGATTTCCCACATAGGTTATCATAACTATTCACAAATTTCCATGCATACAGAGCATTACATAAACTCTGTAAACCCAAAATTGCTTCATAAATATGCATTCTGTTGCATTGTGCCACTAGTATAGATCCAGATCAGCCAGCACATTCATGCCTTCTGAGTTAGGATCTACACAGTTTGTTTTTTTTTATTACAAAGATGTGCTGGCTGATCTGGATCTACACTGGTCGCACATGTGATAAAATGCATATATAATGAATAAAGGATTAATGTTATTTCTTCAAATGACAAGTTAGCACCCCTTTAATTGGGATCACCTTATAATTAGGCATTTCAGTGTCACCCAAAGTCAGAAAAATCGGTCAACAGTTATTATCAACTATTAAAACTAAGACTAAATATAAATTCCTAGAGTTTCATTCCACCACATTTTTTGAAGCTTCTCCCTTGCTGTGATAAATTTAATTTGCATAAAAAATAAATATAATCCTGATGTTACCCATTTATTTCTGTAAATTGCATGTTCTATGTTCTTCCTTTATGTTGCAATGAACATCATACAAGTTTTTTGAAAAGATGTTTAAGACAAATCAATTACAAAAATATTCTTCCACCACCAAATGTTGAAAACCATAATTTGAATGAAAATCTAGAAATTAATTAGAACAACAAGAAAATAATAGTGTCAAACCAGTCAATATGTCATGACTGAACCCAGGGCCCCAACTCTAAAAACCAGAATCCTTACCTCTCGGTCAGCAATGGATTGTTACTGAGAATGAAAAGGGACTACAAAGGAACTCTTTTATATTTTTAGGCCAAAAATAGTCCATTTTTATTCTAAAAAGGCTTTACAAAGAGATAACTTAGCATCTGTCTCTATGAAAAGCACTGTTAGATTACAATGGCAAGAAATAATATCAAAGAAATAATAATCCTGCTAGCCAAAGCATTATTTTGATTAGGAAACATGTGGAGACACCTTACATTTGTTTCTTAATAACATCCTATTAAATCCAGAAATATCTGAAGATTAATTTTGTTCAGAATCTTTAACAACAAATCTGCAGGCCTGTAACTTTATGGACAGAATTATTGTAAGTGTTATTTTCTGTTAGATCTACATGGCATCTGAATTCATGTTACAATTAATGAACATTGCTTGGTGATTAAAAAGGTTGAAAGTTGTTGGAACATTGACCTGTGTCCTTTCCAACAAAATGTTCTGTGCATTAAATCAAACCTGCATCCTGCCCAATACGTGGGGAAGGGGGGTGGGGGGGGGGGGGGTTGAGACACCCTTCCCTATCCCAAATCTCAGGAATCCAATAGGCTAAAATGTCCCTATCCCAAATCTCAAAATTCTGATTGACTAAAATGGTTCAATCCCAAAATTCAGAAATGTGATTGGCTAAAATGTCCCATCACAAATCTAAGAAATCTGATTTACTAAGAAATCCTAAATCTCAGAAATCAGATTGGTTTAAATGAAGCTTGAGATCCGAGTCAAGTTTCCTACTTAGGTTTAAAATCTTAGAGCCAGATACTATTTTCTCACTTACTAGACAGAAAAATCTCTATTTTTAGCCGTGTGAGATTTCCTTATCTCGCATGGCCTTATCTAACACTCCGCGTGCTCGCGTACTTTCGTATTATTGCGCACCGTATTAATTGAGCACTTTCATTATTGATTTAGCCTACGTCATGATGCTTATTACTACGTCATTTAAGTTCATTATGTGACGTAATTAAACGAATGTTTACTTTTTCAAAAAGAGCAAGCTGTTGATTTTGTTTTATCAGGATTTATTTCAAAAATCATTTGGAAAGTATCCACTCGGAGGTTGCTAAATTCTCAACGCTGGAACTTGGAAGTGTTTATCGTGGTATGAGTCTGAAAATGCTATTTTTTTTAGAGTGTTTCATTCTTATACCGCTGTTGCGAGCTTCGTTAAACATCAGGATAGATCTATGAAGAAAGTGAATGGAGAATAAAATAGAAAATATACTGCTGTTTAATCGGGATATTTCAACTGGTATGTACAATTCAATTTAAATCACGAATAACCTTAAAAATCGCAGATCCGTTTTCAAAGGATAAACCAGCTGTTTTCATTCAATGAAAAAACGATTCTTTTCCTTTCTTTTATTTGTAACGATATTGTTGAAGGCCTACATGTTAGGGTTGATAAACTTTGACAGGACTTTGTATTCGTGGCTGATTTACCGTTCCTACTGGAAGTTACGCAAAAGAAATAGTTCTCTAAAAGTTTGCGTTTTTTTTTTAATTTTAAAGAACTTTGTTTAAATCTTCAAGAAGTAAGTGAGAAAAATAATCAATCATTGGTATTCGGCGAAGATCGCGGTATCCCAACCCTCGGGCAATGCTTTCCAGACGGAAACTCGGCACAGCCTCGTTTCCGTCTGGAAAGCATTACCCTCGGGTTGAGATACCTTGATCTTCGCCGAATACCAATGATAGATTCTCTTTATGCACATTTACAAGATTCAGAGCAAAACTTATTTATATCTTTTTCTCAACCCTAAAGAAGAAACCATTTTCACCATAGCCATAAAATTTCAAAATGATTCATGATCTATTACTGTTAAATAGACATTCTAGGATTCAGTAATCTGGCAAAACAGATTCCATTTCTAAATAAATGTCTGCTTATTTCAAGCAAATCATGTATTATCTGTCAAATTATATATTATATCATATAATATATATATATCATTTAACATAATTTATGATATTTTATATATCATAAATTTTTTCAAGGGATTTTTCAAAGTGTCAGAGAAACCCATCAAAATATAAACATCCAATATAATATTATATTTTTATGCGCATTATTTATTCAAGCACAGACATTGGTCAAACTTTTGAAAAAAATTAACATGGCTGATGCTCGTCATGGCATAGCTTAGACAGCCAAAGTCCGCCAACAGAATTAAACCAAACAATAAAAATGTCAATATATTTATATGCACATTGTTCCTTCAAGCATGTCATTAATTGTGAATTCAGCAGGGCCAAAGATCATAAAACTAAATCTGGTGACCAGTCTAAAATCTCAAGCATCTGATTGGGTGAAATGGTGAGTGGTCGCCATTTCAGCAAATCAGATGCTTGAGATTTCAGACTGGTCTCCAATCTTAGTTTTATGATCTTGGGCCCTGTCTTTTAGATTGTGATCACACCATGCTAGTTTCACATTTCATAGTTAGTAACAGTCATTACCTCAATCAAACCCATGCATATAGAAATTTTAGTTATAATAAAGAAATGTTCAGGTAAAAAAAGCCATTAAAAAGGATACATCTCTTAACCCTTTACTCCATTGACATACCTTTATTCCATAGGTGAACAGTGTAGATCCAATCAGTGGACACATTAGTTCCAGCTGATCAGGATCTACACTGTTTGATTTTAGATTTAACAGGTTATTTCTGACCAAGATGCAACGAGTGCAGACCCTGATAGGATTGCATCGATGTGCCAGCTGAACCAAATAAATGCTGGTCGGATAATCTTTAGAAGGCATGACATGGAGTAAAGGGTTAACCCTTTCCCTCATATATACACATTTTTATGCGTGTGCGACCAGTGTAGATCCAAATCAGCCTGCACATCCATGCCGTCTGATCAGGATCTGCACTAGTCGCATTTTGGTCGGAAATAACCTAACAAATCAAAAAGTGAACAGTTTAGATCCTGATCAGATGGCACTGATAAGCCAGCTGATCTGGATCTAAACTGTTTGCCCACGCAATAATGGTGTATCTATGGAGGAAAGGGTTAAATAGATTTTTTTCTTTTGATTTAGCAATCTTGTCATTTCAGATTTGTCAAGATGGAGTTGGAGTAAGGTGTGGATAATACAGCCGCTGTTTTATCCATCTGTTTAACACTTTCCTTCATAGATACACCTTTATAACGTGGGTGAACAGTGTATATCCAGATAAGCCTACACATTCGTGCCGTCTGATCAGGATCTGCACTGTTCACTTTATGATTTGTTAAGATATTTCTGATCAAAATGTGACCAGTGCAGATCCTGATCACGTGGCACAGAATGTGCTGACTGATCTGGATCTTCACTGGTCGCACATGTGTAAAAGTGCATATATATGGAGGAAAGGGTTTATTTATATATGGGTTGAAGGTTATAAAGCTGAGCACGGAAACCAGTCTCAAATCTCAAGCATCTGATTGGCTGAAATGGCGACAAGTCGCCATTTCAGCCAATCAGATGCTTGAGAATTGAGACTGGTTTCCATGCTCAGTTTTATAACCTTGGGCAATGATCAATTTCATTTTACAATTGTTTAAGAGGCTCCCTACAAAAAAGTTCAGTTAATTACATATGTATCTAATTCAATTTGTGAAATCAGATATGCACATTGTTTTATTATAAAGTTAGCTAACGTAGTGTAAAATATCACTGATAAAATTAAAGAAAATTTAAGATTGTAACATTAGTTATCCCTTTACTCTATATATTAACATTTTATTGCTCGTGTCAAAGCGTAGGTCCTGAATAGCCGGCACATCCATACCATCTGATCAGAATCTGCACTGTTCGCTTTTTCATCTCAAATAACCTAATAAATCAAAAAGCAAACAAAATATATCATGATCAGATGGCATGGATGTACTGGCTGATCTGGATCTACACTGTTCACCCACACAATAATGGTGTATCTATGGAGTAAAAGGTTACGGCTTAATTTTGATAACATTTAAACTAGGAATGTCAATGGAAATCCAAATATCCAGATATCCTTTTGAATCATTTGTTGCTTAGTGCAGTGGAACTTACCAAGTATTTATGTTCTTTGTTGTTGAAGTCAAAGTGATCCAAAATTGCTTTAAAGTTATTCACTATTTCATTGTGTTTTGCCATGTCTGTTGCTAAGATACATCTGAAAATAGAAGGATAATAATCTTGTTAGATTTAGAAAGGCTCCTAAGAAATTTGTCAAACGGAAGCTGAGCCGACACTTGTTTACAATAATTATTAAAACTAACCCATTTATTTATGACTTATCACAGAAGTGCATGCATACTCTACTTTTGTCCTGATGTGCCAGCTGATCTGGATCTTGATCTACACTGTTTGCCCAGACATTTACCCTCTCCTGTATAGATACACCTTTATTGCTAGGGCGAACAGTTTAGATCCAGATCAGCCGGCACATCTGTGCCATCTGATCAGGATCTAAACTGTTCGCTTTTTGATTATTATGTTATTTATGACCAAAATGCAACCAGTGCAGATCCTGATCAGAAGGCACGAATGTGCCAGCTGATCTGGATCTACACTGGTCGCACATGCGTAAAATGCGTATATATCAAATTAAGGGTTAAATGTGTATCTAAGGAGTAAACAGTTAATTATTATAGTTTTTGACAGAGATTTACCTATTCAACCCTTTCCTCCATATATAATTCTGTATGGCATGGGCTCACATTGTAGATCCAGATCAGCTGGCAACATTGTGCCATCTAATCAGGATCTACCCAGTATTCGCTTTTTTATTCATTAGGTTATTGCTGACCAAAAGGCAAACAAAGCAGATCCTGATTATTAAATGGCAAAGATGTACCAGCTGATCTGGATTAACTTATTAACATATAATTTTAACAATGTCAGCTTAGAAAAGACACATTTTCTGATAACATAGCTTACATTGTACTTCTAATAAACATCACGCAAATGTATTGACCACCTTTATGTAGGTTAAGTCATTTTCTTTTATCTATTTAATGTACTTTAATATTTATCATGCAAATCTATTGACCACGCAAAACAGAAGAAAACTTGTATAAAATCTCTGTTATCATCTCTGCTAGCTTTCCTATAACTAATATAATAAAATATGTTGCTTAGTAACATCTGTGAATGCCTTCTCTTAAAGGTGTTTTTGTCCAGATGCTTCATCTTGAAGATTTTTATATATTTTCTCTATTATATTTTATTGAGACAAGGGCTGAAGGTTATAAAGCTGAGCTTGGAAACCAGTCTCAAATCTCAAGCATCTGATTGGCTGAAATGGCGACCAGTCGCCATTTCAGCCAATCAGATGCTTGAGATTTGAGACTGGTTTCCATGCTCAGTTTTATAACCTTGGGGAAAGATGTATCAGTAGAATCAGCGGCAAGTGTTTGTGATTTTCAATAGGGTAAAAACACAACACACTTAATGGCTGTTACATCTAAATGGGGGAAAAATATTTTCATATCATGTCACACTTTATGTTAAACAATACCTAATTAGACATCTTAAACATAATGCATTTAAATTGTCACAACTTAATAAAATCTGTGAACCAACTGTTCATGAACCAATGTTTAGATTGCAAAGTTAATGCAGGGGGACAGACCAGCTATATTTGTTTTTTTAGCATGCTACTTTAGAAAACTAAAACTCTGTTCCACTGTATGTTCATTTCTGACCAAGAATCAAAATGTGTAGATCAAGATAAAGAATGTACCAGCTGATCTTGACCTAAACTGTTTACACATGCGATAAATAAAACCGGTATATATGGAACAGACATCTGAAACAAAATGCATTAAAATTATCGTATCTTCATAAAAACTGAGAACCATTAGTGATGTGGTATTGTTAATACTGGCGCGCATGCGCCAGTATTTTACTAACGATGCTGTGAACTCTGCGACGCGCAGTCCTGAACTTCGGGTGTATCATTGCGACCACGAGAGCGTATCAAGTAAGTGGTCACCGCGAGAGCAGGCCGAAATGTTCTGCACAAGTGTGAAGCACAATGCAGCACACCATTCCAAGAATTCTGAGCGATTGATAGTAAGTTTCCGTGTAATTTTGGAGCATCCATGCCAAAAATTCCATCGGACAATGTAGAGTGAAATCATGACCAGCTACGGCAGTGAACAAGCAACTGGATATGAATGAGTAGTTTAGTTACGCCTGAAAGATTTCGTAGTTGTGTGGCATAAAAAGTAGTGCATTTTAAGAAAATACAAATATTTCGAGAAGGAATGCGAACTTTGAAAGATAATTCTACAAAAAAACAACAACAAGAAAACAATTTAATGTTGTGATTCGCAAGGAAAGGATATTAAAAGAACGATTAAAAACAAATCAGTCACGTGACAAGCGGGAGATAGCGTGGGTTGCCATTTTGGTTAGGTTGGAGTAGTTGTGGATCGAGAGTTTGCTCGGCTAACAAGGACCGGGCCGGGTCCCAGTGTTCTCCCCAGACAACCGCTAACAAGCTTTGATCTATTTCCAACAAGTGTTAAATTCGCCGACATCCGTTTATTCAAAATCGACATGTCATAATTTTCTGTTTCTTGCATTGTAAACACAGGTCGCTTTTCAATACACACCTCATTCAAGGTTAAGCAATGGGCGATTTGACCAATCACAATCGATTTCTTTACTATCAGCTGGATAACTCCGCCTCTCCACGTGGTGAATTCGCAAGTCTGTCGGTGTCGTTTGATCGTAGTTTGGCTCTGTTGACTCTTGATATTCTCAATTAATAGCGGAACCCGGTGTGTTTAACATAATGTTCAATGATTTAAATGAGATGCGATCATGAGTAATTATTTGGTTATTCTTAGTTCTGTGATTAGAAGACAAACACTTCGAAAATTGTACTGTATACATGTATGAAAATAATTGTGCGATAATGGAATTGTTTTAAACAAATCTATTGGCAAGTTGCATTTAGAACTTAAATTGCAAAAGAAATACATTCTGTGGCATTTTACTGCGCTATCATCGTAACGATCAGTTCATTTTCGTCGGACACATTTTCAAGTATGCATGCGCGAAAGAACGACGACTCGTCAATTCTATCTTATTTCAAGAGAAACCGGCCTTGTGAGGCTGATGCCAACTCCATCGGGCATTCTGAACTTCAAAATTCTAGAAATGAGATCGAGATCATTTCCGGATAGCCCTTCAAGAGCGACTCTTACGACGCCAAGTACCCCTTCACGTCGTGAAATTACTCCGACGCCGGACGCGGTACCCCAACATGCCGAGACACTGAATCAACGCCGGCTACCTCGAACAGCCAGTTCGATCCAGTCAGGTGTCGATCCTAAGTGGAAGAAAGTCTACTTCTGGTTGCAAGAAGTTGGCAATGTTTTTTTATATATATTTACTTAGCCTTGTGACTTGCATTAAATAAATAAAATAACTCAATTTCATGCTACTATATATAAAAAGGGAAATATGCATATCAGGAATCGCCACACTCATAAAACACAGCCTCCCCTGCAGCAAAAAGAAGAGAGGAAAATAAATGATTTGTTTGTTGATTGTTTAATACAAGAGGGCCATGATGGCCCTGAATCGCTCACCTGAGTATGAAACTCAAGTTATTAACCAGAAACTGAATTTTTATTTTTAGCAACAGTGACCTTGACCTTGATCACAGACATGTGGGTAGCAATCCCAATTTGTCTCTTGTTATAAGCTACCCATATACCACGTTTGGAGTCAATATGCCAAAGCAAACTCAAGTTATTAAGTGGAAACTGAATTTCTATTTTTAGCAACAGTGACCTTAACCTTGATCGGAGACACCTGGGTAGCAATCCCAAGCTGCCGTTTGATATAAGCTACTCATACACCAAGTGCGGAGTCAATATGCCAAAGCAAACTCAAGTTATTAAGCAGAAACTGAATTTCTATTTTTAGCAACAGTGACCTTGACCTTGATCACAGACACCTGGGTAGCAACCCCAAGCTGCCTCTAGATAAAAGCTATCCATATACCAAGTTTCGAGTCGCTAGCATACATGCCATATCCCCCGGCGGGGGGAAAAATCCCCCGGAATTTAGAGCCATCCCCTGGCCCCCCGGCGGGAGACGAAAATCCCCCGGAATTAACAAAAGTTAAGAAAAACGGTATAAAAATGCATTTTTGTCGCTCTCATAACAGACATTTGTCTATACGCCGAATACACCGTTACGTATCTCGGACTCCTAACGGTTGTGTCAAAACGTTCCGAATTCGTCTAATTAGTGTCACCGAGAGGATTATCGATTATTTAGTGAGAATTGACACTTAACAGGATTGTTTATTGGATAATTGATTGTTTGCATAGGTGTGAATGAAATCACAAGTATACCGTCTGTTTTATGTACAATTAGCGGAGTTGTCAAAGGATTGAAGGTTTTTTTATGATGTCCAAAATATGTGTGTATCCGGATAATGGGACACTTTCGGATACAAATTATTCGTCTTTTGACCAACAATTAACGTTTTGGCACGTTTGCAATTTTTTTTTAAATTACAAAGTAGGAAGAAATGACCAGTCAAGCTGATTCTTGCATTCTTGGAATAAAAATATAATAGCCATTGAAGCTGCAACATTTGATATATTCAAGGACAGATCCAGATGGACTCCAGTAGTATTGCTCGAACACAATCTTTGGGCAGCAATATTTAATTTTCATGGGGATTTTGAACAGAAAATAGAAATTATAATGTAAATACACAAAGACTTTTCTAAACAAACCCCCTTAGCATACTTAGAAAGATCCAGACTGACTCCTGGTCTGGTTTGACTGCAGAGATCATATGTTGAGCGTTCGAACTCAGCATCTGCAGCAAGTTAATAACATCCAAGTCCATGTTAATTAACTTAAATAATTGTTCTAACTGACGTTAGTCTGTGCTATGCACATCAGAGTTTGTCGGACAGTTCATATAGTGTTTGTTTTATATAGTTTTATTATGTGCTGACAGTCTGTTACAAAAAAAAAACATAATAAAAATATTGTTTAAATAAATGAGGATAAATATATTTAATATTGCATCTTAGTTTAGTTTCTAGTAAATTCCGCTTGTTTAGCCGCGTTAAAAAATCCCCTGGAATTATATCGGAATCCCCTGGAATTTTGATCCAAATCCCCTGGAATGCTTTCCAGAAATATGGCATGTATGCGCTAGGCCAAAGTAAACTCAAGTTATCAAGTAGAAACTGAATTTCTATTTTTAGTAACAGTGACCTTGATCTTAATCACAGACACCTGGGTAGCAACCCCAAGCTGCCTCTAGATATAAGCTTTCCATATACCAAGTTTGGAGTCAATAGGCCTAAGCAATCTCAAGTTATTAAGCAGAAACTGAATTTCTATTTTTAGCAACAGTGACCTTAACCTTGATCACAGACACCTGGGTAGCAATCCCAAGCTGCCTTTTGATATAAGCTACCCATACATCAAGTTTGGAGTAAATATGCCAAATCAAACTCATGTTATTAAGCAGAAACTGAATTTCTATTTTTAGCAACAGTGACCTTGACCTTGATCACAGACACCTGGGTAGCAACCTCAAGCTGCCTTTTGATATAAGCTACCCATAAACCAAGTTTGGAGTCAATAGGCCTAAGCAAACTCAAGTAATTGAGCAAAGACTGAATTTCTTTTTTTAGCAACAGTGACCTTGACCTTGATCACAGACACCTGGGTAGCAACCCCAAGCTGCCTTTTGATATAAGCTACCCATACACCAAGCTTGGAGTCAATAGGCCTAAGCAAACTCAAGTAATTGAGCAAAGACTGAATTTCTATTTTTAGCAACAGTGACCTTGACCTTAATCACAGACACCTGGGTAGCAACCCCAAGCTGCCTTTTGATATAAGCTACCCATACACCAAGTTTGGAGTCAATAGGCCTAAGCAAACTCAAGTAATTGAGCAAAGACTGAATTTCTATTTTTAGCAACAGTGACCTTGACCTTGATCACAGACACCTGGGTAGCAACCCCAAGCTGCCATTTGATATAAGCTACCCATACACCAAGTTTGGTGTCAATAGGCCTAAGCAAACTCAAGTTATTGAGCAAAGACTGAATTTCTATTTTTAGCAACAGTGACCTTGACCTTGATCACAGACACCTGGGTACCAACCCCAAGCTGCCTTTTGATATAAGCTACCCATACACCAAGTTTGGAGTCAATAGTCCTAAGCAAACTCAAGTAATTGAGCAAAGACTGAATTTCTATTTTTAGCAGCAGTGACCTTGACCTTGACCCTGTGGTCATGATTTGAACAACTTTTGTAGACATCAGTGCCAGGATGCTTCAGGACAAATTTGGTTAAAATCCATCAAGTGGTTTCAGAGGAGATGTTGTTTAAAGGAAATTGTTGACTGACGACGGACGACGGACGACGGACGCCGGACGACGGACGCCGGACAAAGACGGGTCACAATAGCTCACCATGAGCCTATGGCTCAGGTGAGCTAAAAAAAGGGGAACCGTATGGGTTAGCGCCTTGGAACAGTCAGTAGCAAAATAATTTGCTACTAGGGGTTTAAACCAGGTTCTTGGGGTGCACTACATAATTTATTATACCTGTTTGTGTTAACTGAATACCTATTATGATATTATTTTTATATATGTGAAGCTATCTATATGTTTACTGGTATCGTAAATTAATTTAATTTCAGATTGTGAGTGGGGTTTTTCCACTTTATCAAGAGTGAAGACTAAGCTTAGAAGCAGGCTTAACAATTCAACATTAAATTCATTGTTAATGATATCCATGGAAGGTCCTGATGTACTGAAGTTTGATTATAATAAGGCAGTCAGCGCTTGGGCCCAAGAAGAAAAGAGGCTTCTGAAAGTTTAATCCTAATTCTGTCAGTTGTAATGAAACACTGAGTTTGATATGTGTGAGATATCTTGGACAATGAAGGTGAAAAACTAACTATACAGAGTATATAGTTGGCATTGTAACTTGATGAGATCAGATCAGTTTATGTTATTAAAACACATGTTGACATACTGTTTACACATTGTTTCACATTATTTATGTTTTTTAACTTTGTACCTTTCTTGGCTCTAAAGAGATAAAAAAAAACATCTATGTACTATATACAGTTTTTGCAGTAAACTTTGGTACAAATATAAAATTGTATAAAATGATTGTTAAAAAATGAGGTTTCGCGAGCTTATATCCACGAAATATCCAGCGACAACCCTTCCAAAAATCCTGGGGAGACCGTCAGTAAGTTGGCGAATATTTTTGTTAATGCATTGTTGCGATCGACGTAAAAATTAAGATTGTAACTGTTTCAGTCTCTTAAGGTACGTGAGCCTTGTGCATTTCATTGTTGACAATACTCAGTTGTGGCGGAGCCTGATCATCGTTATTCTAGCAAAATTTAACCACTAATCATACGCTTCTGCATCAAAAAGACCCCCGCCTAAGATTCAGGTGAAAAACAAGAGCTGTCAGAGGAGACAGCGTGCTCGACTATTCGAATCATTTGAAACAAATGCAATTTAAAGATTAAAACAATAACGACTATGGCCATACATTCATGTTCAATCAGCAAAAATATTAACAAGTGAATGGTAAGAGAGAAATTCATTTCAAATAACAGAAATAATTTCTGTGACCTTGACCTTGGACATACTGGCATGGGTAATATACCCAACACACTGCCTTGTCATGGTGAACATTTGTGCCAAGTTATTTTGAAAACCCTCCATTCAAAACAAAGTTATAGCCTGGACAAGAAAATTCTATTTTTAGTTACAGTGACCTTGACATTGGACCTACAGGCATGGGCATGGTAAGCAACACACCACATTGTCATGATGAACATTTGTGTCAAGTTATTTTGAAATCACTCTATTCCTAATGAAGTTACAGCCCTGACAAGAGAATTCTATTTTTAGTAACAGTGACCTTGACCTACAGGCATGGGCATGGTACGCAATACACCACCCTGTCATGGTTAACTTTTGTGTCAAGTTATTTTGAAATCCCTTCCATTTTTAATAAAGTTATAGCCCAGACAAGAAAATTCTATTTTTAGTAACAGTGACCTTGACCTTGGACCTTCAGGCCTGGGTATGTGCAGACACACTGCCTTGTCATAGTGAACCTTTGTGTAAAGTTATTTTGAAATCCCTCCATTCATAACAAAGTAACAGCCCAGACAAGAGAATTCTATTTTTAGTAAAAGTGACCTTGACCTTTGACCTACAGGCATGGTATGTGACACACTGCCCTGTCATAGTTAACATTTGTGTAAAGTTATTTTGAAATCCCTCCATTCATAACAAAGTTACAGCCTGGACAAGAAAATTCTATTTTTAGTAACAGTGACCTTGACCTTGGATCTACAGAAATGGGTATAGCATGGACATACCGCCTTGTCATAGTGAACCTTTGTGCCAAGTTATTTTGAAATCCCTCCATTCATAACGAAGTAACAGCTCGGACAAGAGAATTCTATTTTTAGTAACAGTGACCTTTACCTTGGACCTACAGGCCTGGGCATGTACATGACACACCGTCTTGATATGGTGAACAATAATACTAAGTTATTAAAAAATCCAATAGAAAACAACAAAGTTACAGAGCGGACACGATTTTGCAAGAAAATTCTATTTTTAGTAACAGTGACCTTGACCTTGGACCTACAAGCATGGATATTGTACGCGACACACCGCCTTGTCAAGGTAAACATTTATGCCAAGTTATTTTGAAATCCCTCCATTCATAATGAAGTTAAGGCCCAAGTGTATATTTTGCTTTACACAAAATGTAAGTGAAAAAGGGGCATAATTTAAAAAATATTGGATGCAGGGTTATGGGTCTTGTTGGTTATGATGTAGATTTTGATAGTGAAAATATATTTCAAGTTTCAAGGCAATATCTTAAGTAGTATTAAAGTTATGGGCAAATTGCTTAACACAAAATATAAGATAAAGGGGCATAACTTGAAACATATTGACAGCAGAGTTGTGGGTCTTGTTGGTAATGATGTAGAATTTGATGGTGAATATATATTCCAAGTTTCAAGTTGATATCTCAAGTAGTTTACAAGTTATGGACCAAGTGCATATTTTGCTTAACGCAAAATTTAAGTAAAAAAGGGGCATAACTTAAAAAGTATTTGTAGCAGAGTTATGGGTGTTGTTGGTAATGATGTAGAATTTGATGGTGAATATATATTTCAAGTTTCAAGTTGATATCGTAAGTAGTTTTCAAGTGATGGACCAAAGTGCATTTTTTTTTTAACGCATTTGTTTAACGGACGCCGACGGGAACGCCGACGCCGACACCGGGGCGAGTAGGATAGCTCCCCTATTCTTCGAATAGTCGAGCTAAAAAGTGGAAAACCTAATTTCCTTGCATCAAAATACAAGTACCTGCATCTATTGAAATCCCTGAATATACAGAATTATTTGCTAATGTTGATGATAGTAACTGTCACAAAGTTTAACGAAAAAATCACACATAGTTTCATATGTTTACAGTAATGATATCTGTGCAGGGCATGTTCGATTCAACCAGCGCGCCAGTATTTCAACGCTTTCAGCGCTTTGATTTTTTATTGGCTGCCAGTATAAGTCAAGCATGAGATAACCACTGAAAGTCTAATGTAACATAACCATTATTCAGGATGACGACAATCGTGAGACCCTCCTCAGAGAGTCAGTTGCCCTCTTAGTAAACAAACCATTATTCACGCTCGTCAGAGACACCGAACAGACTATAATCTTTGATTGATGAAGAAGCGATCTCCGATGACTTGAGACAAAGATAAACAGCATACTATACACCACTGTCTAGACGCTGGTAATAATTTTGTGGTAATGAAATACAGTTATGTCTTAAATTGTGGCTTATGGTTATTTCTCTTATATTGCTGGCATTATCACACAACAAAATGAACACTTTTAAGAGAGAACTGTAAAAAGAGAAATGAACACATTTAAGTACTGTACCCAAGGTTATAAAACTGAGCATGGAAACCAGTCTCAATTTCAGCCAATCAGATGCTTGAGATTTGAGACTGGTTTACAATCTCAGTTTCATAACCTTCAGCCCTGGTAGAAAAGGAACTGTAAAGGATAGTTCAGAGAGTTTGCTTGTAAAGCATTTACAGCATTTTGGGGTTAAACTTCCCACCCATTCTAGCTTTGAGCCCTGCTTCACACATATGTATGTGCAACCAGTGTAGATCCAGTTCATCTGTCACATCTGTGCCATCTGATCACAATCTGCATTGTTTGCATTTTGATTAACATTTATTAGATTATTTCTGACCAAAAAGCAAAGAGTGCAGATCCTGATCAGATGGCACAAACATGTTGGGTGATCTGGATCTGCACTATCCGCACATGTGATAAAATGCATATTTATGGAGTAAAATGTCAACAGACAATTTGCACAGAAATGAACACCTTCAATTCACAATGAAAATGGAGAAGTTACTGCCTCGATGTGACATTACCTTCATGTACTTGGCCACATAGACCTACCACAGCTGGTTTACAAAGTTTGATTTATGTTGTTTTCAGACATTGCACTAACACTGAGGTTAGATTTGAAAGTTTACTGACATCAAATCATGACAAATATATGATCTTGGAATGACTATTTTAGAATCACTTTGGAATAGAATGTGACATCGGTAACCAAACTTAAATGTTACAGTACTGAAAATCATGAAATTGACAATCGGATCGGAAGTGGATCGGAAGCGGAACGCAAACCGATCCCGTTAGGAGCGCAATGGAAGCGCAATCGAATTGGAAACGGAATGGAATCGAAGCGAATCGCTTTAAGCGTTTGGATAGATTGGAGTGAAAATACCGGGGCATTTTTACCGGATAGGAATTGCTTTGAGCGTTTGGATCGCTTAGAGTGAAAAGACCGGAGCGTTTTGACCGGATCGGATCGCTTCTATTTATTTATTCTATTTAATGACCAATGAAAAGCGGGAGCGAAAAGATCGGAATTGGAAGAATCGGTTTGAGCGTAAAGATCGTTTGGAGCACATTGTCTTGCGTTATAGTTAATGGCCAATGAAAATCGGGAGGGAAAAGATCGGAATCGGAAGAATCGGTTTGAGCGTAAAGATCATTTAGAGCGCATTGTCTGGAGTGGAAAAAATTGGAGTGCAATAGAATTGGAATTGGACCGCAATGGGAATGGAATGGGATCGGTTATAGATGACATTGGGATCGGAAGCTGACCGGATCAGAATCGGAATAATTGTCAATTTCATAAATTTCAGTACTGTATATTGAAGTTAGAATTAATGACAATTTGACCTTAACCCTTTACTCAATATAGACAGGTTTTATCAGCACACACATCTTTGCCATTTTATCTGGAACTAAATTTGTCACTTCCTGGTCAGAAATAACCTTATGAATCAAGTGAACCAGTGTATGGATATGCTAGCTTATCTGGATCTACACTATTAGCCTATAATATAACACCCATATTCCATGGACTAAAGGAATAATATGACAAGATACTGGTCACTCATTAACCAGTTTGATTTTGGTCTGAAATCTCCAACCAACAACACACCAACATCATTAGCCTACTGGTTACATTTTGGTACCATGTCACAAACTTCACTTACCTAAACATTCCTTCTCTTACCTGCTGGTACTGGTCTCGTATCAACCAGTTTGATTCTGAACTGAAACCACCAACCAACAACTGTCCAACACCATTTGCCTACTGGGTACATTTCCATACATTATCAGAAACTTGACTTACTTGATCATTCCTTCTCGTACCTGCCAATACTGGTTTCTTATTAACCAGTTTGGTTCAGAACTCAAACCTTCAATCAACAACTGTCCAATGCCATTTGCCTACTGGGTTACATTTAGACACCATGTCACAAACTTGACTTACTTGATCATTCCTTCTCGTACGCGCCGGTACTGTTCCTTTGGAAGGTTGGCCAGTATATTACAGTGTTTCTTCTCTAAGATTTCAAACGCCACGGAACAGTGATGGTTCTCTAGTGGTGATATATCATTATAACGCAATGCTAATTCTGTCTTTGCATTGATCTGGAATAATTTTGAAAATAAATACATGTTCAAAGAATAATGTAACGTTCTTTACCATACTATTAGCTTCTTATGTTTTATATACTATGTCTTCTTTTGCATGCAACAATGTCAAGCAGATGGGTAGGTTGGAGTTATTTCACCAGGACAATTTTTACTTCTTTGTTCATAAGAGTACAATGTACCTGTTGAGGCAAGTGTTAGGTTGGTACATCCTAAAACCTGGTTTAAACCCCCCTGTGTCAAATTGTTTTGCCACTTACTGTTTCAAGGCAGTAGTCCCTCAGGTTCTCACTAATGTTAATTGTTTGTGGTGTCTACTTAGAAACTAATCATTGTATAACCATGCTCTCTTCTCTACTTTTTGGCGGTGTGGGGAGGCTGTGTCTGCTGGATGTGGCTATTCCTGATGTGCATATTTCACTAGGTCTTGTTTTATTTCAAGAGCAGGATAAAGCTGATAGTAACTTGGCAATTTATTTATTTAATACAAAGCCCATCTTAGGCAGTAAATGAGCATTTATTAGTAGGTCTTAGTGAGTTTTGCTGTAGCCATGCTTTCTGAACCCTGGCCGATCATTAACTCTATAGTTCATTTAATATTGCTGTTATCCATGGGCAAACAGTGTTGATCCAGATCAGACCACATATCAGTTATGCGATTCATTAGATTGTTTTGGAACAAATGCTATCGAATCTACACTGTTCGCACATATAATAAAACCCATATAATTATATGAACTATTAGATTACCAGCTGCAAATATACTGGTAGAATACCAAGCCTTATGCAAGCTTGTAAGCTGTTATCCATAAAGAATCATCATATAAAAATCATAATGTATTTAAATTTAAAAAAGAAAACAAAATGGCGAATGAACGAAAGGTGGGAGGCCAGTGGAGGGAAATTAAGATATGTGCATTTCATATCTATGGCTGATTTGTAAATACAAACATACATCAAAGGCAAATTATCCAAAAAAATACAAGAAAATTTCTTTGCAGTATTATAATATGTTGTATCTGATATGTGTAAGATATGCTATACTATGTTGTATCTGATATGTATATGTGTTATTTACTCAACAAAAAATGTTTTGCAACTTTTGCATTTTTTAACAGTTAAAAAACAACAAAAGTTAACAAGTGATAACAAGTGATACAAAACCATCCTAATATGAAAGAACTTTTGTCCCAGCATAATATCCTTTATGCAAATTGAAGCTTTTATCAATAATGATTGAAAAAGAATGACGAAAATGATTGGATATAGGCTGTAGTTTTTTCACAAATCAGCAGATTTTTTCCCAAATGAATGAGAAGTGTCACCCCATTGATATGCCTATGCTTGAGGCTAGTTAAGTGTCTTTTTTGAGATAACTTTTGACGTTTAGTAGGGAACTGGCATTAGAACTGTACAGTTGCAGCAAGCTAAAATGCCTTTTTTATTTCCCTTCCATGCAAAACATATAGAAAGTTGCAAAACATTTTTTTGTTGAGTATATTTATTATGTTGTATCAGACATGTTTATGGGTTTTATTATACTAAGTTGTAACAGACATGTATATGTATTTTAATATGTTGAATCTGATATGTATACGAGTTATATTATATGTGTTTTTATATGACACTATGTTGTATCTGATATGCATATGTGTTATGTTATACTATTTTGCATCTGATATATATATGTGTTATGTTATACTATTTTGCATCTGATATGTATATTTGTTATATTTACTATGTTGTATCTGACATGTATATGGGTTTTATTATACTAAGTTGAAATGGACATGCATATTTGTTAAATTATAATATGTTGAATCTGATATGTATATAAGCTATGTTTTACTACCTTGTATCTGATATCGATATGCATTATGGGACAATATGTTGTATCTGTTATGTATATTTGTTAAGTTATACTGTGTTGTATCTGATATGTATATGTGTTATGTGACACTATGTTGAATCTGATATGTATATGTGTTATACTGTGTTGTATCTGATATGTATATGTGTTATGTGACACTATGTTGAATCTGATATGTATATGTGTTATGTGACACTATGTTGTTTCTGATATGTATATGTGTTATGTGACACTATGTTGAATCTGATATGTATATGTGTTATGTGACACTATGTTGTTTCTGATATGTATATGTGTTATGTGACACTATGTTGAATCTGATATGTATATGTGTTATGTGACACTATGTTGAATCTGATATGTATATGTGTTATGTGACACTATGTTGTTTCTGATATGTATTATTCTATCGTGTATCTGATATGTATAAGTGTTGTGTTATACTGTATTGTATCTGATATGTATATGGGTTTTATTATATGTTGTATCTGATATTTATATGTGTTATGTTATGCATTGCTGTATCTGATATTTATACTTGTTATGTGACACTATGTTGTATCTAATATGTATATGTGTTATACGGTGTTGTATCTGATATGTATATGTGTAATGTGACACTATGTTGTATCTGATATGTACATGTGTAATGTGACACTATGTTGTATCTGATATGTGCATGTGTTATGTGACACTATGGTGTATCTAATATGTATATGTGTTATATTGTGTTGTATCTGATATGTATATGTGTAATGTGACACTATGTTGTATCTGATATGTGCATGTGTTATGTCACACTATGGTGTATCTAATATGTATATGTGTTATATTGTGTTGTATCTGATATGTATATGTGTAATGTGACACTATGTTGTATATGATATGTATTATACTATGGTGTATCTGATATGTATAACTGTTATGTTATATTGTGTTGAATCTGATATGTACATGGGTTTCTTATATGTTATATCTCATATGAATGTGCGTTATGTGACAGTTTGTTGTATCTGATATGTATATTTGTTATGTTTTACTCGGATGTCTGTGATATGTGTATGAGCTATGTTAAATACAATGTTGTATCTGATATGCATATCATTTATATAAAACTATGTTGTTTCTGACATGTATATGTGTTATGTTACACTATGTTGTATGACATGTATAAATGTTGTGTTATTCTATGTGTACCTGATATGTGTATGCTTTATGTTTTACTAAGGTGTATCTGATATGAGTACAAGCTATGTTTCACTATGTTGTATCTGAAATGTATACACGTTATGTTGTATCTGATATGTGTACTAGTTCCTTAATTGATATGTGTACAAGTTTACTTTGTTGTACCTGATATCTGTACATGTCATTGTATACTTAGTTATACCTGATATGTGTTCATGTAATGTTCTATTTAGTTATACCTGATATGCATTGTTATATCCTGGATGTCCGAGATCATGACATATTGCAGAGGTCAGGAGTATGAGTACGTCAATGTCATCAACCAGTGATGGCAAGTCTATCAGCCAGGTCAAGCCATACATCTGCAAGTACATGAAACATAGTAATCAAATATTATTTTATGATAAGCATTCTGGCTGCAATTGTATCAGCCAGGTTAGGCCATGCATCTGCAAGTACATGAAACATAGTAATCAAACATTATTTTATGATAAGCAATCTGGCTGTCTCCGATTAAATTTACCATCACCTTAGTGCAAAATCATTAAGTAATATTGAAATAAGAAGGTCTTATAACTATTGAAATAAGATGATGTTATGGTCTCCAGTCATGGAACCTGCAGTATACAGTGAAACCCCTCTATCTATACTACCACTGGAACTGTACTAAAGTGGATTTACAAGGTTTGGTGTTAATTCTGGGATAGGAAATAGTGCAAAACTGTAAAAATTGACAATGAAATAGTTGTCTTCTATTGGTCTTATTATCATAGCAATATGAATTTCAACATCAGTGCCATCTGATCTGGATCTACACTATTTGCTACTTAATCAGAAATAACCTAATGAATCTAAAATAATAGATCCTGATCAGATGGCAAGTATGGGCCAGTTGAACTGGATCTACACTATTCTCTCAAGTCATTTAAGTTGCATTATAATGGAGTAAAGGGTGAATGATGGTAAGATGGGTTTTTTCTGGTAATTGGGAATTAACCCTTTCCTTGATATATACGCATTTTTACGCATGTGCGACCTGTGTAGATCCAGATCGGCCGGCACATCCGTGCCGTCTGATCAGAATCTGCACCGGTTGCATTTTGGTCAGAAATAACCTAATGAATAAAAAAGCAAACAGTTTAGATCCTGATCAGACTGCATCCAGATGTGCCAGCTGATCTGGATCTAAACTGTTCGCCGTAGCAATATAGATGTATCTATACAGGAAAGGGTTAAAAAGCAGTATACACAATGGAATACAGTTATTGCAAAGGTAGCCAGTGTAGATCCAGGTCAGTCTCCGCAGCCATCCCAAACTCTGCATCCTGGCCTTGAAATTTTAGCAATACATGTATTCAAGTCACTGTCTTAATTGCAAAACCTTTTCAAGATGGAAGTTAATTATCCATTGCCATACATTTTGTAACTAAATAACCAAATAAGAGCTTTTTTAGTTTAGCTTTATGACATGTAATAAAATTTCTGAGAATTTTATCCTTAACCTACAGTACACAAAGGAATCAGGCCATATTGAGACATCTTTTGTCTATGTTCTGTTTCTTCTTAACTTGCTCCCAGCCTTTTTATTTCTCATGTGACATCTTGAAACAATATTTCCTAGTAACATCGGCAGATTTAACAACATACTGACTATTAGATTTCAGCACAAGACAAATATTCCTCACTGGGAAATTGCTCTGACAAAATATGGAAAACATTATTTGGTTGTCAAATCTGAAGAAATTGGGTTATCTTATTATATGCCTCCAACAATCAGAACCATTAAAAGTACAAATCCAAATAAACTATGTACTTTGTGGTTTAACCCTTTCCTCCCAATCTCACTAAAGTCAGATCTAACAAAATGTTAGATCTGATGACGGCCCGTAGATACCGTACATAAGCTTTAGCGGTTTTCCCCGATTACTATTTTTAGAAATTATCAACACAGGAAGCATGATATACAGCGCTCGCAAAATGATCTGAAGATGTTATTACATTAGAAATAATTGCAATACTACATAAACACAAAAAAAAACAGCAAAATATGTCTTACGCAGGCTCTCAACACTTTTTATGGTTTAATAAAGAATGTTTACTTTCACTTTCGCGATTTTGTAGGCGACAATCTGGTTGGTTCAAACGGTTTGTGATAAAAACACGTTTTAGTTACTCGTCGTCAGATCCTGATAGCGTAGCGGTTTACAGGATAAGATTTTAATCAGATTGCCTTTCCTCCATATATACCCCTTTATGGCATGGGCGAACAGCATAGATCCAGATCAGCCAGCATATCTGACCAAAATGCGACCAGTGCAGATTCTGATTAGATGGCACAAATGTGCCAGCTGATCTGGATCTACACTGGTTGCACATGTGTACTGATGCATATATATTTTGCAAAATAGAGAAAATGGAAAGGGCGAAGCAAGGCGACAGACAGAGGCAGCCTACTCCATTTTCAGTAGAACTCCAAAATTAAACTTTTACTTATTTGGTGTTTTCATACATTTCACTGTCATTAAAAGAACTGTGCAAAGCACAGACACCATTGAAATGTGATGCAAGAAATATTCACTTAATTTGGTGAGAATGCTTATGGGCTTTAAAGATTTAAAGATCTTGGTTTAGATTGTAAACCAAACAGTTTTGCTTCAGTCATAAAGGTTATATGTTTGCACTGCCTCCTTTACAGGGGGTCCAACGTATTTGGTTTTTTCGGAAAAGTAAGTGAGCGACATGTTCTCTGCGGAACAAAATGGCGGAAAATTGTGTGATTTGGTGCATTTCAGGAGATATTTTGACCTGGTAAGTAGATTTATATCAATGTTATCGTAATATAAATACGCCTACCCGGAGGCCAGATGTGTGAGCTCCACTCGGTTTTTTAACTTATGTTTCTAGAGGCCTAAACAAAAAAGTTATTGAATGTATAAACTGAAAGATTGTTTGTTTACAAAGTGAAAATAGAAAATTGTGTGACTTAAAACTGTGTTTTTAGTCAAAATATAACATTCTTGGACCTATGTTAGCGAAGTTATTATCGAGTTTTTGCATATATTTCTTCACGGCAGCTTTTGCACTTTACATGGGTACTTTATGGCCAATTTTTTTATGTTCAAACACCTTAAATGTTTGGCGTGGAAGTGGTAAGCATGTTTTTGTTCGGTGCAGAATCTGAATAACACACTCGTATGCGTTAATATAAGTGAAAGTAAGACATGAGCAGATAACAAATGTTAATAATCAAAATAAAAGCCGATTTGTTACCCAAATACGAACATATTGCGTATTTGTTATGCAAAATTATCTACCACATATTATACTTGTATATTATTCTACCACTTGATAAGTAAACTCCTGCCTTGTGACCATCTCAATTTCAAGACCACCCCGCTGTTACGGGCACTTTTTGAAAGAACAGATTTTCCTATATAATTCAATGGTCGCTCGCATCGATTATACGACCACCCCGCTATTCCATATTCCATAATGCAACCACTTTCTACAGTCTTATATGCCCAGTTGCCACTTATTTTGATACCTTAATTACGACCACAAGGCATTTGCTCGCCGAATACACAGTCAAGTGCCATTGTCTTTTGGCGAGAAGCGAGTTTACAGTTTACAGTCTTCAAGTATCTGACGTCATTTATTTAAGTAACAGTAGTGACGTCATTAAAAATAAGATTTACGTTTTCGTCACTATTTCAGCGTAAGGAAACAAAATTTAGTTTGTATACGTATACACAAATGAACAGTAAAAGGTATGCAAGAAAAAGTATCTTGCATGGGACATTCGGTAAAGATAGAAAAAAATCTGTCACCTCGGGTGAACAGTTTTGGCGGGAACTCGGCAGAGCCTCGTTCCTGCAAAACAGTTCCCCCTCGGTGACAGATTTTTCCATCTTCACCTCACACTCATGCAAGATACTTATAATCCTGTCAAAATTTCTCGGAATACCCTTATAACAAAATGCTATGTTCGGTATTGTTGTTTGGGTATATTCTGTGTCATATTTACAATATTTAGAGATTTGTGTACATTAAAAGGAAAGCATCTTATTTTTTAAAAATAAAAACGATTATGGAAGTAATTTTGCTTACTGAAGGAGGCTACAAAAGCGTGTGTTACCCATAATAAGTTAAGAGCCCTGGGAATCAGACTTGAGCGTCATACGGGGCATAGTGAAATGACGTTTACCCATCCCGCATCAACTTGCGGTTCTACAGGTGCAACCCTAGATACAACTTATTATTCCAGCTAAAATAAGAAAAGAGACTGGACTGGTAAGAAATTTATATCGGGGTATAGATTTATATATACGCGCACACACGCACACACACACACACAAACAAACACGAGAATGGGTAGGTAGATTCTAATTGATATTATAAATACATATGAAGTTCTTGTTTCGGTAAAGCCATTTTCGGGCAAAGATATAAAGGAACATCCGTGTGTTTGGGTAAAATATTGGCTTTTGGTTTGATTTTTAATATTTGTCAGCTAGTGTCTTACTTTCACTTATATAAAGGCGTATGAGTGTGTTATTCAGATTCTGCACCGAACAAAAACATGCTTACCACTTCCACGCCAAACATTTAAGGTGTTTGAACATAAAAAAATTGGCCATAAAGTACCCATGTAAAGTGCAAAAGCTGCCGTGAAGAAATATATGCAAAAACTCGATAATAATTTCGCTAACATAGGTCCAAGAACGTTATATTTTGACTAAAAAATACAGTTTTAAGTCACAAAATTTTCACTTTGTAAACAAAACGTCTTTCAGTTTATACATTCAATAACTTTTTTGTTTAGGCCTCTAGAAACATAAGTTAAAAAACCGAGTGGAGCTTACACATCTGGCCTCCAGGTAAGCGTATTTATATTACGATAACATTGATATAAATCTACTTACCAGGTCAAAATATCTCCTGAAATGCACCAAATCACACAATTTTCCGCCATTTTGTTCCGCAGAGAACATGTCGCTCACTTACTTTTCCGAAAAAACCAAATACGTTGGACCCCCTGTTTACTTCTGCTCTGCAACCAGATCATTTGCTCCCATACTTGGACTTCAGGGCCCAAGATCATAAAACTAAATCAGGAGACCAGTCTCAAATCTCAAGCATCTATCTGGCTGAAATGGCAATTGGTCACCATTTCAGCCAATCACATGCTTAAGATTAGAGACTGGTCTCCAATCTCTGTTTTATGATCTTGGGGCATAGTTCAGCTTAACCCATAACTCCATATAATAGCCTTTATTGCATGGGCAAAGGGTGTAGGTTCAGATCTGGCCTGAAGGTTATAAAGCTGAGATTGGAAACCAGTCTCAAATCTCAAGCATCTGATTGGCTGAAATGGCGACCAGTCGCCATTTCAGCTAATCAGATGCTTGAGATTTGAGACTGGTTTCCATGCTCAGTTTTATAACCTTGGGCACAGCAAACACATCTGTACCTTCTGACCAGAATCTGCACTGTTTGCTTTTATTGTGTGGGTGAACAGTGTGGATCCAGATCAGCCAGCACATCCATGCCATCTGATCAAGATCTGCACTGTTCACTTTTAGATTCTTTAGGTTATTTCCCACCAAGATTTCACCAGTGTAGATCCAGAACAGATGGCACTGATGTGCTGGCTGATCTGGATCTAACTAATTGCAAAAGCATTAAAGATTAAGAAGATAACACATGTAAACAATAATGTTTAGATATTGTATTATGACCATGTCTTATTTTCAAGGAATCAAATTTGAAGAGAATGTAATTTCATTCATTGTTCCATTATTGAAAATGATGCCTTAAGAATGCTATTTTAAGGTTTCTAGTAAGAGCTCTGCACTTTACTGTTCAAGATGCTCCCAATGATAAAAATCAATTCAAACCTTAAAGCTGCCTAGTCACAGTTTCTGGATGAAAATTTAGTGTATTTTCAAATACCAAAATTTATAATATAAACTAGAATTATCACTGAAAGTGATTAAATACCCCCACATGTATGCTTGATAATTGAACTGGGAATGCTTCGAATCAATGGCATAATGTGCCCCACTTTCAATCCAAAGTGTCGTCTTCACAGTAGCCACATATTCAGCAAGTTTCATCACAATATCTCATTCCTTCTAAATTTATTGAGCAGAAATGGTTTAAATATGTTAGTAACAGTGGCCTTTATCTAACTTTTATCTAAGAACTGTGTGCCAAACATTGTTTATGAGAAATCATCCAGAAACCATTTTTTCTATTTTTAGTAACAGTGACCTTGACCCCATCAGGCCCAATTTCAATACCAAGTTTCGTCTTCACAGACACTACCTATATAGCAATTTTCATCACAATATCTCATTCTGAACCAAAGTTATTGAGCATACAGTTTATTTTCTATTTTTAGTAACAGTGACCTTGACCCCACAGGCCTTGAATCCCAAAAGTCATCTTCACAAAAACCATCAATACACCAAATTTCATTTAAGAATCTCATTCCAAGCTATAGTTACTGAGTGGAAACGAAGTTTTGAAGTTTAAATAACAGTGACCTTGACCTTGAACCCACAGGCCCCAAAGTCAAACCTAATCTTTATCTTGTTATGTTACATCTGTGTCCCAAAAAATAATTAAATCTATGAAGTATTTCATGAGTTATAGTCCAGAAACAATTTTTCTTTTTTAAGTTACAGTGACCTTGACACTGACCCCTCAGGCCCCAAAGTCGAACTCGACCTGTATCTTCTGATATTACATATATGTACCAAAAAAGGATTTAATCTGTGAAGTTTTTCATGAGTTATTATCTGGAAACCCTTTTTCTATTTTTAGTAATACTGACCTTGACATTGACCCCACCAGCCCCAAAGTCGAACTTGACCTGTATCTTGTGATGTTACATCTATTTACCAAACAAGGATTAAATCTGTGAAGTGTTTCATGAGTTATCATCCGGAAACCATTTTTCTATTTTTAGTAACAGTGACCTTGACACTGATCCCACCAGCCCCAAAATCGAACTTGACCTGTATCTTATGACGATATACCTGTGTACCAAAAATTATTTTATTCTGTCAAGCCTTTCATGAGTTATCATCTGGAAACGAAGAATCCGACCGACCGACCGACCGACCGACAGACCGACAGACCGACCGACCGACCGACAAGCTCACTCCTATATACCCCCTCAAACTTCGTTTGTGGGGGTATAATTACAGAAGACCTGTAATCAAAGAAAATGTGATGTTATATGCTTACACAGTCAACGTAAGAGTAAACATATTTAAAGCCAAAGATGTTATAGTCTTTACTAACACAGTAAAATACACTCACAACCAGATCCCGGTCATATTTCCTCCTGTTCAGACATTTATAGGCAATATAAAGTAGCGCAATGAATATTACCCACATCTGAGATACACATGATTGTGTAAGGAATTTCACTCTAAACCCTTTCCTTCATGAACACACCTTTATTGCATGGGCGAACAGTGTAGATCCAGATCAGCCGGCACATCCGTGCTGTCTGATAAGGATCTGCACTGTCTGCTTTATGATTTGTTATGTTAACTGTGACCAAAATGCGACCAGTGCAGATCCTGATCAGATGGCATGGATGTGCTGGCTGATCTGGATCTACACTGATTGCACACGTGTAAAAATGTGTATATATGGAGGAAAGGAATAAATGTGAATAGGCAGCTTTAACAAAAACACTCAAGAAGAGTCTTGTTTACACAAGATCTTGTAATAATCATTGACCGAAAAACTTCTATCAATTCTGGAGAAAATTTCAGAGAAACAATTTCAACATGTCATGGCTGCCTGAGAAAACCTGTTGATAATGTGTATGACATTCAAAACATCCATCACAAGCTAGAGGATATTCTCCATTTTGAAATTATGTCTAAATCCCATTTTCCGGTAAGGATCGTATTTTGGTCAAGGGGGTTGCAGATAATGGTAAATGTAAAAAGTGTATTCGGGAAAACATGTTTTATAATGGTTAATGTTAAAACTAGTGAAAACTTTTTAAAGAATTTGATTTTTTTAGCAATAAATTGTTACTTGTCTAATGATATTACTTAAATGTAACATTTTCTCATTCTTTTTTCGGACAGAGCTACGCTATTACAGTTAACTGAGAAAACTGATAAAGTTACATAAAATAAAATTATTTGTGGTGTCACTTAGTATATTTTAATTAATGCAATAACTGTCTCCTGAAAAATTTGTGGATTTCAATAAACATCTAAAAATATGATCAATTTTATGCATAGCACCTATGTTGTTACACGTAAGCATACCCCCTGACTGATTGTATGGAAGGTACAGCTTGTGATTTCGTAAAGGTCAATAACGATTATACAGCTACAAAGAGGAAATAAAACAGCTTTGGGCATCAGGTTAGTAATGGAATGTTAACTCCTTGGACTTTGTTGTTTGGATGTCTGAAATACTAATGACCTAACCAATGGAAGACCCACCATAATAATACTTTAGGATCAAAAAAGATTATTCAATCTTTACTTCATGAGAATGCATGGGTTTTATTTCTTGCATTTTACATTCTCTGGGGAACAAAACATTAGCAATGGTTGTGTGGTAAAATGTTGTCGCCATCCTATGTCTGCCTTGTGTTTATCAGTTATTTGTGTGGCAGTTTTGAAACCTTCTGTTTTGCAAAGCAAAGCAGTTTAAAAAGACAAAGTCCACTGGGCCTGATGCAAGATTTTCAGAAAGGGGGATGAATTGAGGCATTAATAGGGAAGTTACATGATAGTTTCAAACTTTCTGACCAAAATTTCCATGAAAATTAAATTTCGCTGCCCCAAAATGGTGGTTCAAGCAATCCCAATGACAACCCTCTGGATCTGCCCCTGGTAAAGTAGTTGCTTGCAAAACATGAGCATGGAAAATGTTTATGCCCACAGAATCCATCTTGATCTGCCCCTGGGTCAGTTATTGCTTGCAAAATAAGCCATGGAAAATGTTCGTGCCAAGTATCATTTATTTCATAGTTGCTGTATTTAGAAAATTTGGAATAAACTACTCCGAAAATAAATCATATGAATGTATGCGTCATGACTGATGTTCTTTCTAACATCAACATAGTTCGGAAAACTCTGATAAGTTATAGCATCACTGAGTGGGGGCATGCACGTCAGAAAGCCATCTATTTGTCTAAGGGGTCATGATAACTGTAGATTAAAGATACAGGAAGCACCCAGGGGCAGATCTAAGGAAATAGATATTCCTGGGATTTAGGTCTGGTAAGGTGATGAATTTATTTAGACAAAAGGTTTTATACCCTAAGACTTGACCAGAGCGTAATGAATCAGGACTATACCTGCACTATATTACTTATGGATAAGACAGTAAGGTGATATTCTGTTTGCATGAATAATTTTTAATACTGTAAAAATCTTTTTAAATGCCCTTGGGAGCATTACATTTTCTGAATGGGGGGCACTTATTTTTATTATATTTTTTTAATTCTTATATTAGAGTCTGAAGGATATTGGATAATAAATGGATTAACTGATATTTGTCCCTAAAAATAACTTGGGGGGCATTTATTAGGGGAGGGGGCATTTAAAAGGATTTTTACGATATATGGGCGAGTTGAATACCTTTCCAGTAAGAAATTCACATTTATGGAAATGAAGATAACAAATTGTAAAACTATTTGCATATGAACAATACTTTAATATAATTTGTTTGTCACATGTCTGTCAAGTTATCGATAACGTACTATACCTGCACCGGATCACACAAGGTTTTTGAGAGTTAAAAGTCAAGATTTCTGATGCTCTTTCATGAGTTTAGCTATGTGTTTTATTTTTTAATGTGACACTTTGAGCAAAGGTACCAATTAAATCTCTCTGTGAAATGTTATGCACCTTAAAAATATCAGGTTTCAGCTGAATTTTCTCAATGCATGTAATCAAAGGGAACTAAAGGCATGATTTAAACCTAATTTTATCAATATATGATACCATGTAACTTACTTAAAAGTAATCATCAACCTTTTACTCCATAGATACACCTTTTTGCGTGGGCTAACTGTGTAGATCTATATCAGCCAGCATATCTGTGCAGTCCAATCGGGATCTACACAGTGTTCACTTTTTTGGTAAAAAAACACCTTACGACTCTAAAAGCAAACAGTGTAGCTCCTGATTTGCACTTATGTGCTGGCTGATCTGGATCTACACTGTTAACCCATTCCTGTATAGATACACCTTTATTGCTAGGGCGAACAGTTTAGATCAAGATCAGCCGGCACATCCGTGCCGTCTGATCAGGATATAAACTGTTCGCTTTTTGATTCATTAGGTTATTTCTGACCAAAATGTGACCAGTGCAGATCCTGATCAGACGGCACGGATGTGCCAGCTTATCTGGATCTACACTGGTCGCACATGCGTAAAAATGCGTATATATCCAGGAAAGGGTTAACTCATGGGATAATAGTCATCTCACGAAGTAATCGGTTATTCACAAAACTAATCATTACAATGATTTACATATTCTTGGCACCCCGAATTTCAATAAAGTATTTCATATCCTCAAGAAATAAGAGCACTGTAAGGTATTTCCTCCAAACAATAAGCCTCATATTACGTACATGAAAAGCCAGGAGGAATCAATCAATCAATCTAAGGAATGCAATAAGCATCTAATTCATGAATAAAAGGCAAATATTGTGGTAACCTTGATAACATCCGCAGAGTGTTTCCTACATATTGTATATTCTAGATAGTACTAAGGTATTATAATTATTACATTACACCATGGGATATGGCTGTTATATCTATTGGTGAACAGTGTAGATCCAGATCAGCTGGCACATCCATAGTAGTAGTGTGAAACCATGAAGCCACTTTAATGAATGCACATTTAATGTAAATAGTATTAAATATTAGGGAGAGGAGGGTGTAAGGGATACTCTATAGAAACAACTTTATTGCATAGACATACAGTGTAGATCAAAATCAGCTGGCATCTGATCTGGATCTTCACTGTTCACTTTTTTTATTTATTGGGCTATTTTTACCTAGAGGTCACCAGTGTAGATCTAGATCAGAAGGCGCAGATGTGTAGGCTGATTCACAGGGGCTCGTCACATGATGGGTTTTATTTTTATAGCTAAATAACACTAAACTGAAGCATTTTCTAAAAAAAATTTGGGTCTCTATATATAAATATAGGCCTATATTTATATATAGAGAACAATTTTTTTTTAGAAAATGCTTCAGTTTAGTGTTATTTAGCTATAAAAATAAAACCCATCACGTGACGAGCCCCTGTGGGCTGATTTGGATCTTCAATGGTCGCTTATGCGATAAAACAGGAAAAATATGTATGGAGTAAAGGTAATAATTTATATAATAACACACTGCTCGATTCTGATCATTTTAACTGGATGGTGTTTCTTGTTTTCTACAAATTGATCACAAATTGATCACAAATGCAGTAAGATAAAGCAGATAAAAGCATGCAGCCACCCAGGAACATTGGAATCGAGAATTAATTGTGGTGATGAGGGTATGAATAAATCTGTGTTGTACTTAGCTTGTGAAGACTTAGTTTCACACTTTAACCCATTCCTCCATATATATGCCTTTATGGTATGGGCGAACACTGTGCAGATATAGATCAGCCAGAAGATATGTGCCATCTGATCAGGATCTACACTTATTAAATTATACATTACTTTTTTCTGACCAATATGTGACCAGTGCAGATCCTGATCAGACAGCATGGATGTGCTGGCTGATCTGGATCTACACTTGACCCATATATATTAAAACGTGTATATATGGAGTTAAGAGTTAAACACAAAAAATGTTGTTTTTTTTCATATCTCAAAGGCCTTAATAAATTATTGATATATTTCCTAAGCTTCAGGAAATTTTAAATGCTGTGAAGGATTTAGCAGTTTTCTGGTATGCTACAGGTTTTCTGGAACATGGCTGCAGGAACAGAAACTGGTGACAGATCATTAAATGATGGCAGCACGCTATTTCAAACTAACTGCAGGCAATACATGTGTGGGAGTCAAAACATTTGTTTGTAAACGGTTTTATGCTGCAGATAATTTTACAGGGAAAATTAAAACAGTCTCCAGAATGAACTTTGTGGGATGGATATAAATATCAGTATTTGCCTACAACTGGTGGCTGATATTACAGTCCAACCTGTGCTAAAGACCACCTGTAAACAAAGACCATCTTTGAATAAATACCACATTGTACTTGTCCCACTGACTGATTTAGAGAACACATTTATCTGATAAAGACACCACCTGCCTTCACAAAAACCATTTTTCCTCCGAATGGTCTTTGAAGATAGGGTTGACTGTATTACATTCAGATTTATTGTCAAAACAATTGCATGGAACTCTGCACTGCTTATATCACATTTATTACCAGTGTAGATCTAGATCTTGGTCAGAAATAATCTAATGAATCTGAAAGCAAACAGTTTAGAGCCTGATCTGACTGCACAAATGTGCATTCTGATCTGGATCTACACTGGACAACAGGAAGTAATCCATATCCCAAAGAGTAAAGGCCAGCATGCACTGGCCTGATCTGCTGCATGCAATACTCGAGACAACAAGACAGACTAAAACAAGAGCCAGTCGGAAACGACTGCACGCTCGACTATTCGAAAAGTCAGAATTATTAAGCACATTGTAACTGGGCTTCATTTAAACTGGGGAGTGATTCAGGAGTTTATGACACCCCCAACAAACACACATGAACAAAAGTTTCTTAATCCATAAATCAATAAATAACACTTAATTTATTCTTGTAGATTTTTTTTAGGGTTTACACAACCCAGCCCATAAACCCCTGATCCCACACCCATCAACCCACTATCTTTGCCCACCTATATTTGTGTGGCGTGGTGAAGAACAGTATGGTATGCTGGTTGCTGTTGTTGGTGGTGGTGTTGTTGTTGGTGGTGGTGGTGTTGTTGCTGTTAATGGTGTTGTTGTTGGTGGTGGTGTTGTTGGTGTTGGCATTGTTGGTGTTGTTGGTGGTGGTGGTGGTGGTGGTAGTGTTGTTGCTGGCGGTGGTGGTGGTGGTGTTGGTTGTTGTTGCTGTTGGTGGTGGTGTTGATGTTGTTGTTGGTGGTGGTGTTGATGTTGTTGGTGTTGTTGTTTGTGGTGGTGTTGGTGTTGCTGGTGGTGGTGGTGTTGTTGTCGGTGCTAGTGTTGGTGGTGTTGATGTTGTTGTTGGTGGTGGTGTTGGTGGTGTTGTTGTTGTTGGTAGTGGTGTTGTTGGTGGTGGTGGTGTTGTTGGTGGTGGTGATGATGTTGTTGTTGTTGGTGGTGGTGTTGTTGTTGGTGGTGTTGGTGTTGTTGGTGGTGGTGTTGGTGGTGGTGGTGTTGTTGATGGTGTTGTTGTTGGTGGTGTTGTTGGTGGTGGTGGAGGTGTAGTTGTTTGTGCTGGTGTTGTTGTTGGTGGTGTTGTTGATGTTGGTGGTGGTGGTGTTGGTGTTATTGGTGGTGTTGTTGTTAGAGGTGGTGTTGTTGTTGGTGATGTTGTTGGTGGTGGTGTTGTTGTTGGTGGTGATGGTGTTGTTGTTGTTAGTGTTGTTGTTGTTGTTGGTGGTGGTGGTGGTGGTGGTGGTGTTTGTGTTTGTGTTGTTGTTGGTGGTGTTATTGATATTGTTGTTGGTGTTGTTGTTGGTGGTGGTGTTGGTGTTGTTGTTGTTGTTGGTGGTGGTGGTGTTGTTGTTGTTAATGGTGGTGCTGTAGTTGTTGTTGGTGGTGGAGGTGTTGGTGTTGTTAATGGTGGTGGTGTTGTTGGTGGTGGTGGTGTTGTTGGTGGTGGTGATGGTGTTGTTGTTGGTAGTGGTGTTGTTGTTGTTAGTGGTGGTGGTGGTGTTGTTGGTGGTGGTGGTGGTGTTGTTGTTGTTGGTGGTGGTGGTGTTGTTGTTTGTGTTGTTGTAGTTGTTGTTGTTGTTGGTGGTGGTATGTGGAGGTGGTGGTGGGTGGTGGGGGTACAGTACAGTGGTATGGTGTGGTGTGGTGTGGCGTGGCGTGGCGTGGCGTGGCGTGGCGTGGCGTAGCGTAGCGTAGCATAGCGTAGCGTAGTGTAGTGTAGTGTAGTATAGTATAGTCTATGCACCCACCCACCCCTCAATTACTCAACACTTTCAACCAAAGTATGTTAAGGACATCTGTTTTAAACCTTTTATATAGCTGTACATATGAAAAACACTAACATTGAAACTTTAACAATTATTTACAAGTCTTAATTCTAATTTAAAGTGAAAAGGGGCAAAAATCAAATATAAAAAAAGCAAGGATGAGTTATGGGCCTTTGAAAATAAACCTGATGTAAGATAAAATAAAGGTATACAAAGTTTTAAACCTTAATTTTTAAGTCTAAAAAGGGCAGTAATTTGAAAAAAATCAAAGAGTTATGGTTCTTGGCATACATAGTCAGGGTCATGATGGTGAATAAGTTTCAAAGCTATAGTACAAGAAGTATGAAAGTAACTAGCTTGCATGCAATCTTTAACCTGAAATTCAAATTCAAAAAAGGGCCGTAGTTTGATTAAAAATGAAAGAAAGAGTTATGGTTCTTGGCATACATAGTCAGGGTCATGATGGTAAACAAGTGTCTTAAGTTTCAAAGCTATAGTACAAGAAGTATGAAAGTAACTAGCTTGCACGCAAACTTTAACCTGAAATTCTAAGTCGAAAAAGGGCCATAATTTGAACAAAATGGAAGTTAGAGTTATGGTTCTTGGCATACAAACTTGAAATATGATGATGAACAAGTGTTGAAAGTTTCAAAGCTGTAGTATAAGTAGTATGGAAGTTATGGATTTGTACAATAGCTTGCACGCAAACTTTAACCTGAAATTCTAAGTCGAAAAAGGGGCATAATTTGATAAAAATGAGAGTTAGAGTTATGGTTCTTGGCATACACACTTGGGATATGATGATGAACAAGTGTTGAAAGTTTCAAAGCTGTAGTATTAGTAGTATTGAAGTTATTAGTTTGTATAGTAGCTTGCACGCAAACTTTAACCTGAAATTCTAAGCCGAAAAAGGGCCATAATTTGAACAAAATGAAAGTCAGAGTTATGGTTCTTGGTATACACACTTGGGACATGATGATGAACAAGTGTGCCAAGTTTTAAAGCTGTAGTATAAGTAGTATTGAAGTTATGAGTTTGTACAGTAGCTTGCACGCAAACTTTAACCTGAAATTCTAAGTCAAAAAAGGGCCATAATTTGATCAAAATGAAAGTTAGAGTTATGGTTCTTGGCATACACACTGGAGACATGATGACGAACAAGTGTGCCAAGTTTAAAAGCTGTAGCTATAGTAGTTTTTAAGATATAGGTAGGTTGCACGTAAACTTTAACCAAAGCGGGACGCCGACGGCGACGCCGACGCCCAAGTGAGTACAATAGCTCAACATATTCTTCGAATAGTCGAGCTAATAAACATCTGAAGCAAATTCCTGGGTTTTCATCACCACAGGAACATTTTCTTCTTTTATGACATAGAAAGCCAGCAATTCAGACATGGATTCTGTTCCTAATTAGGAACAAGATTGTATCCTTATAGAGAAAAATGGATTCTAATCTTGTAAAGTATAGAGTAGGGTGAATGACTGTCTTTTACAAGGCAGCTGCTTAGAATAGTACCTTAATTGTCTATGAAAACACACTGATTTCTTTAGAACTTCCGTTTACAGCCTTAAACCATTACCTTCCGGCTGTAGCAAGCAGAAACCTTGAATTATGATTCACTATCTATATCCTTAATAAAAAGACCCAGGGCTGAAAGTATTAAAGCTGAGATTGGTAACCAGTCTCAAATCTCAAGCATCTCTAGTCACCATTTCAGCCAATCAGATGCTTGAGATTAGAGACAGGTTTCCAATCTCAGCTTTATAACCTTCAACCCTGATTGGCTGAAATGGTGATCAGGCTAATCTGTGCCTACACTGGTTGCTGCAGGCTTATCTAACTTTACACATGATGCTGCAATCTTATATGGGTCTACACTGGCAGTTGCATGTTTATCTGTGTCTACACTGGTTTTGTTAGGTTAATCTTGGTCTACACTGGTTGCTGCAGGCTTATCTAACTTTACACATGATGCTGCAATCTTATATGGGTCTACACTGGCAGTTGCAGGTTTATCTGTGTCTACAATGGTTGTGTTAGGCTAATCTTGGTCTAAACTGGTTGCTGCAGACTTATCAGGGTCAACTATGGCTGCTGCAAGCTAGCTTATGTCTACATTAGTTGTTTCAAGCTGATACAGGTCAACACTGGTTGCCAGAGACTAATCTTGGTCTACACTGGCTGCTGCAGGTTTATCTGGGTCTACATTGGTTGCTGCATGCTTATATCTGTGTCAAAACCAGTTACTGCAAGCTTATCTTGGTCTACACTGGTTGCTGTAGGCTTATATGGGTCTACACTAGTTGTAGAGGCTTATATGGGTCTACACTGGTTACTGCAGCCTTATCTGGGTCTACACTGGATGCTGCAAGCTAATCTGGTTCTACACTGGTTGCAGAGGCGTATATGGGTCTACACTGGCTACTGCAGGCTTATCTGGGTCTACACTGGTTGCTGCAAACTTATCTGGGTCTACACTGGTTGCAGAGGCTGATATGGGTCTACACTGGTTGCAGAGGCTGATATGGGTCTACACTGGTTGCAGAGGCTGATATGGGTCAACACTGGTTGCAGAGGCTGATATGGGTCTACACTGGCTACTGCAGGCTTATCTGGGTCTACACTGGTTGCAGAGGCTGATATGGGTCTACACTGGTTGCAGAGGCTGATATGGGTCTACACTGGTTGCAGAGGCTGATATGGGTCTACACTGGTTGCAGAGGCTGATATGGGTCTACACTGGTTACTGCAGGCTAATCTGGGTCTACACTTGATGCTGCATGCTTATCTGGGTCTACACTAGTTGCAGAGGCTTATATGGGTCTATACTGGTTACTGCAGGCTAATCTGGGTCTACACTGGATGCTGCATGCTTTTCTGGGTTTAGACTGGTTGCTGCTGGCTCTAAACTTGATTACCATGTGACTAAATGATGTGTTGGTTAATCCAAATAATAACAGTAAACTTAAATAAACAAGTTTATCTTTAAAACTGATAAATACAGTTATTCTTGTCTGTCAAGACACTGTTTTTATAAAAATCAACAACATTCTCTTTCAAAGGTCCAGTAAATAGATTTATTGAATAAACAGAAATAAAAGATTAATTGTTTCCGAGTGACGGACACAGATGTTTGCAATAAGAACAAGCTTTCTTCTGAAACTATAAACAGTGAATTTCCATTAATAATAAACAAGTTAACAATAATAAATAAATTATGCCCTGTTTGTGTCCTTTTCTCTCCCATTATAAAAACAAACAAAACTTAAGCAGGCTTGGAATCTCAGGAAATCAAGATGTTTTGTACCTGTTTTAAAGTAAACAGTATGTTTTCTGTATTTTCTGCATGGCATTTTTTCTTATCATTTCCTAGCACATGGTTTTTATTTCTGCAAGAAATTTTTTTTACCGGCCTTCAGTATTGTTTGTGTAAAAAAAACTCAATCCCTTCCAAGCACAATTTCTAGGTAAATATTGGATAAAATGAACCATCTGAGTTCTCTGAGATGCTGAGATGAAAGATAAGATGGAATCCACGTTAAGTGACAAAGTCCCTGGAGTCAAATGTTTATAACAAAGATGAAAATATAAACTTCAAGAAATGGAATAAGCAGATTCCAGAGAAAAAAAGCAAATACAACTACCAATGCAGTGTTTTTTTCAGGTGCAGGTAAACTTGATGCAATATAATACAGTCAATCATGTTTTCAATTAAGGATTGAATCAATATTTAATGGTTTTCATTTGGGTATGGAAAATAGTTTCACACATACTTTAAACAACCCAACTGTTTTCCATACCCAAATGAAAAACATTTAATATTGATTCAATCCTTATATTTCACTCATAAAAACTCTCATTAATACAGAAATTATGAGAAGAATTCGTAATATTACGGCTGTTTCAAAAGGCTGTTGGAACAGCAACATTGGTGACACAGTGAATGATGGCATGCTTCTTGAAAGCTACTCGTGGCAAAATGTGCATGCTTGGCAACGTCACACGTCAAAACATTGTGCAACATCCAACAAATTATGAACGCCTCTACTGTAGCCATGCCTTTTAACATAATACATCACACTGTTAACCAACAGAAATTATGATCCCTTTGATGAATAAGACTTTATTGTACAGGACGAAGTTGAAGTGTTAATATAGACCATTCAAGGGAGAACCCCATCATGGTCTTTGAAGGTAGATGGTCTTTGTAGACAAGTGAATTTGTTCTTAAATCCTTTACTTCATAGATACAGCTTATATACCATGGGCGTTTTTTGGTTAAATTGGTTAATTCTGACCAAGAAGCTATCAGCGCAGAACAAGATTAGAATGATCTTGATATACCGTATACTGGTCGCACGAGCCTAAAAGTGTGTATATATGGAGAAAAGTGTTATACAGTCAAACTTGTTAGCAAAGACCACCCAGGAGAAAACCCAACAGACTAGTCGTTGAAGGCAGATGGTCCTTGTGCACAGGTGAATATGTTCTTTAACCCTTTCCTTCATAGACACACCGGTGTGCCGGCTGATCTGAATCTACACTGGTCCCGCATGCGTAAAAATGTGTATGTATGTAGGAAAGGGTTAAATCAGTCTATAGAAAACAAATGAAAAATGTGGTCTTTATCCACATGTGGTGTTTTTTTTTAAGGAGGTCTTAAACACAGGTTTGAGAGTACACTTATGTAATGCATATTAACAAAATGGGGCTTATTAACATTATAAATACAGTATAGACCCTGATCAAATTCCGGACTCTTTATTTATGCATAAAGAATGTTTCTCTGACTGAATGGAGGAATTCATAGACCATGAAAAGAAATGCATATATACAAACAATTATCCATCTGTGCTAACATGAAGCCACCCCACCCCCCACCCCTGCTAGCAATGATTTTTAGGAAACATAGATGTATAATAATTATGTTTGTTAAGTGTCATATATATCACCTACCATCTGTGCTACCATGAAGCAATGCTTAAAGTTGTGAAAAGGCACTGGATTGTAATTTCTGTAGATTTCAAACAACCAGGTCTGTAACACTGGTAACTGAAATAAACAAATAATATATCAATAATAACTACACTGTGCCCTTTGGACACATGCCCCCACTGCTCCAACAACATTTGTAAAATAAGAAAGGGCCATAACTCTAGTAAAACAGGAAAAACTCTTTTCTTTATGATCATCTACACATCCTGCTTAATCATCTGTGCAAGTTTGAAAGAAATCCACCTGATAGTTAATGAGGATTGATGTCATAAGATTTGGAAAACGTACTGACCGACGTACGAGTGCAACTTTGTGGGGGCATAACAAATTATGGTATACCATCTTTAAGTTATCCTAAGGAATATTTCATTCTGTTAATTTCACTCTTTTATATTTTTGTAATATTGAACAGAAAATAATCATTCAAACAATGACAGGAAAATGCCAGATTTAACATACAAAAAAAGAATTTTGATTGGTTAAATTGTCTTGAGAATTATAATCATTTAACCACAGACGGAAGTGACACAGCCTATTATGGCCACAATTACCTATACAGTGGAAAGAAACTTACTGTAAGTGCATGTAATTTAAGTTTTACTCATGTCATAAATTGGTGTAGATTACTTTCCCGAAAATAGCTATAATCTTTTTGCTTCGGTGCTAATTTTTACTTCATGTGTCTCAGAATAAATTCCAGGAAACCTAATCATGTATATATTTAACTTATTAGTTTCCATGCCTCAAGATTATAAAACTGAGTATGGAAACCAGTCTCAAATTTATGGTTAACCCTTTCATCCATAAACACACATTTTTACCCATGTGTGACCAGTGTACATCCAGATCAGCCGGCACATCTATGCCGTCTGATCAGGATCTGCACTGGTCGCATTTTTGTCAGAAATAACCTAATGAATCAAAAAGCAATTTTTGTCAGAAATAACCTAATGAATCAAAAAGCACAGTTTAGATCCTGATCAGACAGCATGAATGTGCTGGATGATCTGGATCTAAACTGGTTGCCCTTGCAATAAAGGTGTGTCTATGGAGGAAAGGGTAAGGCTTACTTACCTCAATGTTAAATTTGGTAAGAAATCCTAGATCTATGTACATTTGTTGTAACAAAACGAGCATTTCTGGTTCGTCCCATTGCCAATTGTCAAACGTGGGTTTCCGTAAATACTGCCGCACTTCATCTGTGATCTGTACCTGACTTTTCACACATAGAAACATACAGTTCTTATGTATTGTCAACAATCAAAATTTTATAGTGAAATATTCAACATTAATTGTTTACAACATGGGATATGGCTGTTATCCCGTGGGAGAACAACATAGATCCAGATCAGCAAGCACCTCCCTTTCATCTGATCTGGATCTCCACTCTACACTTTTAATTCATAAGGTAATTTCTGACCAAGAAGTGACCAGTGTAGATCCAGATCAGATGACATGGATGAACCAGCTGATCTGGATCGACACTGGTGTTACATATTAAAATAAATTTTTTTGGAGTAAAAGGTTAAACCTAAACACTATAGATATATCAGAAAAAAAACAAATCTAAAAGCAAACAGTGTAGATCCCAGTCAGACAAATGGATGTGCCAGCTGATCTGGATCTACACTATTCACCCACGCAATAATGTAGAAGTGTGGAGTAAAGGGATATGTTATTCACCTGTTTTTGTATCTGATTTATTACAAAATATGAAGCAAGAAAATGATGTTCTTATCTACCTTGTTGAAAAGAAGATTGTCTAATGTAATCATAAATTGGCAGAGCCATATTTCACAGATGGTCCACAGATGGTCCTTAGATATCATTCAAACATAACATTTTTTTATTCTAGTACATTTCATTCTACATTGTTTAACAGATTTATGATATATTACATTATAAAACCTGTATATTTTTAGTAAAGAGTTGATAAGAATGCAACACAGCTTTCCTCTGACCAGAGGATAGCCGACAACTTATACTTTCTTTTTTATTTACGATATTAGCTCCAGGTATTAGCTCCAGGTATTAGCTCCAGGTGCTCTGGTGTCTGAGTTTGGTCATTGAGTATCCTCACTTTGTCTTTACAATGCTATTAGCTTCTTATGTTATATATGTTTGTGTGCTTTGGCATGCAACTTTGTCAAGTTGATGGGTGTTACCCTAGAACCTGGTTTAAACCCCCCAGTGGCAAATTGTTCTGCCGCTGACCAGACCTGGTTTAAACCCCCAGTGGCAAATTGTTCTGCCACTGACCACTGCAAGGTGGTAATCCTGTGGGTTCTCATTTTTTAATTTTTTGCGGTGTCTGTTTTGAAATTGGTCATTTTATAAACCATGCTGTCTCTTCCTCTCTTCTTCTTGGCTTTGTGGGAAGATTGTGTCTTTTGAATGTTGCAATTCCTTTTATGCCTATTTCACTTTTAAACATGCTTGCAAAATCTCCTCATCATCTATGACTGGAAGCATACAAATGACAGTAAACATAAAAAACAACTGGAATTACCCATATAACTGGAAACACCCCAAATAACTGCAAGTAACAAATAACTGCAATCACCCATAAGACCCAAATATATTTAATTACCAGAATTTTCAATTCAGCTGGTCTGCAGTTCTCAATAAAAATGCAACTCACCTCATTCTAATATATTTATCATAAGTCTTCCGATCATGATCTGTACTGCGCTGTAGAGATCTCTTATCCCAGAATGGCTGAAGTGAAGTTCCTGAGCTAATATCTTTGAAGAGTCCCAACCAACTGAGGTGTTCTACACTCTGAAAGATACATAGTATATCATCAACAATTTACCCCATGGGATATGACTGTATCCAAGGGTGAACACAGTAGATCCAGATCAGCTGGCAAATTGGTGCCTTTTGATCTGGATCTACACTGTTTGCTTTCAGAGTCATCAGGTTATTTCTGAAAAGTGACCAGTGAAGACCAAGATAAGATGGCATGGATGTGTTGGCTGATCTGGACCTACACTGGTCGCACACATAATTAAACAGTTTCCATGGCAGGGGAGGATGTAAGATTTCCAGAAAGGGGGTTAGCTTCAGACAGAAGGGCTTTTTGAGCCAGACTAATGGGGCCCAATGCTGGGCCCCATTTCAATGCCAAATAGGGACCAGTTTTCTCAATGTCAAGAAAAAAAACCTTTCAACAGAAATTGCCTTTAGAAACAAATAAATGAGAAACAATATAATCAAGAGACTTTTCAAATTCGAACAATTGTTTGTTTACTTTTGATCATTGTAATTTGTGAAAACTACATTTTGTTAATTTTTGTATGTAACCGGTGTATACGGCATAAAAAAATTCCCAATTTAGGAAGGGGGCCTTTTTCCCCAAAACCACTAAAAAAGCTTTTGACAGTCTCAGGGTAGTAACATGATTATTTCCAACTTTCCAAATATTGCTGCTCAAAAAGTGGATTCAAGGGGCACTACAGTACCCCTGCTGGATCCAGCCTGCATAGCCAAAAACTGTTAAGGGGGGTAAGTATGTGTTGTTGCCTGGTCTCTGATGATTGGTCCAGAAACTTACAGAAGTTAAGGAGAAAAGGCATGTTGTATTTGCTGACAGGTTCTCTTTGTCGTTCTTAACTAAAATTATTCACAAGTTTAAAAGAAATGATTAAAAACACTTGTAAAGAGCCGGAAATTAATTTTGGCACTGTACTTTTCCTTCTCACCTAAAAGCTTTTTTTCAGCGAAACATGATATAAATCTGACCGGTATTAATTAATTATTGAACAAGCTTAACACCCTAACAGAGAAATGCCATGTCATATTTTTTATTCCTTGTCCCAAGGTTATAAAACTGAGAATGGAAACCAGTCTCAAATCTCAAGCATCTGATTGGCTGAAGTGGCCGCCAGTCGCCATTTCAGCCAATCAGATGCTTGAGATTTGAGACTGGTTTCCAATCTCAGTTTCATAACCTTCAGGCCTTCTTTTTCCGAAGTACAATTATTAAAACAACACCATACAAATCTGACTGGAACTAATTAATTATTTAACAAGCTTAACACCCTAACAGAGAAATGCCATATCATATTTTATTCCTTGTCCCAAAGTAATAAAACTGAGAATTGAAACCAGTCTCAATCTCGAGCATCTGATTGGCTGAAATAGCGACGGTCATTCTTCCAAAGTAAATTGTACAATTATTATTAAAAGAGGAACAACATTGTACAAATCTGACTGGAATTAATTAATTATTGAACAAGCTTAACACCTAACACAGTAATGCCATGTTATATTTTCTATTCCTTGTTTTTCCAGAGTACAATTATTAACAAAGGATAAACATCACTCCTCGCTAATCCTGATGAATTGCCCAGAGAGCTTTTGTATATTGGCATAGTACAAAGTATGGAGTAGAGAGTTTTAGTGGAGTCTGGGCTGAAGATTATAAAACTGAGATTTTAAACAGTCTCAAAGCTCTAGCATATTGTTGGCTAAAATGGTAACAAGTCAACTTTTGCCAATCAGATCCTTGAAATTTTAGACTGGTTTCCAAGCTCAGTTTTATAACCTTAGAGTCTGGAGTCTGACATTGGAGCTGAATTTCTGGAGTTAGAATTTGGAGTGTAACCTTGGAGTTGGTTTTTTATCTTTGTTTTAACCCTTTCACTGCCATAAGGATGGCATATGCCGTCCCTATTATTTTTGGCGTATTTGCCATATGGACGGCTTTTGCCATTTCTATATATAGACCAGCATGCAAAGCGTAAAGCGGGGGTTTCTATGCTGACGTAGGCAGATCATTGAAGTATTGACCAATAAATTGTTATTGCTTTCATTTTCACATGTAAACATAGTAACTACGTTGATATATCTATAAATAACCAGCCTCATTCTGACCTTGGTATTGGTATTTGTTAAAAAGCTCTTGGCACTGACGACGTCAATTTGGGTTTTCGACGTCGGCAGCGGAAGGGTTAAAATATTTCAGTTTGTCATCTGATGATGCTTATAAAGTGCAGAATTGTTTCCAAATATCTCACCAACTCAAGGTGACATAAACTTCAACATTTAGATATAATGAAGTTCTCAAAATAAAACCATGGCATTATTTATGTTGAATATTATATTTCTTTGTCCAATTTATACACAACACACACAATATTTAATAATTAACTTCAAGACTACATGTGCTCCAAAATCTTGCTTCAGAATTTCAACTCCAAGGTCAGACCCCAGACTCCACTCCAAATCTCCACTCCATACTTTATACCATGATTTGTGTATTGATGCTTACAATACATCTCAATCTGTTTACAAGCACAAATTTTCTATCTAAGCTGTCCAGATTTTTCTGCTGTTACATTTTCCAGTGCTTCTGATCAATTTTCTACCAGGATATTTTTCTGTCTCCATGTCAGTTGATCCTAATTTGTAGCAATTTCAAATGGGGTGTGTCATGGGGAAAGATATCTTCGGACAGAAAATTTAGTAGACAAAATAAATATTTATGCATTTCGCAGTCTAATATATTATCAAAATATGTAAACTAATCTCCAATTTGCTACGAGAAAATAAAAGATAATTGTAAGTTCTTTAACTAAAAAAATTAAAAACTAAAATTTAAAAAAATAATTCCGAAGACACCTTTTCCTGTGGCGTGCCTCAAATAAGAAATGGAAGTCAAAACGCAGGATATGAAATTTAATTTCCTCTGAGAATATTCTCTGTAGACTGCTCCATCAGAAGAAATGAAAAACAATGTAAAATGTTGACTGCTGTTCTTTTACAAATGTGCATCCAGTCACTTTCAGCAACTGTGAAACAAGAAGATGCTGCAAGGCGACAAAACCAGGTTTTCTTCTTAAACGTTTTAATGAATTAGGGGCACAACTTTGACCAAATATAGTCAAGAGTGATGAAACTTGGCCAGATAATTGCAACTGTCAAGTCAGACAACTATATTAAGTTTCAAAGCTCTACTTGAATGGTTACTGAGAAAAAGTGAAATAAAACAAAAAACTTAATAAAATGCTGATGCCTGTGACCTGCCTGCCAAGCACATAATTATTCCAATCTAATAACCTGGGTTTTTTTTCAAATAAACAGGATGAAAAGGGCAAGCTTAATTTTAAAAGATTATTAATTTTCTATTATATACCCTTCATCTAGAAACTAATTCTTAGCCCTTCCCTCCATGGAATATTCCTGTTATCCATGGGCAATCAGTGTAGATCCAGCTTAGCCGGTATATCCATGTTATTCTCTGTTTTCTTTTTGATTCGTTAGGTATTTTAAGACTAAGAAGTGAACAGTGCACAATGTACATTGTAGACTAAGATGACTGTGTCAGCTAATCTGGGTCTACACTGTTTGCTCATGCAATAAAACCCTAAGTGTATAATTACAGAGTAAAACATGAAATATTTAGTATGGATTACATGTCAACTTTATCCTTCTTACTGGTAAACTTACATGAAATTTATTAAAAATTACCATTGATATTTACAAGAAAATTTTATTTAGGTTTAGGTCGGCATTTAACAAGTTGAAACTTTGTATTAATTAATAAATATTTGTATTTCTGAACAAATGTAAATACATGAACATGTAAGGTAACACTGTCACAAGCTAGTAATTTACTATGACATGTTTAACCCCTTGCTCCATTTAATTATGCACTTTTTATGTGGGCTAACAATGTAGATCCAGATCTGCCTGCACATCTGTACCATCTGATCAGGATCTGCACTTTTCACTACAGGGTCATAAATGACTCTAAAAGCAGTCAGTGCAGATCCTTATCATACAGCATGGATGTGCTGGCTGATCAGGATCTGCACTTTTCACTACAGGGTCATAAATGACTCTAAAAGCGGTCTGTGCAGATCCTTATCATAAGGCATGGATGTGCTGGCTGATCTGGATCTACACTGTTCACCCATGTGATAAAAGCTGTATCTATAGAGCGGTTTGTGTAGCTAGTAATTTACTATGAAGTGTTTAAGTTGACAAGCATCCAACGTCATCGGAATGACTTCTTACGCACAAATTACTGAGGACCTAAGGTGATAATGTGTTTATTTAATCTACCTAATGATAACACCTGAATGTCAATATTTGCACACTGATTTTCTAAATGTTTAATTGGAATTAAAGTAATTTCTGTCACTTCTGAAAGGCGATTTAAAATAAAAGATGTCATCGCCTCATCCCAGCGGATTAACCAACTAAAGCTTCCTTCAATTAAGGTCACATAATCCTCGCAAGAGACTTGAGCTTTTTAAAAATGGTTGACATAAATTTCTCATGCGTAAGTCTCTATGGGGTTTTTAAAACAATCTAGTACTTTGTATAGGCCTTCTAAAGGAATTAAAAAGTGATAAAGAGACTAAACTATATAACTATTTCCCATTGAACAAGTCTTAAATAAACCCTTTACTCCATATATACATATTATAATGGGTGCGTGACCAGTGCAGATCCAGATAAGCCAGCACATTTGTGCTGTCTGATCTGGATCTGCACTGGTTGCATCTTGGCACAGATGTGCCAGCTGATCTAGATCTACACTGTTGGCAATAAATGTGTATCTTTGGAGTAAAGCGCTATAATAACTATTGCCCATTGTACAAGTCTGTTTTTATTACAAAAGTTTAAGTTTAAACTTAAATATTTCACATAAATTTTGATACAAGTGTTATTTCATATCTTCATCAAATTGACTGAGTCAAACACAGTTACCTACCCCTTGGCGGTTTTTCTCTTGTTAATACCTGGAGCGGGTGATTTTACTAAGAAAAAAATAATCCATATCATACCAATAACCAAATTTAATTTCAATTAGACAAAAAATGAAGCATCTAGGCTGTACCCTTAGCCCTTTCCTCCATATATACACATTTTACGCATGTGTGACCAGTGAAGATCCAGATCAGATGGAACATCCATGCCGTCTAATTAGGATCTGCACTGGTCACATTTTAGTCAGAAATAACCTAACAAATCAAAACGTGAACAGTGCAGGTCCGGCACAGATGTGCCAGCTGATCTGGATCTACACTGTTCGCCCACGCAATAAAGGTGTGTATATGGAGGAAAGGGTTAAAGCTGTCTATTCACAGTCCTGGGTGGAATTCTTCAATGTCTCCGAGATGTGGTTAATATTCATTGTACTGACATACAATGTCTACAAATGACAGAACAAGAGTGAATTTTACTGAATTTTTGGACAAATCAATCACTCGTAAGTTGGCTGTATAAGAATAGTACAGCATATTGACTTTGAAAACAGGTCTTTTACAGTTTATATTTTAAATTTCGGAAACTGAAAACACTTCATACTGTCATTCTGATATATGACCTGGCAACATTAACACCAAAACCAGATGGACAAACAAACAGACAGATAGACAGGACTGGACAACAACTACAAAGGCCTTGAGTACTGATGATAAGCTCATTTGGGAAACCAGGAACAGACAAAGAAATATTAATACTATTCAATAATTGTCGTAATTTATGCTTACTTACAAGTGCCACCAGTGCTGAAGATATTAAAACTGAGAATTGAAACCAGTCTCAAATCTCAAGCATCATAAGTCACCATTTCAGCCAGTCAGATGCTTGAGATTTGAGACTGGTTTCCATTGTCAGTTTTATAATCTTGGGGCCTGACATATGACATAACACTGGAGAAAACAATATTACTGGAATAGCTGACATTTCTGTAGCAAATTGGCAAACAATCGAATATTTCTAGCTCTCATTTGCAAAAGTATTCTTAAGAATTGAGAAAAAATTTATAAAGGCTAAGTGACATTCTCTTCTTCAATTCCCTTACATGTTGCATGCATTCTGCGAGACATTTCTTAAAGGATTCTAAACCATGTGATTATTTATCTCAGCAAGCATAAATCACTACAAGATTTAAATAATGAAAATAAGAAAATCTGCTGCCTGTTTACTTAAGGCTTTCCTCCATATACATGCCTTTATGGCATTTGCGTACAATGTAGATCCAGATCAGCACGGTACATCTGTGCTGCCCAATCAGGACCTGCACTCTTTGCTGTTTGACTTATCAGGTTATTTCTGACCAAGATGCAACCAGTACAGATCCAGATCAGATGGCACAGATGAGCAGGCTGATCTGGATCTACACTGTTAATACATGTGATAAAAGGCAAATATTAGGAGCAAAGTGTTAACCCTCTTCATATATACACATTTTTTTGCATGTGGGACCCGTGTAGATCCAGTTCAGCTGGCACAGCTGTGCAGTCAGATCAGGATCTGCAATGGTCGCATTTTGGTCAGGAATAACCTAAGGAATCATAAAGCGAACCGTGCAGATCCAGATCAGATGGCACAGATGAGCCATGCAGATCCAGAACTAAATTGTTCACACATGTGATAAAAGGCGTATATAAGGAGATCTGCAGTCTGTTTGCATTATGCTCAAGACCTGGGAAATAAAGAAAATGAACATGATTTCTAGATTTTTCTTGCTCTGGTTCCACCTATTTTTTGCCAATTCTGCCTTATCGTATTTGATTTGGTTCCATCTAGATTCCATATTTCACATTGGAAGTGTGTTAAACATGGCAGAAACTGAGAAATTGAGTGTTTTGTTGATTGAAAAGTGTTCAGACAACTGACACGAAAACATTCCTTCACATTGATCTGTAAAAGGTACAATACAAAATTCCTTTCCTCCATATATGCATTTTTACGCATGAGCCACCAGTGTAGATCTTGATCAGCTGGCACATCTCTGCCATCTCATCAGGATCTGCACTGGTCGCATTTTTGGTCAGAAATAACCTAATGAATCAACAAGGCAGACGGAACGACAGCAATATCCTCCGCCGCATGCAGGAATGTTGGAAAGGTTATGGATGCTTAATTGCAAATTAACAAAAATATCTCCAGCAGTTTGGAAGTAATGGAGCAAATATGAAAGACATGGTTAAATATGAACCTTCAGGGACAACTAGTGACCAGGTCCAGGTTGGAACATGGGTTCTGCACATCATCTTGGTGGAATGAACATTTGACTAAAGTTTGATAAAATTCATTGCAGGGGTTCAGAAGATATGAACCGGACACAAAATACATAGTTCAAATCTTAAATGACCTTGACCTTGAGCCAGCCTGGTTGGAACATGGGTTCTGCACATCATCTTGATGGGCTGAACATTTGATAAAAGTTTCATGATATTCATTTTAGGGGTTCAAAAGATATGAACCAGACACAAAATACATAGTTCAAATCTTCAAACATCACTGGTGACCTTGACCTTGAGCTGGCCAGGTGGGAACATGGGTTCTGCACATTGTCTTCATGGGCTGAGCATTTGACTCAAGTTTCATGAAATTCCTTCTAGGGGTTCAAATCTTCAAACACCACTGGTGACCTAGACCTTGAGCCGGCCATGTTGGAACGTGGGTTCTGCACATCGTCTTCATAGGCTTAGCATTTGACTAAAGTTTCATGAAATTCCTTCTAGGGGTTCAGAAGATATGAAACAGACATGAAGTACATGGTTCAAATCTTCAAACACCACTGGTGACCTTGACCTTGAGCTGGCTAGGTTGGAACATGGGTTCTGAATGTCGTCTTCATGGGGAGAACATTTGACTAAAGTTTCATGAAAATCCTTCTAGGGGTTCAGAAGATATGAACCAGACACAAAATACAGGGTTCAAATCTTCAAACACCACTTGTGACCTTGACCTTGAGTCGGCCAGGTTGGAACATGGGTTCTGCACGTCTTCTTGATAGGGAGAACATTTGTCATGAAATTCCTTCTAGGGATTTAAAAGTTATGAACCGGACACGAAATGTGCGCGCACGGCAAGATGGACAGAAGGACGGACGGATGGACAGACAGAAAGAAGGACAGACAGACGAAGACCATTCCTATATCCACCAGCCGCTATGTGGCGGGGGATAAAAAGCAAACACTGCAGATCCAAATCAGACGGCATGGATGTGCACTGGTCGCATTTTGGTCAGAAATAACCTAATGAATCAAAAAGCGATCACTGCAGATCCTAATAAGACGGCATGGATGTGCCAGCTGATCTGGATCTACACTAGTTGCAAATGTATAAAAAAATGTGTATATATGGAGGAAAGGGTTAAAAAGCACCAAAAAACTTTTTTTCATGGGTATAACTTTCCACTTTTTTGTTAAGTTATTCTCATTGAAAAACATGTTACACAATTACAATTGGTTAAGGTTTGATTTTGTGCTCTAATCCAAGCCCAAAATACTTTGAAAATGTAACACACGTGAAGTGTGATAGCACTGTAAATAAAATGTTCGAACCAACCAAGACAAAAACAAGAACATTTGTTTTCTTGAATGCTTATTGCTAAGTGTGCTTTTATACTTAAAAAAACTGGTAATAAAAATGAATAAATCAACTTAATGTGAGAGAAAAACCATTTTACCTGCAAAACAACTGGTTCCTGGAAATGCAATTTCCAGGAATCCAGCAATTGCAGACCATTATGTCCTTGTACTTTATGTCCCTGCAACTTCCTAAAGTGAAGGTTACCTCCATCTCTAATTAACTCATTTTTATATTCTGTGCCCAAGATCTTAAAACTATGATTGGAGACCAGTCTCAAATCTCAATCATCTGATTGGTTGAAATGGCGACTGGTCGCCATTTTAGCCAATCTGATTTTTGAGATTTGAGACTGGTCTCTAATCATAGTTTATGATCTTGGGCCCTTGTAATCTTTTAAAATATTATCAAGAAAACCAACCTGCAATTTGTTTTTGAACTCTGCCACACGATTCTGAATATCACAAACACTTGTTGGAAGCTCACCATTTTCTATAAATACCCGTTTTTCTAAAGCTTGCAATCTGGAAAGAAAAGTACATAGATTTATACCCTTGTTATGACAGTTACAGTACTATCCCTTTCCTCCATAGATAAACCTTTATTGTGTGGGCAAACAGTGTAGATCCAGATCAGCCAGCACATCTGCACTGTTCGCTTTTGGATTTGTTGGGTTATTTCTAAACAAAATGTGACAAGTGCAGATTCTGATTGAGCATGTGCAATGGGATAACCTTTCTGTCACATCTTGCCAGGCAATTATAAGTTTATTGGAGGGTTTTCTGGAAACTATGGGCTGAAAGTGAACACAGTTGACAGGTTGTGTTAATGCAGCATGGGCATGACTTGGCTCATGACAAGGGATCAACACTGCTATACTGTCTACATCCATGCCATCTGATCAGGATCTAACAGTATCATGTCTGCTTAAAATCAGGTCTGCAGTCTCATCAGGATCAACACTGTTGGCACCTCAATAATCTAAAATAACATAATGTATAAAAAAGCAAACAGTGTAGATCCACAAAGGTGCCATCTGATCTGGATCTACACTGTTCACTCATAGATAACAGACATATCCCACGGAGTAGAAGGTTTAAGTACTGACAGAAAATGCATAAAACAGTCAGCAAAACAAACAACTGTCAATATTCACTGAGAAAAAGTTTCATCATAATCTGACAAATGGTTTTGAGGAGAAGCTCTTAAACTGTTTCCTCACACAAATGAAATAGGCCATCATTCTTGTATCACACAACACCACAGCAGCCTGTAAGTAATTTTAAGCTCTGTTTACATTTTACAAGAGTTTTTGGATGAGAGGTGCTGTCATTTTAATGGCAAAAATCAAAGGGCCATAACTATATCAATGGCCCAGATTTGCAAACTGATCTGGATCTACACTGTTGGCCCATGCCATAAAGGCGTCTATATAGAGGAAAGGGATAATCAATAATCTCTGTTTTGTCATGATGCATCGAATGTTGAAAGCCTGTTTTTTTACACCGCAAAACACCGTAACTGACATTGCATGTTGGAAGTGATAATAGCAAAGATAAGATCCTCCAATAAATGTCATTTCTGACAGAAACATCAGTTAAATGAAATGAACAAAAACACTTGTACTCTTAGAGCAGCATCAAAGTTTCATGAGATTTCCAAAGTCAATCAATCGTACATTTCAATGTTTCAGTAAATCAGAAAAACTAAATGGTTGAAATACAGGATTACACCATAGGATATGTCTGTTGTCCATGGGTAAACAGTGTAGATCCTGATCCGACAGCATGAATGTGCTGGCTGATCTGTATATCCTTTCCGCGCCCGACCCTGTTTTCCGGACGGACATCCGTAACGTATTTAAACGTGACAAAATTTTGACTTCTCAAAACCCGACCCTGTTTGACTGGAGGACGCCCAAAACGTATTTAAATGTATGCTTTTTACACAATTTTAAAACCCATAACATAAATCTGCGTATTTTTTTTAAAATGCCCATTGATAAGCGTATGTTTGAATAAAGCATATATGCTTTTGTCCATTACAGGTATTCTACCTTTTAATGAAATTCTGAATTTTCATCATGGTAAGAAACCCGATTAAATAACTGTAAAACACGTTATCTAACGTTATGGTTTTTCTTCTGTAAAAATAAGTGGAATATGCATATAAAGAATAGTGCGTTAAAATCCCGAATCTCAACGCTCTTTTACGTAATGGGTGAAAAATTCCGTTCATCGCTTGAAGACTGTAACGGAAAATGCCGTAAATCAATTAATCTAATTAACAGTCATTAATTTTTATGCCATTGCAAAAAATGTCATTTTTAAGTAATTACTAGGTAGATTTATGTATTTTTTAAAATAATAAATACATGTAACTGTTTTGGAGCCACTTTTTTATTTTGACAATGAGAGATGAAGAAACAGCAATACATGTAATGAGATTTTTTTTCTTAAAATTGAACTTTTTAAAATTACTAATTTTATTATCAGATTATCTAAGTCAAATGTAAACAATTTCTTACTACATGTATATGATATTTGAGGGAAAATATGCGATGCATTCAAAGGACTTATAGTGTAAAAATACTGACCGATGATTTCGTGTTCTTCTAAATAGCCACCAAAATAAGGACTTTTTAATAAAAAAAATAAAAATCCACGGGTTTCCTATGAAGAAATAGGGTCAGGTCTTAAAAATCGATTTTTTTATACGTTTAAATACATTTCGGACTTCCTCCAGTAAAACAGGGTCGGGTTTTGAGAAGTCAATATTTTGTCATGTTTAAATACGTTATGGTCGTCAAAAGGATATACACTGTATGCCCACATGATAAAGGTTTATCTGTTGGGTAAAGGGCTATTGCTGGAGTCAATGTTTTCAATGATGTACCTCATATAATGTTTTGATATATCTATTTCACCTGAAGGCCACCAAAAACGACAAATATAAAAATATTGCAGGCTCGTTTTGACTAAGCCTATTCATGAACAGTAATGGAAATGCATAATACTGTCAATGCCTCCTTAGCCAGGGGTTGAGCCCAACTTAATATTTACACCAATAAACAGTACGAGTTTGTACCATCCCGAACAATTGTGTGCATATAGTGATGAACATGAAACCTTCAATGCAGTATTTTCACATTAAATCAAATACAATTCCTTGTACAGGACCATGGAAAAATATTCAACATCTTCACATTATGATTAAAAATTCATGTATAACATTTTTGTAATTACCATTAATATGCATGCTGTTCGAAAAATTACAAATTAAATCAATATATTGAAAGCATGGGTACCCATTATCTCATATATCTAAACTATTTAAATGCACTGCATTAGGTACAGTAAAGGGCTTTCAATATGTTATCTAAATCAAGTTATATTGCAGAAAATATATCAATGTTTAGGTGTTTTAAATTATTCCTAAATACACAGAAAAAAATTAGGTCATTTCTGAGTACATGAAAAATGGCTTTACGAGGCCCTTTCTAGGGTTAAAAAGATCATTGCAAACTTCTCATGCATAAAAAACCCAAACAATTTTGCTTTATCAGTTTTCTTTTAATTATTATTGTGTGATTTCCTATTAGAAAAAACAACTTTTTATCACTTAATAAATCATAACTATTAAAACTGTCTGTTCAAAACTTGAATAATGATGTCTTAGCAAATCCTAAAGGAAAACAATTTTTCAATAAAGATTTAAGATAAATATTTACTTAAAGGAATCTGACAATTTATACGCGAGCGGGCAAGCGTTTACGGTAATATGCGTATGTATCCGAAACTCCAAACCTTCTTGAACTGTAAACAGAACTACAGGAAGTTGGGTGACTTGACACTGGTTATTAGTCTGGACTACCTGCCCTTAACACTACTGTTAGCAGTACGACGGGAACCAGGTAGCGGTTAATCAGAGTTATGCCCCCCTTGGTTTCAAATTTTTATTTTTAAACAATTTATTTTTATTCTTATTTACTTTGATAAACTGCCCAAGTAGTTAACTTTAACACACTCTTGGCACCAAAAAGTGTTACATCGAATCAGTCATTTCACATTATATAAAATTATTTCCCCTGTTTAGGTCTGTGTAACAGTAGATCAAATTAATTTTGAAATTATCTCCCCTGTTTCAGACTGTGCAGCGGTAGATCAAATTAATGTTCAAATTATCTCCCCTGTTAGGTCTCTGTAACAGTAGATCAAATTAATTTTCAAATCATCTCCCCTGTTTCAGACTGTGCAGTGGTAGATCAAATTAATTTTCAAATTATCTCCCCTGTTTAGGTCTGTCCAACAGTAGATCAAACTAGAATTATCACTGAAAGTGATTAAATACCCCCACATGTGTGCTTGATAATTGAACTGGGAATGCTTCGTATCAATGGCATAATGTGCCCCACTTTCAATCCAAAGTGTCGTCTTCACAGTAGCCACATATACAGCAAGTTTCATCACAATATCTCATTCCTTCTAAATTTATTGAGCAGAAACGGTTTAAATATGTTAGTTACAGTGACCTTTACTTAACTTTTATCTAACAACTGTGTGCCAAAATTGTTTATATATGTGAAGCTTTTCAAAAGAAATCATCCAGAAACCATTTTTTCTATTTTTATTAACAGTGAACAGTGACCTTGACCCCATCAGGCCCAATTTCAATACCAAGTTTTGTCTTCACAGACACTACCTATATAGCAATTTTCATCACAATATCTCATTCCAAACCAAAGTTATTGAGCATATACAGTTTTTTCTATTTTTAGTAACAGTGACCTTAACCCCACAGGCCTTACTTTGAATCCCAAAAGTCATCTTCACAAAAACCACAAATACACCAAATTTCATTTAAGAATCTCATTCCAAGCTATAGTTACTGAGTGGAAACGAAGTTTTGGAGTTAAAATAACAGTGACCTTGACCTTGAACCCACAGGCCCCAAAGTCAAACCTAACCTGTATCTTGTTATGTTACATCTGTGTCCCAAAAAATAATTAAATCTATGAAGTAATTCATGAGTTATCGTCCAGAAACAATTTTTCTATTTTAAGTAACAGTGACCTTGACATTGACCCCACAGGCCCCAAAGTCGAACTCGACCTGTATCTTCTGATGTTACATCTATTTACCAAAAAAGGATTTAATCTGTTAAGTGTTTCATGACTTATCATCCGGAAACCATTTTTCTATTTTTAGTAATACTGACCTTGACATTGACCCCACCAGCCCCAAAGTTGAACTTGACCTGTATCTTGTGATGTTACATCTATTTACCAAAAAAAGGATTTAATCTGTTTAGTGTTTCATGAGTTATCATCCTGAAACCATATTTCTATTTTTAGTAACAGTGACCCTGACACTGACCCCACCAGCCCCAAAATCGAACTTGACCTTTATCTTATGACGATATACCTGTGTACCAAAAATTATTTAATTCTGTCAAGCCTTTCATGAGTTATCATCCGGAAACGAATAATCTGACCGACAGACCGACAGACCGACAGACCGAGCGACCGACCAACAAGCTCACTCCTATATACCCCCTCAAACTTCGTTTGTGGGGGTATGATTAATTTTAAAATTTTCTCCCCTGGTTTGGACTGTGTAAGAGCAGATCTAAATAATTTTCAAACTAAACAGACAAGTATGAATATCCTTACTTTAAAATATATTTGAATTAATAAGCATTGGTTTTAAATGTATCTCTAAAAATTTCACAACCATCACACCGATTATTTGCTCTAGATAAAAAAATAGGTAGATCCGAGTATATTCCAGTTTCTGTACGTCCTCAATTTTTGACTTCGGTAAATTTTGACATTAAAAGTTTGATAAAATTTTCAGGCCTAATATGAAAACAAGAATGAGAGAATGATGTTTTGCATTACTTATCCCTTTACTCCATATTTACACATTATCCCATGTGCAACCAGTGTAGATCCAGATCTGCTGGCATATCTGTGCCATCTGATCAGGATCTGCACTGTTTGTTTTTTGGTCAGAAATAACTAGTAAATCAAAATAGCAAATGGTGTTGATCTTGATCAGATAGCACAGATGTACCGGCTGATCTGGATCTACACTGTCCACCCATCCCAATAAACATAAATATGAAGGACATGTTGAGCTCCGTACAACTTGACTATGATAAAACTCTTGTTAGAGAAAGTCTTTAAATTAACGTTATTTTCAGAATGATTTATATATTCCAGTAATGGAAAATCCTCTAATTCTTACAATTTTCGCAGAACTGATTAAATTTCCTGAAAACCTGAAGTGCATCACTGGAACTTATCTCCCGGATAATTGCTTCAGCTGTTGATTGGTAAAACAATACAGAGAAATGAGCTTCTGTATCTTCTACAAGTTACCTTAGTCTGGTTGTAACATGCTCACCTTCGTCTGAAGGTTTAACCCTTTACTCCATAGATACACCTTTATTGCATGTAAGACCAGTGCAGATCCAGATCAGCCATCACATCCGTGCCATCTGATCAGGATCTAAACTGTTTGCTTTTTAATTTGTTAGGTTGTTTCTGTCCAAAATGTGACCAGTGCAGATCCTGATCAGAGAGCACAGATGTGCCGGCTGATCTCGATCTACACTGGTCGCACATGCATATTAATGTGTATATATGGAGGAAAGGTCACTTTAAGCTGTACCAAAGATAAAAAAAATAAACTTGGAGACAAGTCTCAAATCTCAAGCATCTGATTGGCTGAAATGGTGACTAGTCTTGGGCTCTGGTCTTTTCATCACTCACTGGGTCTTTTATAGAAAATTTATTAAACCCTTTTCTCCAATATACATCTTTATTGTGTGGGCTAACAGCGAAGATCCAGATCAGCCAGCCCTTTCATGCCATCTGATCAGGCCATCGCCTTAGAACAGTCAGTTATGGGTTTAAACCAGGTTCTAGACAGCACCTCACATTTTCCCCCAAAAGGTTAACATAAGGAAATACATGTCAAGCACAAGTTGTCTTGGTGAATTAGCTTCAACACTATCATCAATTCTACAATATTACATGAAGAAGCACAATAATGTATAAAACACTGGCCAGTTGCATTGACAAGCATAAAAGATGAGTACTGAATGACTTTACTGCGACCAGTGCAGCACCTGGAGTCAAATTAGCAAGAACACGATGCCAAGAATGAAAGAAACAGACAACCTTCTACATAAGTTACATGACTAAAATGTTAACATCTAGATATTTGAAGGGCATATCAGATAGAATACACTGATTCCATATAACTTGTCTTGTAACAATTTCATTTAATCTGATTTTCTTTTAGAAAATGAAGACTCAGAATAAAAGTCTTTGAATTCTGAAAATGTCAGAAAATGATCAAAGTAAATTCAACAGAGAGAAACAAACTAGCTTCAACACCTTCAATGTACATGCTGACCTTTTATGTCTATTTTTATGACTTCACGCTTTCAGATCCATATCAATTAACCACAATTTATACTTTAATTAATATTGTTAGGTAAACAACTGAATAATTATATGCATAAGTCAAGAAAATGGCTTAAGTTATATACTGTGGTATAATAATATTTTGCAGAGTTTTAATTTTGCATACTTCATACTATGCAAAGTGCACAAAATAAAACCCCAGTGAAATCAAACAACTGAGTATCCTTAATTCAATGATAATAATATACATGTGCCAATTCATGCCTGTGCCCATATTTTGTTCCCCCCAAAATTTAATGTAGTATATTTTAAATACAATGTCAACTATTGCACTGTAGTTATGGCCTCAAGTAACCTTTTTTTTTCTAAAATGCAAATTCAATCAACAGTGTTTACCCCTTACTTTAAGCTGTTGCATCAACATGCAACTTACACATTCCTAAAACACCTCCAATGTGCAGTATGACATTTTCCGTTATATTAAAATCAAATCCTAGCTGATCTGCTTACCTTTTCTCTATTGCACTAACATCAAAGCCTAGTTGTTCAGCTTACTTTTTCTCTATTGCACTATAAACAATGCCTAGATGTTTAGCTTACCTTTTCTCTTTTGCACAATAAACAATGCCTAGTTGTTCAGCTTACCCTTTCTCTATTGCACAATAAACAATGTCCAGTTATTCAGCTTACCTTTTCTCTATTGCACTATAAACAAAGCCCAGTTGTTCAGCATACCTTTTCTCTTTTGCACTATAAACAAAGCCCACTTGTTCAGCTTACCTTTTCTCTATTGCACTATAAACAAAGTCCAGTTATTCAGCTTACCTTTTCTCTATTGCTCTATAAGCAAAGCCTAGTTGTTCAGCTTACCTTTTCTCTATTGCACTATAAGCAAAGCCTAGTTGTCAAGCTTACCTTTTCTCTATTGCACTATAACCAAATCCTAATAATTCAGCTAACCTATTCTCTATTGCACTATAAACAAAGCCTAGTAGTTCAGCTTACCTTTTCTCTATTGCACTAACATCAAAGCCTAGTAGTTCAGCTTACCTTTTCTCTATTGCACTAACATCAAAGCCTAGTCGTTCAACTTCCCTTTTCTCTATTGCACTATAAACAAAGTCTAGTTGTTCAGCTAACCTTTTCTCTATTGCACTAACATCAAAGCCTAGTTGTCAGCTTACAATTTCTCTATTGCACTATAAACAATGCCTACTGGTCAAGCTTACCTTTTCTCTACTGCACTATAACCAAATCCTAATAATTCATCTAACCTATTCTCTATTGCACTACAAACAAAGCCTAGTAGTTCAGCTTACCTTTTCTCTATTGCACTATAAACAAAGCCTAGTAGTTCAGCTTACCTTTTCTCTATTGCACTAACATCAAAGCCTAGTTGTTCAGCTTACCTTTTCTCTATTGCACTAACATCAAAGCCTAGTTGTTCAGCTTACCTTTTCTCTATTGCACTAACATCAAAGCCTAGTTGTTCAGCTATTGGTTTGTCACCTGCAATGTAAGAAAAATCTACAGTTCTTTATTAAACTCTGTAAACTGTATTTAAATTATACTGTGAATCTTATTTTAAACATCAAAATACTTCCAATATTTATCGTTTACATAGTTCATGCTGACATGTTATAGAGCACACACTGCATTTTCAGGCATTCTATTTGGTATTCCAAATAGTAAAGGAGGAATGGCTTATGGTTCAAGGAATGACCAAAGGGAAAACTTGTGAGAAACAGTCTCCCAAATGTTCTAAACTTCTCCCTTTACTTAACTGGAAAGAGAAGTTGTTAAAGACAATTCCTATTTCATGACAGTTTATCATAAGTGTTCCACCAACAGTCTACAAGTTTAGGTCAGGCAAACTCAACCTATACGCCAACTGGAATTGGAAATTGAAAAATAAAATGTTCTTTAACAACTGAGTGCAATAGCACTTATATTTTCCATTCATAGAATTAATAGCTTTTTAAATGTATGTCTTTTTAATAATTCTTTACAAAAATATACCCACATCTGACTGAAAAATATGATCAAGACATAAATCATCAAGATGAATTTCTGTAAGATGAACAATAATATTATGTACATCAATGTCTTGAAGAATTTTATTAAAGCTTTGAGCAGTTATAAATAAATTTAATAATATTCACATTGACCTAAACACTGAACTGAAACTAAATGTGGAAAACTGAAATAGACGAATTCAGATATTTCCACAAGTGCACATAATTTAACCTTTTAACCCTTTATTCCATAGATATGGCTTTTATTGCATAGCCGCAGTGTAGATCCAGATCAGCCGGTACATCTGTGCCATCTTATCAAGATCTGCACTGTTTGCTTTTTGACAGGTTATTTCTGACCAGAAGGGGAACAATGTAGACCCTGATCTGATAGCACAGATGTTCTGGCTAAATCAGGATCTAAATGGGTTTCCAGGGGATTAAATCTCACCTCCATAGATACACCTTTATTGCATGGGCGAACAGTTTAGATCTAGATCAGCCGGCACATCCGTGCCATCTGATCAGGATCTAAACTGTTCGGTTTTTGATTCATTAGGTTATTTTTTACCAAAATGCGACCAGTGCAGATCCTGATCAGACGGCACGGATGTGCCGGCTCATTTGCATCTACACTGGTCGCACACACCTAAAGATACCTTTATATGGAGAACAGGGAATTAAAGGTATAAAGGGTTAATTCCACAAGTCTATTTACAACAATGTAAGATGTAATGTTTATACAGAGGACAATGTGCTCTGCTGTTTTAGTTGGACACCTGTTACAGATAAACAAATTTATTTCAGAATACTGATGAAATCAAATGAGATCTAAACAAATGCATCGGCATACAGGGCTTTAATTCTGCATTGAACTCAATTATATCAGTGACTGTTTAAACATATAATATTATAGTTTGTAAAATTTTCTAGCTTTCTCTCCATGATTTCACCAAATTACCTTCAAGTCCTAAATATAAGCAAATCCTTAAAATAAGCAAACCACAGAAATCATAGAGAAGTGTACCGAACATTAACCTTTTACTTCTTATTATATGCCTTTCAGGCATGTGCAAACAGTATAGATCCAGATCAGCCAGCACATCCTTGCCATCTGATCAGGATCTGCACTGTTTGCTTTTTGATTCATTAGTTTATTTTTTATGAAGATGCAAATAGTGTAGATCCTGATCAGACAGCATGAATGTGCCAGATGATCTGGATCTACACTGGTCATGCATGAGGTGTATGTAGTTAAGGGTCAAAACACACAATAGTTTGCATAGTATAATGTTCTAGCTTAAAATAACCACAACCCAGAAATCACAGAAAAGTGCTGCGAACATTTAAACATGAAGTGATTTTTTATTCAGAAATCGAAGAAAAGGTGTACCAAACATTAAATAAAACAGGAAGTGATTTCTGATTTAGTAATCTATGTAATGATGACTTAGGATTTCTCTCAGCAATTGTGTCATCTCTTACAAAAGCTGTCAAAAGGCCACTTGGAAATTAGATTTGCCTCAGTCCTCAATACCTTTTAATTTCCTCTCTGATAAATGGTATGTACAGTCTAAACGGATTCCGAACAGGCATTTACATGAAACGATCAGAGTTTTGTGTCCCGCGGGACGCGTTGATTCTATCAGACTCCGGATATTTATTAAATTGGTGGAGCAAGTCAATCTGACACTCCAATAGACCATTCCAAAGTGAGCAGAGAACAATCCCTATCACTGTTTTTTACATAGGTTTATAAAATCCCTAGTCATCAATTTTACAGGTAAAAAAACTGTTTTATGTGCAATTAATTTCTAAGTATTAATAAATAATAACATAAAAGTAATATTCATGAAATAACCAGAAATTTCATCAAAAACCATTGTTTAGAAAATAACTTTTGTCCACCAAATTGCAAAGTTTAGTAAGAGGGGAATGTTTGACTGTCACTCGCTTTGGAATGGTCAACCAGGCTGTCAACTGTAACTTATTTCACATAATTCTATCTTAAATTACATAGATATATAAATTCCATCTAAATATTGTTCATACTAAATATGTATACTCCAAAAAATGCTTATTTACAATACTTTAATTTTTTTTCAACTGAAAATTTGGTTTTACAGTACACAATTTAATGTGTTTAACCATTACCAAATTCTTCTTGAAGTGTTATAGAAATATTTTCTGAAAGTGTCTTATCCAATCTTTAGAAGTCATGTATGTGCTTTATGATAATTGTAATTTTCAAATTTTACAATTACAAGTTTTAAACTTGATTTAATCACATTTGTTCTTGAGAACATAGTGTGTTTTTTCAAATAATGTTTCTGATGATGCATGTGCCTTAAGCTCATTTTGATTTATCATTTTCTCTCCAAATGTATGCTATAATTATTGAGCATTTTGATTTTCATAAGTACAATTCTATGAGAAGACTTCCTTGTAAAAACAATCCTTATGAGGGCTTATACTGGTTATTCTGCTACAGCAACTTCTAAGGTTTGAACTGTTATCATATAATACCCGATAATAGCAGAGCAAATACAAACATCATTAATGCAATAAACTTAATAATCCCATTTAATATCTTCATTATACATTAAAGACAAATCCTAAGTTCATACAAGGGCCAAGGTATGAACATGTGCTTTCTCTTAGTTGATAAAGGACAGTTATGAAACGATAAGCCAATGAAGAACTAAAAGAATTCAGAACTTAAAACCGTCTGGTCCTTCTTTCATTTCCTTGGGCTTAGCTAAGTGTGATTTAAAACAACACTTAAAGAAATCAGACACATTTACTAAACTCACCTTGGTGGCCAGTATAAAGTCAACTGGGCAAATTTGTATTGTATTGTGTACACAAAAAATTCCGTATTACTTTTCCAAAATCTCAAAAATGTTAGAAGAATCCAAAACCTAAATCTGTGTTGTCTGGTTGAGTGTGGAGTGATTGCAAAACATGTGATATTTTTGTTTTTGTCAGTGGAAATTTTTAACTTACTCTGTCCTCTTCCACACAAACTGACCAATAATAAGCAGCTATGCAATGCCAGATATCTGAAGCTCTCAGTGCTTTGATAAGCTGTTTGCACTGTTTTGACATGCTTATCAAACAAGATCTGCAGCAGTTGTTTATCAAAATTTATACAATGACAATTTTATATGGACTTGTGGGTCAAGGAAAAAATAATAAATATTAATTAGTCAGAAAAGAGTTATTGATGAAATAACCATGGAATAAACGACTATAAAAATATGAATAAAAGACTCCAAAAAAATGTTTAACATTATGACACATTAGCATAATTGAAGTTCATAACAGTTTACTAGATTGCTATAGATAAAAAGGTTAACGAAAAAAAATATATTGGTCAATTTGAAAAGAACCTTATTGCCTTTGGAGATGAAACAACAATGGAATAAAAGAGGAATAAAAAAACAAGGTATCATCTATCACAATAACACATTAGAGCAACCCTTAGTTCAAAACAGTTGAATAGACATCACAAAATTTTATAGCACCAAGTAACAGACAAATATTGATGAAGTATCGGCTGTCAAGATATTTCTTTTTTTAATGCAGAATTTTTACAATTCAATTTTAAAACTGCATCTCAGTTATTTACCACTATATAAAGTCTGTAAATGTATTTATTTAATAACTTTTGACATGTTCCGTTTTGCTACAAGTCATTCCCAGTCATTATTTTCAATTCTGCAGCCAAATCTTCAGATTGACCGAAATAAATCTTCAATAATAATTAAGGTCTGCTTTTCAACAGCTTCTGAATGTCAACTTCATCAATATAATCAAATTTGGTCGTCAAAATCTGCGTGACGATTGGCTTTGTCATTTAATTTCCTCCCTATCAGATAAAGACATCTTTTAATTTGTCCACCATGTTTTTTTTATCATATTGAAAGGATAACCTGATTACAAACCATACAAACTATTTGGAGAATATTACTTGCTACAATCTCCGATACTCTCCCAATCAAGTAGAAATCAGTGCCCAAGGTTATAAAACTGAGCATGGAAACCAGTCTCAAATCTCAAGTATCTGATTGGCTGAAGTGGCGACTGGTCAATCAGATGCTTGAGATTTGAGACTGGTTTCCAAACTCAGTTTTATAACCTTCAGCCCAGATACAGCATCTACAAAACTACTCCATGTAGTCAAAACCTACAAATCTACATCATTTACCCTTTCCTAAATATACTATATACCATTTTGGCATGGGCAAACAGTGTGGATCCAGATCAGCCGTCACATTCATCTTTTATGTATTTGGTTATTTCTGATCAAAGAGTGAATTGTGAAGATCCTGATCAGATGGCTTGAATGTGCCAGTTGATCTGGATCTTCAGTGTTCACCCATGTGATAACAGGCATGTATATGGAATAAAGGGATTAAAGAGTTTTAACTGACCAAAGGTATGTTACATGTTGGGGGTGTGGTACAATTAACAAAGCAATTAGGCCTGGAATAAAACATATTGAAGGTTGCATGCCAGACTGTCCTACTTTAGTTCTATGTAGTAATGGCAGTCTTGCATGCAACCATTGTTATGTAACTTAAACCTTGACATTTATCCCATGTGTTGCCGGTATGACATCTGCACTGTCTGACCTGGATCAAAACTGTTTGCTTCCAGATCCATGAGGTTATTTCAGACCCATACACCAACAGTGCAGATCCTGGTCAGATTTGGTAGGGAGTAGTGAACAAAAATTTCATGACAAAGTAACATGGAAAAAGGCAAGAGAATCATTTAACCCTTTCCTCCATATATACACATTTTTATGCATGTGCGACCAGTGTACAGTGAACCCTGTCTTAGCAGCCATCTGCAAATAGCAACCACCTGTCTTTAACAGCCAGTTTGAATATGACCTAAACTGACATTTTGTTATAATTTTTTACTGTCTTTAACAGCCACCTGTCTTCAGCAGCCACTTTTTGTCACTCCCTTGGGTTGCTGCTAAAGACAGGTTTGACTGTAGATCCAGATCTGCCAGCACATTCGTGCCGTCTGATCAGGATCTGCACTGGTTGCTTTGTGGTCAGAAATAACCTAATAAATTAAATAGCGAACAGTGCAGATCCTGATAAGTTGGCAGTGTAGATCTGGATCTACACTGTTTGCCCATTCCAAAAAGGTATGCATATGGAGGAAAGGGTTAATAATTCATATTGAAATACAAAGCGCACTCACACTCTGAAGTTGCTGCTTTGGCACATGCATCAAAAGCAGTCAGAAGGTAATACAATTATGCTGTGAGTTTGCAAACAGAAAATCCATATAAATAAGGGGATTTTCACCAGTATCCCAAAGTCCCATTAAGATACAAAGCCATTACTATAAATTATACAAACCTAAGCAGATCACAAAACAAAACAAACTCAAATCAAGTATGATCAACCACACAAATAATAACATAAATAATAACAGCAGGGAAACAATCTACATGATAAGGTAGATAAGGTGACAGCTGCAGAAGCAGAAGAAAAGAGCCGCTGATAATGTATCACTAGCTCAATTGAATGTATGGTGACTCTGAATATGCAGACAACAAAGAATACGAGCAAAATGTTGCCGGCAAAACAGCATAACATAACCTTATTACATGCCTCAGCGTACAGACTGAATACAAATTTGAAGAAACCGAGATCTTCATGCTACTGACCTATTTTTAAACCAGACAGATCATGGCAACATACTGTTGTTATATGTTGCAATAATTTCTACCAAATGGTTACAAAATTGCTTAAGCCTGACCAGACATGAATGGTTGTTGCAAAAGACACATATAACCAAATATAACCACAACTGATAAATAATTTGCTTCCAAATATGACCTTGACCTTCAAATGTAATCTTGACCTGTGCTATGAATGTCACACATTATGTTGTTGTTGTGAAAATGTGTGCCAAATTATTTAAAACTCCCTCATACCACGAACAAAGGTCATGTGATTGAAAAACGTTTTGTAATATATACATTTAATAAATTTTTGACCACAAAGCCTGATCTCAGCCATCAAGGTACAAACCTGGGTATTGTTGCAACAAAGGGTCTTGTAGAGGTGAATATTTGTACCAAATCATTTCTAAATCTATTGAAGAATCACAAATGTATCTATATCTGTCAACCCAACACAAATTGAGATAGAAAAAAAGACAGACTCAAAAACAAATAATGGAATTACTATATGCCTACCCTTTGGAGTGCTAATACCTATATGACTACCCTTTAGAGTACAAAATCTTATATGCCTATCATTTGGAGTAAAAATGCTATACGCCTACCCTTTAGAGTACAAAATCTTATATGTCTTGTAACCCTTTGGAATAAAAATGCTATAAGCCTAACTTTTGGAGTACAAAATCCTATAGGCCTTGTAACCATTTGGAGTTAAAATGCTATATGCCTTAACTTTTGGAGTACAAAATCTTATATACCTAACTTTTGGAGTACAAACTCTTATATGCCTAACTTTTGAAGAACAAAATCTTATATGCCTAACCCTTTGGAGTATAAATGCTACATGCCTTAACTTTTGAAGTACAAAATCCTTAATGCCTATCCTTTTAAGTACAAAATCCTTTCTGCCTACGATTTGGAGAACAAAATCCATGATCATTTCTGTGATTTAAGCAGAAGAAATCTCAGAGCATAGAAAACTTGTAGATTGTATAAGTGTTTAATGAAACCTTAGAAACTTCCATTGAAATGCTTCTAATGGTAAAACTAATAAGAACCGTGTCTATCTCAATTGATTTTCATTAGCTTCTATTGGTACTCCATCAAACAGAAGGATAAAAAACCTTTATGGTTTTAGAAACTCTTGAAAAGCTTAATGCACTCTTAAAGTTGTTTTCCTTAATGAAAGTCGAAATATTCAATCAAGCTAACATTTTCACGTGCCAATTATGTTAACAATATTTAATGTAAGAAAATTGAGAAAGATGCTATTAATGCCAAGTTTTTTTCTTTATTATTGTAATATTTAATCTGTAGGTTTCTCTTTTGGCTAAATTATGAAATACTGAATAATTAGGTGGGAGTGATAGTAAACAAATGAAGAAAATGTAAACCAATAAATATTCATGCATACAAATTTTCCCATTTTGGCAAGGTTGAACATTAGTCGTCGCCTTAGTGCAATAACGGTATATCTCCTTCATATTTTTAATGGTACTTTTACCGTTATTGCACTAAGGTGAGGATTTATTTTCATATTTTTCATATTTTTCGAATTTCTGAAAAATAATTTAATAATTCTTCAGACATATTTGCGTAAAGTAACTTTCGTGCTTCAGCGCCATCTGTGAATAGAGCAAACATTAATTGGTTGCAAATATTTGTTGATTAACAGTAGTCTTCTTTCAAAGGAATGACTCGGGGACCCCCTAGTTGGCACCCGTAAAGCACCCGTCTGTAAGAGTGCTATTTTTAAAATTCTGGTATTAACAAGCTTTCTTAAAAATTAATTAAATTTAAATAGTTACTACAGTTTTAATGTAATAAGTAATTGCCTAATTGAATTTTGATTAAATACAATGTTTTTGTTACTCTTATGGTGCTGGCAACGATGCTTAGTAACTATTAAGACTGATAGTTTTAATTATCTGTATTCTTATTGGAGTTGAATATTTGTTAACTTTGTTTACAATCTTTACAACTGTTACACAAAATACTAGATTGCGATAATCTTACAATATTTGTTTCTGTTTTGCCAGCTGAAAATAATGCAGTAAGTCTTGCCTTCTTGAAAACTGACCCTATAATGATGTTCAGAAGTTTGTCATATAACACTGGGCCCAAGATCATAAAATTAAGTTTTGAGATCAGTCTTAAATCTCAAGCATCTGATTGGCTGTAACGGCGGACCAGTCACCATTTCAGCCAATCAGATCCTTGGGATTTGAGACTGATCTCAAAACTTAGTTTTACGATCTTGGGCCCCGGTGCCAAGGTTATAAAGCTGAGATTAGAAACCAGTCTCAAATCTCAAGCATCTGATTGGCTGAAATGGCGACCAGTCGCCATTTCAGCCAATCAGATGCTTGAGATTTGAAACTGGTTTCCAATCTCAGCTTTATAACCTTCAGGCCTGGTTTGTTGTGAAACATATTATGTAAATCAGCCACTTAGGACAATCTTATGTTATGCAGGGACCCTCATTCATTAAATGTTAATGACCTTTTTTTCACACAATTTCAATCACTTTTTTGCTGAAAATTGGACATTGTCCAGTCTGCCAAAAGTTAAAGAATACCCCGATTCTAAGGCTTTGTTCAAATTAATCAACAAAAAAATGTTCCAACATTCTTATTTTGGTGCTTCCTCCCTATAATCACAGATTTTGTTTAATCCATCACTGAATGCAATCAGTCTTGAACAATAAAGCTGCACTCTCAGATAAATGAAACAAATGCCAATATTGTCACAGAATGCACTTAATGATTACAAGTTTCAGGAAACCTTAAGCAATACAAAACAAAAATGTGTCATTGGAAGCATTCCATTTAAAGGCTAGTGACTCTGCAATGAAATGGAACAAGGTTTTTATGTTTAGTATTAATAGGAATTGGTAATCTTGTAATGACAGATTCTGGTTAATAACTGTAGAAACTGAATCCTCAAATACATAATGTAACAAGATTATGTTATGAAAATTCTATTTTTAGTAATAGTGACCTTGACCTTAGATGTAAAAGGCTGAGTCTTCTGCATAACATATTCTTATGGTGATCACATCTGCCAAGTTATTTTTAAAAATTCCTCCAATCATAACTAAGTTATAGCCCTTACAATAACATTCTATTTTTAGTAACAGTGACCTAGACCTTAGTGTGAACGGCTGAGTCTTCTGCATAACATATTCTTATGGTGATCACATCTGCCAAGTTATTTTTCAATTCCTCCAATCATAACTAAGTTATAGCCCTTACAAGAAAATTCTATTTTTAGTAACAGTGACCTTGACCTTGGAAGCAGGAAACAGTCTTATAAATGACATATTGCCTTGTTATGGTACATCGACTGTTCCAAGTTATTTTTTATAACTAAGATATGGCCTGGACACAGATTGTTAAGTCCGCCAAAATGCTTGAATCTATTGACAATTGACAGCTACAATATTTGCTATAATTTCATATCTCATGTTAAATTATAATACATTTGTTAAAAGATTTAAAATCAAATAATTTAATAAATTAGTTGTGGTTGTTCCTTACAAGAGAGACTAAATGTGCATGTTTGTGTGTGTGCATGTGAAAGTGAGCAGACTGGGGTAAGAAACATATATTCCTTGATGCTATGCTTTAAAATAAAATTATTTAACCCTTTCCTCCATATGTACGCCTTTTTACACATGTGCAACCAGTGTAGATCCAGATCAGCCGGCACATTCGTGCCGTCTGATTAGGATCTGCACTGGTTGCATTTTGGTCAAAAATATCCTAATGAATCAAAAAGCTAACAGTTTAGATCCTGATCAGACGGTCAACGGATATGACGGCTGATCTGAATCTAAACTGTTCGCCCATGAAATAAAGGTGTATCTATGGAGGAAAGGGTTAAACAAAATTATTTGATAAATAGAACAATCAACAAGACAGCACTGCTTCTGAGAAAGGTGAATTGTAACATTTCCCCAATGAAAATCAAGTGTCTGGAGGTTTTAGTTTCAACAGATAACTTTTTACAAAATTAGATTGCATTTGATACATCTGAGAATCTGTTGATGATTATTTTGTGACAAAAATGTCTTCTTTCTTAATACCAAAACACCGCAAGTAAAAACCAAGAAAATTTAGGTTAACTAACTCATGCGATAGTTGTCCATATATACATGTTTAATCGCATGGGCAAAATCAGATGACACATCCGTACCATCTGATCAGGATCAATGAAGTATTTGTTTTAGATTCATTAAGAAGCAAACAGTGTAGATCCTGATCAGATGGCATGGAAGTACAGTTTTTTTTCTGACCTATAAGCAAATAATCAGATGGCACAGACATGCTGGAAGATTTGAACCTTCACTATTAAGCTGCCCATGCAAATTAAAGACATGATTCTATGAAGTAAAGGGTAAACGGCTACGCTTATAACACATCGAGGATTGTTTTCAAGATTGTTGCAATGACATTGAAATAAAGAAGGAGTTAACCCTTTCCTCCATGTATACGCATTTTACGCATGTGAGACCAGTGTAGATCCAGATCAGCTGGCACATCCAAGTTGTCTGATCAGGATCTGCACTGGTCGCATTTTGGTCAGAAATAACCTAATAAATCATAAAGCTATATTATTATTTAATAATGATCAGGTTATAGACAATGAATAAAAAAACATGGAAACATATTAAGAAATCTTACCAGGACATTGTGCGGCTACGACGTCAAGTCTGTAGCATGCTTTTGGAGTATTATCAGGTATGCGAGATGATATATTAATGAGATTGTCTTAGGCACGGAAAGAAATTAACATGGAAACATAAGACATCTTACCAGGACATTGTGCGGCTACGACGTCGAGGCGGTAGCGCGCCTCGGGAGTATTATCAGGTATGTGAGGTGATATATTAATGAGATTGTCTTAGGCACGGAATGAAAAAAACTTGGAAACATAAGACATCTTACCAGGACATTGTGCGGCTACAACGTCCAGTCGGTAGCGCGCCTCAGGAGTATTGTCAGGTATGCGAGGTGATATATTGATGAGATTGCCCTTGGCATTGTATAACTTCAGAATATCATTGGAGCCAGCCTCGGCCGCAGATCTAAACGTCTCTGAAATATAAAGAAAACAAAAAGGTTTACCTAAATTTCTCTGAAATGGGATACATAAAAGGGAAAAGGTACATTCTAACAGTTGACGTAATTCTTGAAATGACGTCAAAAAGTTGAGAGGGCAGCATTACTTATTATGCATTTTGTTTTAAAAATAGCATTACATGGTCAAAATGTATAAACCAACCTACAATTTAGTTATAAGAAAATTATAGATAAGTGTAACTTGTTTCCAAATAGAAGTAACAACTAAAATGTCAAAATAATGACAGAGGATACCTATTTCCAGTGGCATGCTTTAAATATAAAAAACAAAAACAAGCAAGGTTAACCTAAACAATCATCGAAAGGGTCTTAGAGATGCACATGGAAACTTCACACCTTTTATCTTGTTTTCATGATAGTTGTAGATCATTTCAAGTTGCAGACTGATACACAGTCTGAAAAGGGTCTAAACTGTTTTCTAGATGGAAAAAGATTCCTTCTTTTAAATACATTTAAAATTCAAAATTACTAGAAATGTTAAAATCTTAACCTTTCAACTCTATCGGATATGGCTGTTATCACATTGGTCAACAAATTTGATTCATTTAGTTATTTCTGTCCATTCATTTGGTTATTTCTGTCCATTCATTTGGTTATTTCTGTCCATTCATTTGGTTATTTCTGTCCATTCATTTGGGTATTCTGTCCATTCATTTGGTTATTTCTGTCCATTCATTTGGTTATTTCTGTCCATTCATTTGGTTATTTCTGTCCATTCATTTAGTTATTTCTGTCCATTCATTTGGTTATTTCTGTCCATTCATTTGGTTATTTCTGTCCAAGAAGCTAACAGTGTAGATACTGATCAGGAGACACAGATTTATTGGCTGGCCTGATCTACACTGTTCACATGTGACAAAATCTGTATATATGGAGCAAAGAGTTAATGAAGGCTTGTCAAGTGGAATAAATTCTTGATTGAACAAGGCTTTCAGATGGGATAACTGTTCGTTTATTTTCGTTAGAGTGATGGTTTTGTCAGAACAACAATACAGTCTAGACTAACTGTCCGAACATAATGCTGCTCCATACTTTTATCACTCGATCGATCAGCATTATAAGATCCTAATAAACCTGCACATCTAGGCTGAAGAAACTACGACTGTAAACCAGTCTCAAATCTCAAGCATCTGATTGGCTGAAATGGCGACCAGTCAGATGCTTGTGATTTGAGACTTAATTTTAACAGTATTCCATGCTTAGTTTTTAACCTTTGGCACTGTGCCTTTATAACCTGATCCACATTGTTCACATCTTGGTCTGATATAAGTTACAAGTTTCAGAACATAATTTTGCTCTGTACTTTTATCACCCGTCAACCAGTGTAGATCCAAATAAGTCTGCATATCTTTGACTTCCAAACTGGATCTACACTGTTCACTTCTTGGTCTGATAAAAATTTACAAATTTCAGAACCTAATGCTGCTCTGTAACCTTTATCATCCCGTTGATCAGTGTAGATCCAAATAAGCCTGCATATCTGTGCCTTCCAAACTGGATCTACACTGTTTCAATTCTTGGTCAGATATAACCTAATGAATCTATGAACAAATCCTACAGATTCTAATCAGATGGCATGGATGTGCTGACTGATCTAGATCTACACTGTTTGCCCATGCAATAAAAGGTTTATCTATAGAGTATTGGATTAAACAGTTCTTGGAACTTACAAATGGTTTCTTTCCGCGAATAATCTATTAGAATGACATCACGCCAAGCCATTAAAAGTATTTCTAGCCTCAATTATGCTTTAACATAAGAAAAACGTTATTAATATCTTGGTGGTACGATACATGTTAAATCTTTGACAAAGCGTACAGTTTCGAATGACGTCAATTACTTTCATTCATGTCAACATGACAGAGGCGATTATATTTAAATAGTGATCAATAATTGACCGAACTATAAACATTTTCATAAAGTAGGACATTATTACTGCAGCTCTTATGTTCATTATAGAACAAATATTGACACTCTTTAATTGGCAAACATTCATTATTTTGTATCAATACTACAAGATACATTACCACAATTACTTGTTATACATACTTTCAAGTTGTTTCCAATCTTTAGTAACAATCCAATAGGTGTTTCTGTAAACAGTTTTCAGATGTGGGCGAAATCAGGGTTCTTTAAATGGCACAAAACTAGGCTATTTTCATTTAGTAGATCTACCTTTCATTTTGTTTAGGTAAGTGTAATTATTGTCCCTTTCCTCCATAGACACACCTTTATTGCATGGGCCAACAGTTTTGATCCAGATCAGCCAACACATCCATGCCATCTGATCAGGATCTTAACTATTTGCTTTTTGATGGGCAAACAGTGTAGATCCAGATCAGCTAGCACATTCATGCTGTCTGATCAGGATCTGCACTGTTTGCTTTTTGATTTTTTAGGTTATCTCTGACCAAAATGCGACCAGTGTACCAGTGTAGATCCTGACTGGTCGCACATGAGTAAAAATGCGTATATATGGAGGAAAGGGTTAATTGGCATTTACAAATAAAATCGGTCTTAGTATGGCACAGACAACAACAATGTGAATTGTAAATGCTCACAAATAAACACTAACTGACTTGGTTGTTGAAATTTTATTAAGTAAATCAATTCATTACAGGGTAAATATGATTCTGTGATGTGTAAAAACGATTTCTAGAAATAAATTTCCAACAATTTGAAAAATACTGCAATTCCACTGGACAAAATATAATTTCACTTTACTGGGTAAATTATTAAATGATGTGCAAGTAAATGTACAGATTTATAGAAATAAATTTAAAAACCTGCAAGGTATTTCTTCACTGCCATGCCCTATAATCTTATGGAAAATAGCATAATTTCTCCGATTAAGGGGAATGAATAAACCTGATTGCTTTATGGGTAAAACTGCAAATTTTCTGAGCGAAAGATGTCTGTAAATGGCCCCTATTAATGCAGGAGAAAAGGCCCTGCCAACAATTTGAAAATATACTGCAATTCAATTGGATAAAATATAATTGAGGTAAAAAAGAAAAAAATATTCAATTATGCATAAATGAGTGTAACTAAGTACAAAACATTAATAAAACTTAAAGCTTCAATAAAAGTGTTAACTAATTAATCGGTTAATCAGTTGAGTCCCACTTTTGATGTCAGGACTTTTAATAATTATTAATTTCATAAGGAATATAATTGTGTTAAGTACTGCTATTAGTTATTAATTTGAAAGCAGTAACTGTTATATTATTCGGTATTTTATCAAGATGTTAATTAAGATATGGCAAAAACGTTGTAAGGATTATTAGATTTAAGTAATCAAGCTAGCGAATTACAAAACCTTAACACATTTCCTCATAAATTCTGGGACTATTTACCATAATTTTAATGTATCTGAAATGTCAATTCGGGTGTTTACCATAACTGTTGTATCCGAACATCAATTCGTCATAAATTTTTAACAGTACACTTTATATTACAATGTATTCACAAAGCTTTACATGTGACGTGGTTCCTAATATGAATCACTAAAAGTATGACAACCACTAAGTAAGTTGGAGGCTAAATAGAACAATTTATACGATAAAGAAACCTTAAAAGAGCACAAGATTGCAAGAGACTGGAGTTACTATGTCACACAAATTGTTCCATTTAGCCTCTAACTAACATTAAGGTGCTTCTCAATCAAGTAAGTTCCTATAATACATAGAAAACATTGCTGGATCGGATCTCCTGAAAGGGGATTCATCTAGGGACATTCTTTGGGGTATTTACACGATAATTTCCCACTTCCTGGCCAGAATTCCCATGAAAATTAAATACTGATGCCCAAAAAGGGAGGTTTGACGATCCCATCAAACCCTGTCTGGATCAGCCGGCCTGCATTTGAATCATGAAAAAATTACATCACACAACAGAATTACTAAAAAAAAATCTGAAATTGTACTCTATTCAAAAAAAAGGAAGAAAATACGAAAATCATAGCTATAATGAACACTGTCAAGAATGTGTTATTTGTTTATTTTGGATTATTTATCAGTTCCATGCACCTGTACTGACACCCCACCCACCCATGTTTATTCAATATCTAAATACTACCTAATACAGATTGAGGTTAATATCCTGTAAACCTGGCCACAGCATTTATTTTGCTAGAAAAGCAAAAGCCATCTAATTCTTGCTATTTTGGTAAAACCAATTTATACAATTTATATATTTACAACAAATATTTTCTAACAAGTATGGAAGATGTCGTGATAGTTCACAGCTGTGTGACACCAAGCACATCTATAACAATAATATTTTTCTTATAATAATTAAATTTATTTACTGGTAGCTTTTTTAGCTTGTATTTTTCTAGACTCACCAAGGTGGCATTACCAGAAATTATTTGTACTTTACAGTGGGAGGGGGTTACAAAGTATAGCTAATATTTATTAATTCTTTATTTTTAAATTGGTCAATTATGCAAAACTTAAATAGTTACGCCAGAGATGTGACATATAATGCTTTCTCTAACAAGATGAAAGGCTCCTTTATAAAACTTTAAACAAAAAAGTAATGATTCTTATAAGGTCCAAAGATTTAAACTGAGCTTATTACTAAATGGTTATGAAATAAGAAAAAAAAATCAAAATATGTCAAGATACAACCTTGGCATAAAATTTAAAAAAAAATGTTAATTTCATAATTTATGAAAAAATATGCACATTAGCAACCATTTTTATTACAAAATTTAGTATAATATTGTTACATAATAATATTATTATGACTAAGAAAGTGTAAGAGATGCAAAGATATTGTCATTTCCCATATCAAATAATTGTCTTTGAATATTTAATTAAAACGGTGTTGATGTTATTGTAAATATCTAACATCATTTGCTGCACCTTTCTAAGAAACTTAAACCTATCCTTCATAGCAAAACTCCTACTTCACTGGTACTGCACCATTTACTCTTAAGATACACCTTTGTTGCGTGGGCAAACAGAGCACATTACATTTATCAGGATCTGCACTGTTCACATTTAGATTCATTAGGTTTTTTCTGAATAATATGTGACCAGTGCAGATCCAGATCAGATGGTACAGATGTGCCTGCTGATACGGATCTACACTGGAAGCACATGCATTAAAACACATATTATGGAGTAAAGGATTAAAATGCTTGGAACTTCTTAATGTTTGTTTGATTTCATAAATTCTTTCAGTTTTGTAATATGTAATATGTTGATGGTTGTTAGAAAAGATTTATTCATTTCAAGTGTTGTGTTGTCTTTTAAGAATTTACATCATTACAGCGATAAAACAAATTTAACAGCATAAATGCTGTTATGAAGTGGGGATTTTTTTGTAAAGATTAGTGTTCATTTGTATACCAATTTGTCAATTTTGCCTACGATGAACTTGAATTTCACCTCATGTCATGTATATTGTTTTATTCAATGATATAGCATATATTCCATGAGCCACTGGTGCAGATCAGTGCCCAAGGTTATAAAACTGAGCATGGAAACCAGTCTCAAATCTCAAGCATCTGATTGGCTGAAATGGCGACTGGTCACCATTTCAGCCAATCAGATGCTTGAGATTTGAGACTGGTTTCCAATCTCAGTTTTATAACCTCCAACCCAAGATCAGCCTGCACATCCAATTGTAGTCTTATCAGTACAGTCAAACCTGTATTAGCAGCCACCTGTAAATAGCAACCACCTGTCTTAAACAGCCAGTTTGAATATGTCATAAACTGACATTTTGTTCTAATTTTCATCTGCATTAAACAGCCACCTGTGCTAAGCAGCCACCTTTGGTCACTCCCTAGGATGGTTGCTGTAGACAGGTTTGACTGTATATACATTTTTCGCTTTAGGGAACATGTAGACCTTAGTAGACTATTGATATGCCGGCAGATCTGGCGCTACATGGTGGCATATGCTATAAAATCTATATACGTGAAGAAAAGGGTTAAAAGGGATGTACCAGTTCTGTGATAGGCACATCTGCCATAAGATCATTCTTTGTTATATTCTTGGGAGTGTCACATGACTGGCTATGTATTCATAATCAGTAATTTATATCTTATTCATTAATAATAACAATTTTAATAACAATTTTCCAAAAACGTTGCTTTGAAAATATCCTAGTAGATTTTATCAGATACTTCCATTATTTTGAAGAATATATGTTAAAAGTATTTCAAATCAGAAAATTTATCATCAATTTCTAGAGACAAAGTCAGGTGTCGGCTGCTAATTAACTATAGATAAAACCTGACAGGTTTGTCTTTATGACAGTATATTAACCCTTTCCTCCATAGAAACCTTTATTGCGTGGGCGAACAGTGTAGATCCAGATCAGCCGGCACATGGGCGAACAGTGTAGATCCAGATCATCTGGCACATCCGTGACGTCTGATCACGACTGCACTGTTCGCTTTTTGATTTGTTAGGTTATCTCTGATCTGGATCTACATTGGTCGAACACGCGTAAAAAGGCGTATATATTGAGAAAAGAGTTAACTATAGATAATAGCTGACAGGTTTGTCAGTATGACAGTATATTAAGCCCATATTTATATTAATACCCTGTTTGTCATATCTGGCAGAGGTTATCTCCAAGCCAAACAGGGACTTGATTTACACTCTATCAACTTGAGTGTCTATCATATTGAAAAACAAACAGCATTCTGATGTTTGTAATCTTAAATTGAAGCTCTTCACCTTGTAATTACAGGATGACTAGGAACAGTATGATAGGCAAGACGTTTTATGGCTTCGCATATCAAACAATTCATTCACAAAAAGCAGTAATACGTTTATGATTGTCAATTTTGTTAGCACAATATATGTCAGTAGGGCTTCACTCAATATATACGTGTTTCATCGCTAAAAATGTGCGACCAGTGTACATCAAGATCAGCCAGCACATCCATGGTCTGGATCTAAATTGTTTGCCCTCAGATAACACCCATATCCCATGGAGTAAGGGGATAGACAAGTTTTTTTAAGGCCTCGCCTATCGGACGATTCATTCACAATAAGCAGTCATATGTTAAAGATTGTCATTTTTGTTAGTCTCTGCTTAATGGAATGAGCATAGTTATACTACAGTATATTAATTCATGGTCTCCATTTTTTCTTAATTTTTGTGGCACTTAAAAAATTCATTACAGAGTTGAGAGTGCTGCTTTATAAAAAGTTGGCTTATCATATTGCTGGTCTCATATCTGAAATGAATAACATTTAAAACATGAACAGAATTTTATATAATTGTAGTGCTTAATAATGCATAAATTGTCAGAGAATGCATTTCAAATGATGACATTTTGTGTAATTTTAATAGAAAATACTTGACTCTAAGAAAATGTTGACATTTGAACAAATTTATTAAATAATTCTCAAATTATTTATGCTAATTATTGCATGAATTTTTATTGGCTAAACAAAGTACTTCCTGTAAAGTTTTCTGGTTGTTGATATAACTCTATTTAAAGCAATTAAATTTATATGATGGCCTAACTCTTTACTTCATATATACAGGTTTTATCACATGTGCAACCAGTGTAGATCCAGATCAGGTGGCACATCTGTGCTGTCTGATCAGGATCTACACTATGAACTTCTTGCTCAGAAACAACCCAATGAATTTAAAAGTAAACAGTAAAGATCCTTATCACAGGGATGTTTCGGCTAATCAGGATCTACACTGTTTGCCAAGAAGCAAACATTGGAGATCCAAATCAGACAGCACAGATGTGCGTGCTGACCTGGATATACATGCTGATAAAAGGCATTATATTAGGAGTATATGGTTAAATATTCATCTGGCACTTAAAAAAGTGATTAAACTCTTAATAAAGTAACATGTCTCTTGAGACCTAACTTTATTCTGTGAATGTCAAACTTCAGGATTATATAAATCTTGTAAATACAAAATTAATGGTCGGGGGGGTTTCGAAGTCACTAGACGGAAAATAAGCACATAAATTTGCACATTGGGGACAAATATCATTAATTGCCAGGCCTATACAAAAAATATATATTTCCCATGTCATGTTAAAAACTGTTATCATGTTAAAGGGGCCTAGGTTGAAGGTTATAAAACTGAGATTAGGAACCAGTCTCAAATCTCAAGCATCTGATTGGCTGAAATGGCGACAAGTTGTCAAACTACGAAGGAATGTATTTAAGCCAGAGTTTTTAAAAGTGTTACTAATACAGTAAAATCAACTCGCAACAATGGCCAAGATCATAAAAAAATGAAAACTAAGACCAGTCTCAAATCTCAAGCATCTGACTGGTCGCCATTTCAGCCAATCAGATGCTTGAGTTTCAAGACTGGTCTTCACATTTAGTTTTATGATCTTTGGCACACTGGTCTTGAAATGTACTGATCAGACCAAACTATCGGCGAAATTTTGCCCTTTTCAGTCATTTTAAGCATTACATAGTAGTACAATTAATAATAACGACATCTAAAACATTGTAATCCACCGAAATTTGCGAATAGGCAGCTTTAAAAACTAGTTAATGTGCATGACAGCATTACACGCTCTCATGAACAACAATGGAACTCAGATTGCAGCCTCAGAGAAATCAATGTTTATCACTGTCAGTGAAATGCTAAAAGGTTTCACATCACTTGAAAGGCTGTTAATTTTCTTGCAATTATATAACCCTCAAGGAATATCTGTCTTCCAATTGTTCAGGTTATTTCTTGACAGCAATAAGACAACTTTACTCCATATTTACACCTTTTTTACGCATGTGAGACCAGTGTAGATCAAGATCAGCTGACAAACTGTGCCGTCTGATCATGATCTGCACTGTTCCCAGGTTTTTTGGTCTTAAATAACCTAATAAATCAAAAAGCAAACAGTGCAGATTCTGATAAGCCGGCAAGGATGGTAACCATGTTCACAAAAGATGCTGTCACCCTTATACCCATATTCACATTTTGATAAATGTGATGCTACCACCCTCAGCCCTATATCAAAATATTTCTGCTGTCACCCAACATTTTTAACAACAACAATCCACAAACACACAAGCCATTTTTCAAGAATAAATATATTCTGGTAACAATAATAATGTTTAAAGACAATCAATTCTAATTTAAGTATAAAGTGCTGAATGTCAGGGAAAGGAAAACGATTCATCTACAGCTTGTGATGAATTCCATTAACCTTTTCCTCCATATATACGCATTTTTGCGCATGCGCGACCAATGAAGATCCAGATCAGCCGGCACATCTGTGCCATCTGATCAGGATCTACACTGGTTGCATTTTGGTCAGAAATAACCTAACGAATCAAAAAGCGAACAGTGCAGATCCTGATTAGATGGCACGATTGTTCGGGCTGATCTTGATCTAAACTGTTCGCCCATGCAATAAAGGTGTATCTATGGAGGAAAGGGTTAAAGGAGCACTTACATGAGGACTTTTACTCTGTATATATGGTTTTTTATGTGTGTGTGACCAGTGTATTATCCAGATCAGCTGGCACATGCAAACAGTGTAAGTCCAGATCAGGTGGCACACCTGTGCTGTCTGATCAGGATCTGCTTCTTGGTCAGACATATTACAAAAGTATATCCATTTCGCACATGCGACAAAACCCATATGTTTGGAGTAAATGGTAAACTTTTAATGCATGGGCAAACAGTGTAGATCCAGATCACATCTCTGGAATCTGATCAGGATCTACTCTGTTCACTTTTTTAGATTCATTTGGCTGTTTCTGACCAAGATATGACCAGTGCAGATCCAGATCAGACAGCATAGATGTGCCAGCTGATCTGGATCTACACTGCTCGCACATGCGATAAAACCCATAAAATAATATCAAGTATATGGTTTAACTTCAAGAGTTAAAAAAGAAAGTGAGTGCATATTGCTTCACAATAATGGTATTGAGTCTGATGATTACCAGAAATCAATGGCAATAGACAATCAATCCAATGCTAAAAGGCTGCTCATTATTAAGCCTTTAGTTGTGATACAATTATATAACCCTCGGGGACTGTATTCAACGATGCGGGGTATTTTGTTGACAAAGATGAGACATTTATTGAATTGTTCCATCTCTCATTAATTCCTTTGGTTTCTCCATTTACCTCAATTATCTATGTCCAGAAAAATAATTGTTCTTTTTGAGTTGAAATCTGATAACAGGGGGGAATTTGAAATATACTGCCGTCAATAGAAAGTTACCACTTTTATCATAGCATTTAGTTTAAACTTATTTACTTTTACATCGATTGTGAAACAAGTGATTCCAACTTTTAATCACGCTCGATGACTGCTTCCTTGGCGTCCAAGCAGTACTCGCACTGAATGTGGATTGAGGAAACTACAGACGAACCTCATCCCTGATGGGACTCGAACACACAGTCTCCGGATCTGGAGTCCGTAGCATTTCGATGATGAAATTGAAACCATTCAGTATAGCAAAATAGCATTAGTACATTCTTGCAATTTTGGGTAACGGTCACTGTCTTAGGCTTTTTCTGCTGGCCAAGCTCAATATTTGATAGAAACAATAAAATCAACAGAACAAAATTGCATAACAGCCAATGGGAAAACATGATAAAGACTGTCTTACTTTTTCGTCATGTCACGGGAAATTTAATTCACTAAGAAATTGGAAGTTTCCAATCATATCTATCATAGACACACCTTAATTGTGTGGGCGAACAGTGTAGATCCAGATCAGCTGCACATCCATGCCGTCTGATCAGAGTCTGCATTGTTTGCTTTTTTATTTTTAGGTAATTTCTGACCAAAATGAGACCAGTGCAGATCCTGATCAGACGGCACAGACGTGCCGGCTAATCTGGATCTACAGTGGTCGCACATGCGTAAAATGTGTATATATGGAGGATAGGGTTAATGTGGCAACACCAGGTCTAAAGGTTATAAAACTGACTTTGGAAACCAGTCTCAAATCTCAAGCATCTGATTGGCTGAAATGGCGACCAGTCGCCATTTCAGCCAATCAGATGCTTGAGATTTGAGACTGGTTTCCAATCTCAGCTTTATAACCTTGGGACCAGAAGTGTGCTCCTGATCTTGATCAATGTGAATGTTTCTAATTCTTTAACCCTTTCCTGTATAGATACGCATTTTTACGCGTGTGCGACCAGTGTAGATCCAGATCAGCCGGCACATCCGTGCCGTCTGATCAGGATCTGCACTGGTCGCATTTTGGTCAGAAATAACCTAATGAATCAATAAGCGAACAGTTTAGATCCTGATCAGACGGCACGGATGTGCCGACTGATCTGGATCTAAACTGTTCGCCCTGGCAATAAAGGTGTATCTGTACAGGAATGGGTTAAGCTGGTAGAATTTTCTAAAATGATAGTGCCTCAAGCTGGGATTGAACATGCACCTTAACGCAGTGGTAACTTTCTATTGACAGGGAGTATATTCCTTTGGCATACAAGTCTCTGTAGTACCAAAGAAAAATGTAAAAACACTCAGAGGAGAATGTTAACAATGTAAACAATGTTCATAATGTGTGAGGAATTTCATTCAATTCTCAGAGTGCTATGTCATTCTTTGATTTGTATTTACCATAAAATTCCTTTTAAACGCCACTGGGGGGATAACATTTTCTGAAGGGGGGTGGCCCATATTATTTATATACCTGTGGTATCTTTTAATTTCACTGGCACAAAATTTTACTCAATCGTCGCAAAAAGACTGCTTCTCACATACGTAAATTTGTTCAAATCAAATTTTGTAAAAACAAAAATATAACAAAAAAGACATGCTGATAAGTGATTTTCCGACAGACCCAATACCTGCTGTTTATATGATACATGTGCTTAACAAGTGTCAGTTGGCCCTTGGCAATTACCACTTCCTGTGTGTGTCAATTAGACAATTGTTGATTCTGTTTATTGACATGGGTCTCTTTTTATCAATCTATCTGAGCCATTTACAGCATAATTGGCATTTCACTGGGTACACGTTTTATGTTCCAATGTGTCAATTAATTTTTACTTAACAGTTACTCAAAAAATAAGATGACAACTATACTATTTGTAAAACCTGACTTGACCCAAATGTAAGGACTTTTTTGCAGTAAAATTCAAAATATTCCAAAAGAAATTCGACAGTAATTATTAGTTTTATTTCCTTTATTAATATTACTGTTTAATATGGCAAACATATATCAAATAACAGTATGGGCTACCAAATACAAAATATAAGTACATCCAGACAGCACGTTTCGGAAACATATCTGGAACACTAATGTATGACGAATTTTAGCTGCGATAATAAATTAAAAATGCGCTTGAAAGCAAATTACGCAAATATTAAGCCAAAATAAAATAAAATGATACCACAGTAATTAATTTTATTTAAATATTAGATTCTAAAGGATATTAAATAATAAATATCGATTTTCTAATTTTGTCCCTTAAAATAACATATGGATTTTTTTTATTAGGGGTGGGGCATTTAAAAGGAATTTTACGGTATATACATTTCATGGGTTGAGAACGAAATGGTTCTAACTGCTTCAACATCACATACAACCATTTAGCATTTCCTCATGGTTTATTTTAGGTAATTTCAAAAGTGGGCAAAACAGCACACCTTAACCCTTTCTTGGATATATATGCATTTTTATGCATGTGCGACCAGTGTAGATCCAGATCAGCCGGCACATCCGTGCCGTCTGATCAGGATCTGCACTGGTCGCATTTTGGTCAGAAATAACCTAATGAATCAATAAGCGAACAGTTTAGATCCTGATCAGACGGCACGGATGTGCCGGCTGATCTGGATCTAAACTGTTCGCCCTAGCAATAAAGGTGTATCTGTACAGGAAAGGGTTATTTCAGACATAGAGTTTAGTGCTGCGATTTGAAACTAGATGACAGTCATAAAATAATCACTTTTCCCTATTAGTTGCTGAAATTATATTTTGTCCAATGAAATTGCAGCGAACTTAGGCATCATTAAATGATTTTCCTGGTATGTGAAATAATTTACTAAATATAATATCAACCACAAGTCGGTTAGTATTGAATAATGAGCATTTACAAAATTATCTGATCTGGATCTACACTGGTTGCCCATGCAATAAAGAAGTGTCTATGGAGGAAAGGGTTAAATTTTACATTAAATATAGATGTAATTAGTTGTAGGCATAAACGAATGTAATAAACTCTTCTTAAAAGGTGTAAAACTCGTCACTTACTTAAACCTATGTCATTTAATGAAAACCCACAAGTGACAATTAAATGATTACTACCCAACTTTAGTAACAATCCAAAAAGGATGTGATTATTATGTTATCCATTTAGGAAAAAAATAAATGTGGCCAAATCCATGATAATTACATGCTTCCGCATTTCTTATATGACATCAATTATGATTGTTTAAATCGTGAACTGCTTCACATAACTAAGTAGTGCGGTCATTTTATTGCAATCAGTGTACGAATTAAAATTTTTAACTCTTTCCTAAATATCTACACCTTTATGACGTGGGTAAATAGTGTGTAGATGCAGATCAGCTGGCACATTAGTGCCATCTGACTGGGATCTGCACTGTCTGCTTTTCTAATTAGTAGGGGGTTTTTTTCAGAAAAAAAACAAACAGTTCAGATCCCGATCAGGTGGTACAGTTGTGCCAGCTGATCTGGAGCTACACTGGTCACACATTGTGCTAAAATGTGACAGACAGACAGGAAAAAGTCACAAATACAATCTCAATTTCAGCTTAACGCTTTCCTCTATATATACACATTTTTACACATGTGCGACCAGTGTAGATCCAGATCAGCCGGCACATCCGTGCCATCTGATCAGGATCTGCACTGGTTGCATTTTGGTCAGAGATAACCTAACAAATCAAAAAGCGAACAGTTTAGATCTTGATTAGACGGCATGGATATGCCAGCTGATCTAGATCTTATCTGTTCGCCTTCGCAATGAAGGTGTGTTTATGGAGGAAAGTGTTCAACTGTTGAGAGCCAGCTCTCACTTCACAGATTATCTGAAAGCATTCACTATAAACATTTTTCCATAAAATTTCATAATTGCAACCAGCATTTTGACGTTGGAGGCAATAATTTATTTATATTTCCATCAAAAAGCCATAAATATGCAAAACACACACCACTTTCTAATACAAGCAGAGGTACAACATGATACCTAAAGATTTTTTTTTATTTAATGTTAAATACAGAGGTAAATCATTTTCAATATAATCTCTCTTTATTTTCATTTTTCATCTGTCATCTGTAATGACTTTTGATATTTTCTATTTATTCAAGCTTTAATCTTTTGAACAACTAAATATATTCCAGTAACGATGTATAGATCAATACAGAATTTTGTAATAAATCACCGTTTGAGAAATCAATGTCATTTCAAATTCCATTTAATAAGGATGAAATTTGATCTTTTATATTTCTTAAAGATATATAAGTTTTTCTTTCAACTCTGTACAAAGAAATCTGAAATGATACAAAAAGTGAAAACACTTGATATAAGGGCATCAAACGTTTCTTCGACATATGATCGTCTGTTACAAGATCCCAAGGCCACCACTGAACCGCTTTCTCTGATTTATACTATCTTTACTATATTTAACCCTTTACCCCGTTTATACGCCTTTTTATGCACATGTGACCAGTGTTACTCCAGACCAACTGGCACATCCTTGCCATCTAATCAGGATCTGCACTGGTCGCATTTGGGTCAGAGATAACCTAACAAATCAAAAAGCGGATTATTAGGTTAGTTTTTACCAAGAATCGACCAGTGTTGATCGAGATCAGATAAGAACTGGATGTGTCAGCTGATCTAGATCTGCACTGTTTACACACATTATAAAAACTGCATAATATATGGAGTAGACGGTAAACTAGGTTTTCTTTTAATTAGATCTCTGTGCCTCAGATTAATTTGTCAGCAGAGCCTCCATTATAAAAACAATATTCCAAATCCATGATGTGATCATTAGTTTCAGAGGGAAACAAGATTTAAATACTTACACATCAAAACAAAAATATAATTTTCTGCACTTAAACATAGTGCATAAGAGAAATTTATCAATTACCCTGTATATTTCCAATAGATCGCTAAGTGGCTCTTTTGCTCACAGGTTTTTTGGTTTCTTTTCCGCGTGGTCATTCAGCACTCGGACTGCTAATAATGACAATGAAAATTTAAATAAGTGGGATTGTTTCAGGCCGTCTTAAAGAAGTTTTAAAATAATTATAATTAAATTATAATAAGAGTTGATAATTTCCAACTTTGTGGCCAAGATACCAATGAAAATTAAATATTGGTGCCCAAAATGGGGGTTTGAGTTAACCCAACTGAACCCTCTCTGGATCTGCCACTGTATGACATTCTGCCTGGTACAACACCTTTCATGTAACGCAGAAAATGCACGCAAATGATGCATAGTATATTATTTGTGAAATAGTTCGCTTCTTTTGTAAATTTAAGTACCTTGCACCGTAGCTAATTTCAAATTTTCTCTCATCTGCGGTATTTCTATATATTTTCAAAACTTTTAAGTAAGTGGAAAAAATTGGTATGAATACCTTTTGAATTTTCCCTATGATCACAGTATGTAAGAAATGTTAACATTTTATGGTTCAATTTATTCAATTTATAACCTTTGAAAGGTTGGCTAATTATTATTCAGACTCCATTAGATAAGAATATCATGCATAATTCCTCAGATCAAAGATCTACTAGCAAGCATCCATTAATTTATTAGGAAGTGATCACAAGAGGGCCAAATTTTGGTCCTTTATTGCTCACCTGAGTACCCATCCAAAAGTTTTGGATAATGAAAAGTATCATCCAAACATTCTATAAGAGTTTTGATACTTTGACGGCAAGTAGACCCTCTATTTATGTAAATGGAACATATTGATCAAATATTTACCCCATATCAACCAGTTTAAACTCTGGCTTAGGACATCAACAAGACATACATCTTGATCATTTTTGAAGAAAATCAGACAGAAATTTGTGACCTCTATTGTGGTAAAAGACTTGACCTGTTCTAAACAGATAACCCTGTTGAATAGGATCATAAAAAATATCCTGATCAAGTTTGGTGACAATCCAATAAAACATCAGGACAAATTTCCAGCCAAAGTTAGGAGATAGTCTTATAAAAACTTGTCCTCTTATAAATAAAATCATGTGATCATGTTTTGACTCATGATGACCCATTTTCTAATTCAACATTTATATTAACATTACAAATACACAAACATAATAAACATGTGGAAATAATATTTTCCTATTATCTGACCTAATTATATATTTTAACACAGATGGCTCAGATGTAGATATTATCAAGGCACACAATCAAGAATGGTGAAAATAAAACGAAAAGTGCCCTCAAGTGTTTTAACAACGCTTCCCACTAAACTCTCAGGTCCCAAGGTTATAAAACTGAGATTGGAAACCAGTTTCAAATCTCAAGCATCTGATTGGCTGAAATGGCGACTGGAACCTTCAGTTCTGAGAGAGCTTAATGCTCATCATATATAACAAATGTTGCCTCAGTCTGTTGTTTTCATAAAGTTGCCCTACAACTTGATCTAGATAGTGACCTAAATTCTTGAAAGTTTCCGATTTCACAACATAATGAATTTTATGTTAACACTGTTTCATAACAGTCATAATCGGCATACTTGGATGTTGATACAAGACAAACATAAGCTGATTCACAAATATTTTTTACTATATAGTGTCTCTCCTTTCCGGATTGATTACAATGTTTACAATTCCTTGAGACAAAATAGCTCATAAAGTATGTCAACAATGGAAATGGTGGATGCAAAAATGCATAGGAAACCACTACAATTATCTTAAACCCAGAAGATCTTGCTTCAAGAAATTCAGTTATATCATCACCACAAACATTCTAATCCAGCTTGCAAAAAAGAACAATGTGACCTCAATCTTAATCCTTTACGCTTTATATTCACATTTCATCACAGGTGCCACCTTTGTAGATCCAGATCAACTGGTTCATTAGTACTATTTGGTCAGGATCTGACTGTTAGCTGTTTGGTCAGAAATAACCTAAATAATCAAAATGCAAACAATGCAGATCCTGATCAGGCCTGAAGGTTATAAAACTGAGCATGGAAACCAGTCTCAAATCTCAAGCATCTGATTGGCTGAAATGGCGACCAGTCGCCATTTCAGCCAATCAGATGCTTGAGATTTGAGACTGGTTTCCATGCTCAGCTTTATAACCTTGGGCACTGATCTGGATCTACACTGTTTGCACATGTGATAAACCTGGTATATAATAATATGGAGTTAAGGGTTTAAAATAAACAAAACTTGATGCATCAAATACAGAACAAAACTTTATAACAATACCTCACATTAAATGAACAGCTCCCCATGAGCCTATATTGGCTCAGGTAAGCTAACAATAAAATTGAAACAATTTCAGGACTTTATATCTTTTTTAAATTACTTCCAGGAAAATTCGATTTTGGAATTATCTACTCTAAACCATGTTAACCCATTCCTCCATATATGCATTTTTACAGAGTCATGTGCCACCAGTGTAAATCCAGTCAGCAGGCACATCCGTGCCGTCTGATCAGGATCTGCACTGGTTGCTTGCATTTTGGTCAGAAAATTAATAACCTAATAAATCATAAAGCGAATAGTTTATAACCTGATCAGGCAGCACAGCCCGCTGATCTGGATCTAAACTGTTAACCCATGCAATAAAGATGTGTCTGTGGAGGAAAGGATTGAGATTTAAATGAGCTTATCCATTGTAATTGGTAATTTTACTGTTTTAACTTATGGTGAAATCTGAAGAATTGCACACAAACAGTATAATAATGTTCTGGGTTTCAAACCAAGCTACAATGCGCTGCTTCTTCTACAAATGCCAATTATTAACATTAATTTTATTCATTAGTGCGCTAAAAATAACTTGGGCATATTAGATCAAAATCTGTGACTATTTGCTAAATATTACTCGCATTAAAACCATTCAGAAGTATTTTTGTTGGTAAAATTGTATATCAACCAAGATTGCAAATTACGTTCTTGCTAAATTCTCTTGTTATATGGCTCAAAAAGTATCACCTTCACTCCATATTATGGTATATGGGTTTAATCACATGTATGACCATTGTAGATCCAGATCAGTTGGCATTATGTGTTGTCTGGACTTATACTGGTTACTTCTTGGCCACAAATAACATACAGTAATAAATCTAAAAGTAAGCAGTGTAGATCTTGATAAGATGACACATCCGTGCCGTCTGATCAGGATCTGCACTGGTCACATTTTGGTCAGAAATAACCTAATGAATCAAAAAGCGAACAGTTTAGATCCTGATCAGACGGCACGGATGATGTGCCGGCTGATCTGGATCTAAACTGTTCGCCCTAGCAATAAAGGTGTATCTATACAGGAAAGGGTTAAACAATTTATATAAACAATAATGTATGTTTTATATGAGCAGAGTTCTGCCAACAACAGCATATGTTATACAGATAAACAGTAAGCCATGTGCAAACCAGAATTATATGCACAAAAATGAGAATTATATGCACAGAATAATCATTAAACTGTTAAAACAAAATGGCAAATACTGCAGATCTTGGCATTTTGCACAATTTTCTAAATAATGAAATATATATCAATACTCCAAGATCTGATCTGAATCAAAACTAAAAGAACAGTTTGTAAACATTATTATCCCTTTCCTCCATAGACACATCTTTATTGTGTGGGCGAACAGTGTAGATCCAGATCAGCCGGCACATCCATGGTCGCTTTGCGTAAAAATGTGTATATATGGAGGAGAGGGTTAACTGGTCCATAAGAAAATCTAAAGCTAGTTCATAAAATCAAATGTACCAAGTTTGGTCATAAGTTATTAATCTTTATGACAGATGTTAAATGAAAACCTCTGTGTAAAATTATTCTCATTATGGCCAACCTAATATTTAATCTGAGTGCCCTTACTTACATGTAGAAGGGTCAAGACTGTGTTTTAATTGGTCAGATATTTTTTCTTATTGTCAAGTGGCTGTAACCTTGACCTTTGGCCCCCGACCCCAAGCTTAAAACAACAACAAAACAATATAGCAATCATCACTTGAACATGGCCAAACTTCGTCTAAAATTGATCAGAAATAGTTTGGTCTTTCCTCCATAAAAACCACTTTTACGAAAGTGCGACCAGTATAGATCCAGATCAGCCGGCTACACAGGGAAGTATTATGTTTCTTGATGTCACAATAATTTATGTCCCATTGCTTATCATTAATGTCTTGACACTGTAATTGTTGACCATTCCCATTATTATTCATAAAATACACACCAGAAGTAACAGTCATAAATTACAATATGACTAACTATGATATAAGCTATAATAGCAGATTCATGAAGATATGATGCATGCATCACTTATTTATACATAATATAAACAATAAGGTGTGTCCACACACAGATCATCCTTTGGTTCTCGGAACAAATGGTTCTTAGAACAAGGAGAATATTTAAATGCTTTAACCCAATCCTCTCTCTATAATTATAAACAAGTAAGTATATGTCCCTTTATGACAAATGACATGGGTGAACAGTTAAGATCCAGATCTGCCCTCACATCTGTGATCATAAAAGAATCTACAGTGTTGGCATTTAGATTTATTAGGTTATTTGTGATCAAGATGCAACCAGTGTAGACCTCGATCAGACTGCACAGATGTGCCGGCTGGTTTGGATCTACACTAGATGCAGACACATAAAAACATGTTTATATGGAGTAAAGAGTTAAAAAGCTATCATGTACATAATATTTAAAGGTACATGTATATTGCAAACTAATTAAGCCAGTAAGTCTGTTGTCCACCATGTTTTTCAATACAAGAACTAATGATCTCAATAACACTGTACATGCAAAATGATGTGAATTAGACGTGGTTCCTTTGTATAACTTCCTGGGAGTCTTTTCATCCAGGGAACCGGTTACTGGAAATCTACGGCTGTAATTGCCAAGCAAAGGTCCCTTCCAATAGTAATTAGTCACAGAAATAATTTCATAAAAATTTCTATTTACGGCTAATTCTCTAATAAATGCACCCTAACCAGAACACATTAATAAATGTTAATGTTATGTGATAATTGTAAGATAAGAAAACCAATGATTCTTAACTGAATTTTATTCTGAACCCCAGCAGCAAGTATCTTTTCATTGACTTTCAGAAGAATCAAAATTCCAATAATAATGCATTCAGCTTTTTCATAGAAAATTTGATAAAATATATCTTTACTCCAAATACACAGGTTTTATTGCATGTGTCACCAGTGTAGATTCAACTGGTCGTTCTATGTCACAAATAACCTAATGAAGCTAAAAGTGAACAGTGTTGATCCTATACGCCCGATTTCAATATTCACTAACAAATGCCAGCTGCTTGGTAGTTTTTTTTTCAAACATTCACACACTTCTGTTTCCTGCGTCAAAACAAATTTAACAAAATGTGCAAATTTGCACTAATCATTTTCAACTTTAAGTGACCTTAATAAATACATATCCCAAAAGGCAATTCAAATAAATGCCAGGGTGTTTAATACCATTGTTAAGGTACATGTAATTTCATCAATTAGAAAACCACTGTATTGATTGTAGGGCATAGCAGGTCATAGGACCTTGTTACTTATCGCTGCATACAGTATATCAGGTTACCCATTAAACATGCTGAAATTCTCTAACAAACCAGGTTTTACTTAGAATTCTTTCCTTCAAATTATTCATATTATAGCAATATAACTGCTGATGTTCTCAGAAGGAACTCAATAAACACTTGAAACATTTGGAACACATGTGGCCATCATTCCCGTTTTTCATAACATTAGAATATGGTTTCTGAAGACTGACTGTTTGGCAGTATTGTGGTCAGCTTTGCAACAGGAATTAACAACTTCAGCTATCCACATTCATGCCTGACACAAACAAACCATTAGCAAATGAATTAACAGTTGTCATATTTATCACCTATTTTCAAACCTAACATGGATATGATAATTGAGCTGTTCTTACTGCAATCAAAGTTCTGCCAAGCTTATACTAAAAAGTCGAACAATTAATACTAGGAAGTCGAACAATTAGCACAGCGGTCAAACTATTTGCACAGGGGTCAAGCTATCTGCAAGGTTGTCAAGCTATTACCACAGTGGTCAAGCTACATGTATTTGCACAGTGGTCAAGCTATTAGCATGGAGCTCCAGCTTGGCACAGAGGTCGAGGTTTTGACACAGTGTCAGGTCAAAGAGTTCAAGCTATTGGCACAGAGGTCAAGCTATTGGCACAGATGTAAAGCTATTGGCACAGAGGTCAAGCTAATGGCACAGAGGTCAAGCTATTGGCAAATGGGTCAAGCTAATAGCATTGAGCTCCAGCTTGGCACAGTGGTTGAGGTTTGGGCACAGAGGTCAAGCCATTGCACAGTGGTCCAGGAAGTCCAGCTTGGCACAGAGGTCAAAGTTTTGACACACATGTCAAAGAGTTCAAGCTATTGGCAAAGAGGTCAAGCTATTGGCACAGAGGTCAAGCTAATGGCACAGAGGTCAAGCTATTGGCACAGAGTTCAAGCTATTGGCAAATGGGTCAAGCTATTAGCATTGAGCTCCAGCTTGGCACAGTGGTCGAGGTTTGGGCACAGAGGTCAAGCTTTTACCACAGAGATCAAGCTATTGCCACAAAGGTCAAGCTAATGGCACAGAGGTTGAGCTATTTGTGCAGATATTGAGCTATTGGCAAAGAGGTTGAGATTATTGGCACTGAGGGCAACAAGATTAAAGTTTTACTCAGAATTTGTCAATAGTCAGCTAATAATCTCAATAAATACGCATTTTTACGCATGTGTGACCAGTGTAGATCCAGATCAGCTGGCACATCTGTGCAGACTGATCAGGATCTGCACAGGTCTGTTTTTGGTCAGAAATAACCTAATAAATCAAATAGAGAACAGTTAGGATCCTGATCAGATGGCACAGATGTGCCGGGTGATCTGGATCTACACTGTTCGCCCATGCTATAAAGGTGTGTCTATGGAGGAAAGGGTTAAGCTACAAGTAAATACAGATTAAGTACTTATTTTGCATGATCCCAAGGCAACCCCTTCCCTCAAAACCTTCTCTTAAACACCTCATAACTTCATTTAGAAATGAAGATTCAGTTAATTACATAAAACTTAAAGACAAAAGTAGACAGTTACATCATGCTGTTTAGAGAAGATGTGCAGTTATGTAAGCAATGCATTAGCTCTGCATATGACCATTAAGTGCAAATGGGGCAAAAAACGCATGAAAACATGGAAAGATGCAGTCAGATGTTAATGCTTTGTCTGTCATGATGTCCAGAGTTTTTTCTATGGTGCATGTATCAACACTTAATCAAAATGTTGTATCAACTTAATAATTATTTGCTATACAGCATTTATTCCTTGATTTTATGGCCTTCAAACTTTTATAAATTATTAATTTATCTGATTTTCAGCTAATATTCAATTTTTAGTTTTAGTTTCATGATCTAAATGTGCTTCATCTCAAAAAAGTTTTTCTCAAAGAATATTTCCAGAAAAAAAGGAGGGCATGTTAGCCTGTATTTCTGCAAGCAGAGAGTATCTGAATCTACCAGTGCCCAAGGTTATAAAACTGAGCATGGACACCAGTCTCAAATCTCAAGCATCTGATTGGCTGAAATGGCGACTGGTCGCCATTTCAGGCAATCAGATGCTTGAGATTTGAGACTGGTTTCCAATCTTAGCTTTATAACCTTGGGCACAGGTTCTGTTCAAGGCTTTAATATTAAAATTTAACCCTTTACTTGATAGAAAAAGCTTTTATCTAATGGACAAACAATGTAGATTCAGATCAGCCGGCACATCTGTGCTGTCTGATCAGAAGCTAAACTGTTTGCTTTTTGATTCATTAGCTTATTTCTGAACAATAGGTGATCCGTGTAGATCCTAATCAGACGACACACACTTTCCCCTAAAAGCTTATATTTCAGTTACAGTGTTTTCATTTCTGTCACATCTGCACAAACTGTGTAGACACATGCCTTAGAGCCTAAACAAAACTGCATCAATTATGTTGCATTATCGTTTATAATTACAAATGATATATGAATAGTTAATTTTTTCCAAAACAATCCAATAGATAGAGGCTGAATCATTAGCTCAAATTATGTTATGTTGGAGGCCAGACAGCACAAAATGTGTAGGTGGCCAGACAGACTTTCTTCAATTCTTAAGTAAAGCCATGATTGATAATTAATATTTTGTATATTAATTTGAGTATGACATGTTTATGATTTTTATTGATTCGGACATCAGGAAAACTCTTTTCTGACTATGACTTTGCCTAGTTATTACTTTCCTCCATATATACTCATTTTTACGCGTGTGAGATCAGTGTAGATCCAGAGGATGTGCCAGCTGATCTGGATCTACACTGTTCGTCCACACAATAAAGGTAAGTCTATGGAAGAAAGGGTTAACAAATATCTGTTATATTGAGATATTTTTCTGTTGTGTTGGTGAACAGTGTAGATCCAGATCAACTGGCACATCCATGACATCTGATAAGGATCTTAACCGTTCACTAATAGCTTCATTAGGTTATTTCTGACCAAAAAAGCACTAGTGCAGATCCAGATCAGACAGCACAGATGTGCTACAAATGTGCACATATATAGATTAAACATACATCAACAATAGAAGTTTCGTTAACGTCAATATCCATACATTAAACCATGCCAAAAAAAGACACCAGGAGTCGTCGTGAAATTTTGTGCCATACATGTATTCCCAACAAAAGTGTTTGAATTTTGTCTAATTATGCAAAATTCAACAAGTTACAAGTAAGGTACTGTACTTTTGCCAGAAAGATCATGGCTTTCATTTAAAAATCTCCTAAACATATAATCACACAATAATATCAAATCTCAGAAAACATCCCTTGGGGAAAATGTGTTACAAGTGGTGATCTTATCAAATAAGGCTGACAGTCTTTTCCCCTAAAATACACTGTACCGTTTGCTTTATTTTTTAAATTCATTTAATCCTCTAAAGCACAATTAATACTTCTAGAATTTCTATTTTCTGTTTTACTGACATAATGCCGTTAAAGAAAATACCAACAACTGGAGACTTCTCCATTGAACACTGGCATAATTGAAAACTGGTTAAGTAGGTATTGATAATCATTTTGGCTAGAGATCAGAAATTACCTATTAGAAGTGGCAAATGTCAGTCAAATGTTATCAAAGTTAACTGCTATCATGGTCTCGGAATATCAATAAACAACTGTCAGTTAATTAACTGCTAACTTAAAATAGGTATAATGAGTAACAATTTACACCCAGGAATTAACAAATTGAAAGAAAGGACAACAGGGTATCAGTTGTAACGAAATATAATAAAAACTTGTAATAATTAACTCTTTACTCCATATATACAGGTTTTATAGCAGTTGCAAACTGAGTATAGATCCAGATCAGCTGGCACATCAGACTAGTAGATCCAGACGGACCAGACCAGCTGGCACATAAGTAGATCCTGATAAGATGGCAAAGATGTGCCAGCTAAACTGTGCAGCAAAACCCTGATAGAGCAGCAAGAGCTTTGGACTCAGTATCTGGAGGTGACAGGTTTGAACAGAGCACCTCACACATGATGTGAAGCTGTCTTACAGAAGACTTCTCACCACTGTGCTTCTCAGTAAGACCTATGTTTTTTCTGGACGAATGATGGGTCATAATATATTTAGTTACTATGTAACTATTACTTGATTATATTTACTATAGTACAATTAGGCCGGCGCTAGCGAATGCTGAGAACCATGTGGCCCGGCTTTGGCATAGTATAAAGTATGGAGTGGAGTCTTGGAGTGGAGTCTTGGAGTTAAATAATATGATCCCCTATAAATTTGTCCCAGTCTGGGATACTTGTGGACAGTGTTTGTTTTCTTTAGGACAACTAGATATGTGATTTTTATAAATAACTGTCAAAATTCAAGAAACTTCACAACACAATGTCTGCAGAGCTTTTTTCTGTGTTAATTGGAGCAGAGACAGTCTCTAGGGAACTGAGATGATAGACGCTGGACATTAACTCTTGGTGTACCTTAAATCATTATTCGACAATTAGACTGAACTTAAGCTTTAGCAATAAAACATCTGTTCTAAGGTGAATTCAAGGTGTTCTTATGGAATGGGAATTTTTACAGCTTTAATAAAACATTTAATAAAGCAAACCTGTGATTAATACAAATGTATTACAACAATTGTTTATATTAAAATAATTAAATATCATTTGTTAGTATAAAGTTGTACTTTCATTTCAATAAAACAACTGTGATGCAATATGAATACATGAAGGATCTCAAACCTTGAAGTATGCAATATATATATTAGCATGCTGATCATGTATAATCAAGTTATTTACTTTTATGCAAACCAGTTAGAAAATCAATTGATGGAAACAACATAAAATGGCCAACATTAATGACATTAAATATTCAGATTTGTTTCTTGTACAATAAATGTTTTGTTGGGTATGTCTTCTCCAAATTAATAGGTCAATAATGGTTCAAACAATGTTCTCTCTATGTTCCTGCCAGTGATACTGCTCAGTTATATGACATGCTAAATAGTCAGTTCAAGGCACCATGACAGCCCAAGAGAATTTCAAGAAAAACAATGATCTAATCTTGACACTTATGGGTTCCTGCCATAACAAGGTTGACTCATTACAAAAAGTGCAGCTGCATCCATATTTTGTGATAGATGTCATGGGATGTAAGAATAATAAACTGTAAAACGCATTAATTTCGCGTGGAGAAAATTTCGCGATTTTCATAAAAAAATCACCAATTTTCATTATTCGCGTATTTATGAACTTGCGACGTCGTAAGACTCGAAATCATAAGTATATAAGGATAATTTATTACCGTGATCACGATTTCATAAGTTATTAAATCAAATAACTGAATTGTGGCCAAAAAGGAATTTTATGCGGCGTTTAAAGTGATTATCAGTTCTGTTAAAGTTGCCTCTTTTCGCATAATTATTGGATATATCAAAACTCATCATATATTTGCGATATGTATGAATTCACTAGGTAAACGATTCGGGAATATTGGCGAAAATAAATCTAACGTGAATAAAAACCAGTTCTACAGTATTGTTTCTGAAAACTGTTCTTTGAACATTACTTTTGACTTTTAAACTGATAATCATAATGAAAGAAGGCTTTAAATCCTCGGCAGATATAAAAATAATGACAATTATTGTTTATGATTTCAGAAAAAATTGCTGTCAAAAAAATAGAAATTTAAAATAGTTTAAGGTATATTCTGCCCATATTGTACTCTTGAGATAAAAAAATACATGTTAAAAATGTAAAATACCATACAATATTACTACTGGTATGAAGATTATTATCAACTTGCAAGGCATTCTTTAATTATTTTTTGTTAAAATCTTAAAACACCGCACAGTTTTTTAACACATGCAGATCAGAAAACTTAACATTGTGTTGCTATAAAAAAAGAAAGTCGTAATTACCTATTATTAAAGTGCAATTAAAAATATTGATCATAAATAGCTTAGAAGACATTCGTGTGTACTGAAACATGCTTATTACATAAAATAATAAGTATGTTTACTATAAGATTTGAACACATGCCCGCTATAGATAAAAAAGAATATCATTGTCATGAAATATTTCAAAACTTAGACTAAACCAACTCCAAGGTCAGACTCCAAATTGTCACTCCAAAAATTCAGCTCCAAAATTCAGCTCCAAGGTCAGACTCCCGACTCCACTCCAAGACTCCACTCCAAGACTCCACACCATACTTTATACTATGCCCCCGGCTTTATATATAGATCGTTGAGTAATGAACGGGAACCATGTCGTATGTACGTTAAGTTCAAGGTCAAGCTATTTATAATTGAGTATATAAATATAAATATTGAATTGAATTATCTCCCCTTAACTATAAATTTAAATATATACATGTATAGATTATATAAATAGATCGATTAGTCGGTGTTTTCTTTTAATTATGCGAATTGAAAGTTTATTTTTGTAAGCAGTTATAGAAAGAGTGTACATGTAGTAAGAGACATTGTTCAGATAGTTATTCTTGGATGATATTGAAGTTTGTGTTCTGTTTACGAATATTGGCAATCCTATGACTTGATTTTCGGCGCGTGAATGTGACCTATATTATGATGGTTCTTTGTTTACAAATGTTTTTGATGTTGAAATTGACGGTTCTAGTGGGTTTCTGTTTTACAAGTGGGCGATTTCGTGTCTATAAAGTAAATAATGATTGTATAACCATTTTTTGTAGGTCTTTTTCTGTTGTTAAGAATAATTGTGACTCATCCCCATCCCCTCCCATTCCCCCCCCCCCCCCCCCCTGGTTTACGGGATCAAGATGCTGAATATAGAAAGTTAGTATAGATTTTTCGTCCTGAAAGTACCAAAGGAATTGCCATGTACGTGGTAGGACAATTTTGAAAGATAATGTTGAATTTAAATAGAGCAAATTCATTTAATGTGGTTAGTGCTATGCTAATACCTGCATGAACTCTTACACCCAACATCTAACTTCTTTAAATGTCGTCCACATATAACACGTCTGTGTTATACTTTTCTTGTTAGAATCGGTTTAACCCTTTCCTCCACTGATACACCTTTGCATGGGGGAACAGTTTAGATCCAGATCAGCCGGCACATCTAAACTGTTCGCCTTTTGACTTGTTAGGTTATGTCTGACCAAAATGTGACCAGTGCAGATCCTGATCAGATGGCACGGATGTGCTGGCTTATCTGGATCTACACTGGTCGCACATGCGTAAAAATGCGTATTTATGGAGGAAAGGGTTAAATAAATATACCCAATCCCCACCCAACTCCTGTACATATATGAACTTGTTTAAACGAAATTACAAAATTATAAACATTTCCATGATATTTTTTTTATATATGAACTGGTTGAAATCAAAATTATTAACAACATAGTGGTAATTATAAATTTTGCAATGCTTTCAGCCAGAGATTCCATTGTCAGCATTTTCTTTAATTGAAAATAATAAGAAAATATGACAATATCTGTCTTTTCAACAAAGCTTTGTAGTATTTCTCAAAGACTTGATTTATTACATGTTGATGTGGGTGGGGGTTTTTGCTATCAAAGCCTACTTGAAATTGGATGCAAGTGCAAGTCGCTGCTGCGGGATTTCAAAGATTTTATGTTTGGTTTTCTGTAAGTTGATGATTATAGCAAAAAATGGACTAACAAACACAAACAACATAATAAGTAGAATTTGATTTTCTTTTAGCATTAAGTTCTAACATAAGCATAAAAGAAAAATAGCAAAAAATACACTCTAAAATAAATATTTTTAAATATTTCATATAACTTTTCATCTTTTCCTTCATATACACACCTTTATGACTTGGGCGAACATCTGTGCAGCATGATCAGGATCTACACTGTTCGCTATTTGATTTATTAGGTTTTTCTGACCATAAAGCCACCAGTGCAGATCCTGATCAGAAAGCACTGATGTGCCAGCTGATCTGGATCTAGACTGGTCGCACATACGTAAAAATGTGTATATATGGAGGAAAGGGTTAACTGAAGACTTTGAGAGCACAAAAACAATGTAACTAATAATGGTCAAATTATAAAGAATAAAAAATCATATGGTCTTTATTTAAAGTGTTCATTACAAAACGCTTATTTCACATCTGTATTTTTGATAGTTTTGAACTAAGTACTCAACTTGGAAGTCATCTTTAACATAATTTTGCCTGGATTACTAAGATTAATACAAAATACTGTAAAACTGGTTTTATTCATGGTAGTTTTATTGTCGCTAATATTCGTGAATCGCTTACCTCGCAAATTCATAAATACCGCGAATACATGATGATTTTCCATATATTCGAAAAAACGTATATCCGAAAACGACGTCGCGAATTCATAGACACCTGAATAAAGAAAATATCTGATTGTTGACATAAATTGCGAAATTTTGACCTCGCAAAATCAAAGTGTTTTACAGTAAGACAAACATTTTGAAGGAAAGTTAAGAAAAATAAATTACGATGATTAATTCTGCTAATGGTTTTAAAGTCTTTTGGCATGTAATTATGTTACAAATTCTGACAAATAAAACAAAATTTAACATTTAGTAATAGAGGTAAAAACCATTTCCTTATTATTCTCAGTCGGTCTGTTTAACACAGATTTAACAATTTACTTATTTACATATACCTGTACTTTTATTTAAGATATGGCTCTTACCCCATGTGCAAACCCTCTAGATCCAGATCACCCTGCACATCCTCACAGTCTGATCTGGGTCTACACTGTTTGCAATTCTGTTAATCCAAGTAGTCCACTGATACACCTTTATTGCATGGGCCGATGGAATAGATCTAGATCTGCCTGCACACCCCTGCTTTTAGATTCAATAGGTTACATGTATTTCAGACCAAGATGGCATGCAGGGGTTCCATTTGACCTGGGAAATGACCCTATGACTTGAAATTTTCAAAAACCCTCATTTTGACCCAATTGTTTTTAGCTGAAGGGTCATTTTTTTCCTTAAATTATGAGTATTTTAGCTATTAATTGCAAAAATCCACTAAAATGTTACCAAAATGACCCTTGAGATTCAGCAGCTAGTGAACCCCTGGCATTGATGAGCATGCTGATCTCGGCCTACACTGGTTGCATGTGCATTATAATGCATGTACATGGAGTAAAAGGTTAAAAAATCTACACAACACTCCAATTATCCATGTCGTCTGATCAGGATCTAAACTGTTCGCTTTTTGATTCATTAGGTTATTTCTGACCAAAATGCGACCAGTGCAGATCCAGATCAGACAGCATGGATGTGCCGGCTGATCTGGTTCTACACTGGTCGCACATGCGTAAAAATGCATATATATAAAGGAAAGGGTTAATAGCAAGACCATTACATTAATACAGCAGGCTAACACTTAAGAGGCTTAAGATTTATAGAAGAGTGGTGTTGATATCCTACTGCATTAATACTTAAGAGGACATAAACCTCAAATAATAATCTTTCTGATGGTATACAGTAAGTCCAATATTTTCAAACGGAAAATGATGGGTTTCAAACTTTCAATTAATAAACAATTATCTGCACTGTTGAATCACATTAATTTACGGCAGTCCTCTCAAAAAGAAATGTGAATCCCTATATTATGAACAAATGTAAATTCTGGTGCTATAATATAAAATATTTACAGAAATGCGCACCATTATAAATTCTTTTATCTTTCATAATGAGCCATATTCAGTAAAATTATTCAAATTATGACAGTATTGATTGAAGGTATGATGGATGAGGCTGCACACTGCGAATTTAACTTTCAATAAGTCGGGTACATTATTCAGTTGCAAAGTTTTGCAAAAACTGGGACGCAATGTTTAGTGGCTGTGGAACATTATCTCTGTATTTAAATAACCTTAAAAAGCAGAATTGCACTCATGTAATGACAGAAAAAGATCACTACTAAGTAATTGTTAATCAAGTTTTAGAGCCTTAATTATCTCAGCATTTATTTATCTAAATTAATTAATTAATAATCTTTTAATTATAATTTATTTGATTGTAGTATTATTTAAGGTGTTTTTATTATTTAAAAAAAGACTTGAAGTGGAAAATATGGGATTTAACAGTATCACACTGAACGTCGTCTATTAATCAATCAACAATCAAGTTTGACAGACAATTTTGACAGCTCTGCATGCATTACCTTTCACATCATCTGTCGGGTCGTCGCTTCTAAATTCCGCCTGCTCGGTTCGCCCATCCACAATAAAATATATCACTTTCGTTGCCATGGCTTTTGAGCCAATTAAACAAAGCACAAATGCAACTTTAATTGCATTAAGTTTACATTTCCCATTACACAATTACTCCATTCACAACAAACCGGTGCTAATGAATGACGTTACCGATACTCGTCTGTCAAAAGGTGTATTGAAATAATCGAAGGGACCTCACTCCTGTCACTTTCTCTTTCAAATCCGATAATGTTATAAACATACGTTGCTTTGAATTTGAGTAACTTCATAATTGTTGCAATACTCGCCTTAATTGATTTGTAATGATTAAAAACAATAAAATCACAAAATTATTACATATATGTCCATCAGTCATCAACTGGAAAATGAGCAATTTACTGAAAGTAAAATCCTTTCGAACTTATGAATTTACGAGTTATTTCTGTTCACTAATTATTCATTAAAAGTAGTAACAAAACTATATTTTTCAAAAAGTTCTCATCTCCGTTAGCTGTATTAAAATTTGAACTCCTACCTGAGGTGGAATACAAATAAACAACTTCTGTACCAGCTGTTGCTATGGTAACCAACTTTAAAAACTTCTGAACAAGTGTAAGCTTTCCGATTTCAAGCTCTGGTACATGCCATAATCGGTGCAATTAACCAATTCAAAAATGATAAAAAATAACAACAAGGAACATAAGTTACAGCACAAGATATGTTGTAAAAAAACAACAACAAACACACTTAATTTAATGTTTCAAAGGAATTTTTGTCAATTCATAGTACAATATAATAATACTACTTTAAGTAATTTTTTTTAATTAGTACAATTCAATATTAAAGACATACCCATTTTTTGTATTTGATAGAACAAACACACGTAATTTAATGTTTCAAAGGAATTTTTGTCAATGCATTGTACAATATAATAATACTACTTTAAGTAATTTTTTTAATAAGTACAATGCAATATTAAAGACATACCCATTTTTTGTATTTGATAGAATAAACTTAAGTGATTAGTGACGGCTATTATAGTGAAACTTACATTTCAAACAACTTACACCTAATTTCAAATCATTATAAAGAAATATTAGTCTTTTGTGCATATTAATGATGTATGTTTCAGAACTACATATATTCCACAGTTTGATATTTTCTATCATGATTTGTCTTCGAGAACACTAAAGTTGAAATGCATGGCATAAGAGTTGTTTAATCAAGAAAAAGATTAAAGAAGAAGATCCATGATAATTGACTTACTGACCTAGATTTTTATCCAGATTATCTTGGTTATAATTCTTCAAAAATATCGTGAAACATGCTCAGCAAGTGAAGTAATAATCAAATAATAGCCACAGTTCTTTTGTTTAAAAAAAACATGTTCTTTCATTTGACCTAGTGACCTAGTTTTTGACACCAGATCATCCTGATTAAAGTTCTTTAAAGGTATCATCATGTGAAACATGCTCATAAAGTATGGATGATAACTGGTGTTCTATTGCTTTTTGAGCTTTTTTGCTTATTTTTTTTTATCACAGATGACCTAGTTTCAAACTCTCATCATGAAGGCAATCTGAGGAAGATTGGTATATATCAAAAGAGAAATGTGGCCTCTTTTGTGATAAACATGTTTTTCTTTGATTTGACTTATTTTTTTGACCCCACTTTCAAACTTGTATAATGGTATCATGAAGACAAACACTCCAATTAATATTTAAGAATTTTGGATGTTCCGCCTGATCTTGATCTACACTGTTTGCCCTTGGGATAACAGCCATAAACCATAGAGTAAATGGGGTAAAGTCCACATATTTATCATACTACATAAGTAGACAACAAGGGAGAAATGTTAGTTAGAATCATTGAGATTTCTAGTTCAAAGAGGAAAAGCCTAGCTTTGAAGAAACAACTAATGTTTTGTTTTTGTCAGCATGGTTGGATGCAAGATTTCCAGAAAGGGGTTCATTTGGGTCAGTCTTAGGGTAGTAATATGGTAATTTCCAACTTTCTGGCCCACATCCCCATGAAAATTAAATGTTGTTGCCCAAATAACCCACTGACCCCCTCTGAATCTGCCCCTGTTCAGATTAAGATTATCACAGGTAAGCAATATACACTTTAAGAAATTAGAAACGCAACTTCTTTAAACATGATATTTCATGTTTATAAAAGTTGTGTTTCCAATTTCATTAAGTACACAACTGTAGTTGTAAACTAGCATTAAGATTTGCAGGAAGCAATCAAGATGTTAACTTTATACTAAACTGGAACAGCATATACTCCATGCTGGACCAGTTTAAATCCAAATCTACCTGCAGATATGTGCAGTTTGATCAGAATCTATGCATATCACTCGAAGGTTCATTACGTTATTTTTAATTAAGAAGTGAACAGTTAGATGTTTGTTAGAATGCTTGAATGTACAGGCAGATCTGGATCTACAAGGGTTGCCCATAGAATGTGAACCTTATCCCATGGAGAAAAGAGACTTAAAGAAGCTGGTGAAAAACCCAAACTTAAGCTCAGGGCTGAAGGTTATAAAGCTAAGATTGGAAACCAGTCTCAAATCTCAAACATCTGATTGGCTGAAATGGCGACCAGTCGCCATTTCACTGGTCGCCATTTCAGCCAATCAGATGCTTGAGATTTGAGACTCGTTTCTATGCTCAGTTTTATAACCTTGGGCACAGTCTAATGTTTCCATACAAGATGGAGAATGTGGGTTTGAAACTGCAATCTTCTCTATGAACACTGATGTTTAGATGATAAACAAGAACGGAGACAAGCCGCAGATCTCAAGCTTCCCAAAGCTAAGTTCTAAGATTGTGCTCAATTTTAACCAATACTAGATAGCAGCTAATCAGCACACCCAAAATAAAGACCACTATGCCAATGACCCACATAATGCTCATAATAGCAAGGTTTCTCTGTAAACTTGTGATTCCCTTGGTCAGGTTAGCTAAACCTCTTCTGGTCAGGTGAGCTAAGCTTTGGTCAGCCATGTGACCCAAGAATGAAACAGTACACATTTTCTACCTTTATTCACAGCATGATCACAATTTTATACAACAGGACATTCAACCCCTTTAACGTTTTAGCTACATTTCATGTTTTATATTAGAACAACAACAGTTTTTCATTTAATGAAAACTTTCTAGTTGCATCTCATTTTCTCTTCTTATTTATGACGTGCATTTTATTCCAGTTAATGTTACACTTCCTGGACAATAAATAATTGTTTCACATTACATAGATAATTTTAACATTAAATAACAACTGTTGTAATTGTTTATGTTACAGGAAAGATTTGAATAAGACACATTGGAAGATTTTAACCCTTTTCTCCATATAGACATCTTTTATCACATTTGCAACCAGTGTAGATGCAGCTAGATTCAGCTAGCACATCCATGTTTGCTTATTAGGATCAAAACTGGTTGCATACTGGTCAGAAATAACCTAAAGAAACTAAGAGCGAACAGTGCAGATGTGCAAGCTGATCTGGTTCTACACTGTTCTCCCTCACTGTAAAGGCATTTATACGAAGATAGGGTTAAAAACACACCTCCTCTAAACACAATGACTTGCCACATTCTGGCTGAATCTTACTGCTAAATAATCAAATTAAGTGTTGTATTTCATCATTATAACAACAGATCAACTGCACAAAACTAATAGTATCAAGTGAGATATGAAGCTAATTAAAAGACCAGTCTATAAAATAAAATGTAAAAACAGGGTTTAGAAAACTGAGAAAAACTTGGTTTAGAAAATTGTCACAGTGAGGCTATCCAATATAACAAAAAATATGTCACCAATGTTAGGTAAATGTCCTTAACCCTTTCCTCCATAGATGCACCTTTATTGTGTGAGCAAACAGTTTAGATCCAGATCAGCTGGCACATCTGTGACGTCTGATCAGGATCTAAACTGTTCGCATTTTGAGTCATTAGGTTATTTCTGACCAAAATGTGACTGGTGCAGATCCTGATCAGATGGCACGGATGTGCCAGCTTATCTGAATCTACAATGGTCGCACATGCGTAAAAATGTGTATATAAGGAGGAAAGGGTTAACCTACAGTGAATGATTTTAAGCAGGATATGTCTTTTTCTAGTGTTAATGACTGGTTATTGACAGCTCCCTTTGCTTTAACTATAAACACAGTAGCTAAGTTTCAGTTGAAGCTAAAAGAATTACTGGTCTCAGACCAGCAGATCAGGGTCAGAGATCATAACACAATGACTGGAGACCAGTGCCCAAGGTTATAAAACTGAGCATGGAAACCAGTCTCAAATCTCAAGCATCTGACTGGCTGAAATGGCGACCAGTCGCCATTTCAGCCAATCAGATGCTTGAGATTTGAGACTGGTTTCCAAACTCAGTTTTATAACCTTGGACACAGTCTGAAAACTATCATGTGATTGGTCAGTTCAGTGTCTGAGCTCAAAAGTAACCAATCAGCAGCCTAGGATTGATAGATTGGTTTCCAGTCTTAGTTTATGATCTAATGGCAAGAATCTCTCAACAATGGACTGAAATTTGATTACTAAAAGCAAAGAATCAACCTTTTGGGATCAAAGATTAACAGTTCTGGCAGAGATCAACAACAGAGGATTTTAGTGCGTGTCAGATGAGAAAATTAACATTCTTTTTGGTACTCGTAAAACAATTAATTTTAATCCAAAATTTGATGTTTGCTGTCGCCTGCTTGCAAAACCTTGAAATGTTAGGATATGTTTTGTAATAAGTGATTAAGATGAAATATGATGTAAGTTAAGTTGGATGGCAAAACAAAGTTCCAAGGTAAACATAGTTTTAGGAAGAAACATTCTTTCCGCAGTTATAATTCTGGTTGTCAAATATAGCTTTGTTTACGCAAACAATTTAGGCAAGTTTTTGTGACAACAGTATAAAATACCTAAGAAGTTACAAGCTACATTAAACTTATTTTCGAAGTTATTTAAAAGGGGCATAACTAAAGAACAAGTAAATCAAGAGTTATCATTCTTGTTTTCAGAAACAGCTTTGTTTATACTGATGAAACATTCCAATACTGTAAGCAACATTAAGTTTAGGTTAAAGTCAATAGAAACAGGCATAACTTTAAAAACAATCTGGAGTTACCATTCTAGTTGACAGAAATAGCTTTGTCCGTGTAGATGATATATTCCAGGTTATGTGCCAACATGACATGTATTTTTAATATTCTAAGCAACATTAAGTTTCAGGCTTCACCACCAGACAATGTGATCCCTTTGCAACACAAAAATCAGACAAATAAATGTATTTTCCACAGACCACTTTAATACGCATTTAAAGACAGTTTTGACACTGAAGCCTTTTCAGATGACAATTTAAACACACATTTTCCATTAAAAAAGAAAATAATTTTGATATATTGTTATTATATTTCAATATTATCTTTCCAATCAAGTCAATGTGTTTCTTTCAATACGTTTTCATTAGCTATAAGACACTGAACTGTTATTTGTCACATGGCATCATGCTCAGTCAGTATTAGACTATCAGTCATAATCTTGATTCATCTATGGACACTCTAGAATCTTGTATTACAAAACAAAAAACACATTTATTTCCATCAATTTCTGTAAAAAAAAGTCACCATTAAAATGTGACAAGTTGTATAGGCTAAAAAAACCTTGACACAATATGTAACAGCATAAACATGTCTTTAAGAAACATTAGAAAAGATTATTGCTATGGAGGTTTCATAAACTTGGAAAAGCATTATGACAACAAAGCATTTGTCTTAGCTGAAATGATTTTGCTGAAATTTATTGCATTCACCAGAATATGAAAAACATTTGAAAATGGGTGGATTAAAGTTAATCTATGTTCAAAGCCACATTATTGTTGTCAGTACATGTATCATATTACACATGGTGGGATTTAAGATATGGGCCCAAGATCTAGAACTAAGATTGGAGACCACTCTCAATTCTCAAGCATCTGACTGGTTGCCAATTCAGTCAATCAGATGCTTGAGATTTGATTGGCTGAAATGTTTTAGCTGAAAGTCCGCTCTTACACCGTTCTATCATCAACTTTATTTAAAAGCAGTTTTCAGTACTGAACTACGTTAGACATAATTGTCAACAATTCCTGGAAAAATTTCTTCATGCAATGAATGAAATAAAGCAATTTTCTAATAGTTGTTGCAGATGGTATGTAACCAAATATATATAAAAGCTGACTATTAAACAGCCTTTAGAAAATCTTGTTTCACACGAAAGTGATTTATAAGCTGTTGTTAACCATAAGTTTTGGTTTTAAATAACCTTAAAAAATAATGAATATGATTGCTCTTGATGGAGGACTGCAACTTAAGGATATAATATACTGTGGTATCATAATATTTGGTGCAGGTTTAAATTTCGCACTAAGGTAAATGAACAAATATACATCCCAGTGAAATTACCTCACAAAAAATAGTCTATAAACATAAAAATACGTGTGAATATATGCCCCTGCAAATATATCATTTGTGACATTGGTGCAAACACTGAATCTGCAAAATTAAATGAAAACCACAGCACATTTATTATTAAATAACAAGAATGATGAAAATGTATCAGACATGTTAAAGCCACCCTGTTAAATGATCTCCAATATATTCACAAAATCTTGTGGAGAATGTTTAACCTTTAATTCAATATATATAGGTAGGTTTTACCACATCTGGGAACAGTGTAGATCAAGATCAGCCCCAACATCCATGCTATCGGATCAGGATTAACAATGTATTGCTTTTTGGTCAGAAATAACATAATAAATCAAAAAGTGAACAGTGTAGAGCTCAACTGTTCTCCCATGGGTATTAGCCATATCCTGTAGAGTAAAGTAATAAAATGTTACATTTAATATGAAATAAAAAATTATTCAATTGAATTATTCATTGTAACAGATTATATATGAGTGCTTGTATAATTCTATATTGGATATACTAAATTCACCTAGCTAATTCAGAATGTATAACAATCTCAAAATAGAATGGATGCAATTGAAAAAATAAGAAAACAATAACAAACATTCAGTTAAACATTCAGAAAGAAATAAAACAACAATAACAAGAACAATTCAGCACATGATCAAACAAGAAAACTTTTTCTTGCATTCCATTCATGTGTTTGTGCAGAAAATCTTATCTTTCCCTAGTGAAAAGATACTGTTCACATTTTTGTATAAGTGACACCACGTCATCAAGAATTTGATGTCATGTGTTCAAGGTAGCTACATCATTAAGTAAATAATTTTTTGTTAACTTTAATATTTCATCATATGGAACAAATGTTATGAACAAAATATCTTACACAAGGCATTCAGTGTAAAAATATGTCACCTCAGGTGAACTTTTTGACGAGAACAAAGCCTCACTCATGCACGATATATATAATCTTCCTCCTTATCAAATAAATGAGACAAAATCCTGGCCCATTAACACAATATACTTTCATTTGCTTTCTTATATAACAATGCATAAACCTGAAACTTAGAGACCAGTTTCAAGTAAGGCAATGACAGTAAAATGCATTTTCATTGCTGCCCATGAACAGGCTCAATCAAACCAAGCCTGCAATATTTTCATATTTCATATTTGTCGTGTTCTGTGGCTTTCCCACAGTTTCTTTTTATGGTTTACACCAATATAAAGGCAACTGAATTTGCAAATGTCATTTTTTTTTTCCAAAGGTAAAGGATTAACTGAGAAAAAACATGTTTTTTCTCAAGTTAATTTAAAGTTATTTGATCTCTATACCATAAAAATTATGGTTGCGTTTGACATCAAGCATCTGAAATTAACATCCTAAAGTACAACATAATGTCTGACAGTTTGCAATGTAATACAAAGTTTGTTTCTACAAAAAGAAAATTGATGTGTTTTAAAAATTTAGAAAAAAGCTGAATTAATGCTTAGGAATGTCTTTAATAATAACGTTTAAAGAAGTTGGTTCGTTTACATTATTATGTTCATCAAATTTTCTAAAATGTTCAAAATTCAAATCCAACACTGGTTCAGTCATTTTTCAAATTTTATGACTGATTTTTTCACAATTCTGAAATTTCAATATTGAATTTCGGACAATGCGCAGCCTGTTGAAAAGTTTAGGAGCCCCGGTGTTCATACAGTCATTTATACTATATGGCTATTATATTCTACTGTGAAATTATTAATATTCGTGGGTACTAATTTTCATGAACTTTGTGAGCAGAGTGAATCAATGAATTTAAAACCAGTACAATACAAGAATTCAACTTAAATGTAGCTTAGAAAATTTAGATCCACAAAAGAACCCACAAAATGGTGTCTAACAGAAAACCACAAAATTTGATGCCCACAAGTGCACCCACAATATCTGACATTGTGCCGAGAATAAAGTTTTTTAACCCTTTACTCCATAGATACACATTTATTGCGAGGGCGAACAGTTTAGATCCAGATCAGCCTGCATATCAGTGTCATCTGATCACGAACTAAAGTGTTCGCTATTTGATTGGTTAGGTTATCTCTGACCAAAATGCGACCAGTGCAGATCCTGATCAGACGGCACACATGTGCCGGCTGATCTGGATCTACGCTGGTCGCACATGCCTAAAGAGGCGTATATATGGAGGAAAGGGTTAATAAAATGAAAACAACTATTCAGGACCAAATGTCAACTTGTGCTGTGTATGAATAGAAATATTATGCAGCTGTTTTAAAATAATACACTCAAATAATTTTTTTAGGTATATAGTTAAACACAACATAGGGCAAAAGATTTTTTCCAAAATAAATATTTCACAAAACTGAGTAACATAAAACGTTTAAGCACACCATACAAATTTAGCTGTTTATATATAGTTTATTTTAGTACATGTTTTTATAATTGTCAATACCTCAAAAAGAGAAAATCCCTAGTTAACATGAAACAATGTTTACATAACGTCACGTTTGTGCAAAAATGGCATAACTTCTCATCATCCAATTCCTTTTTAGAACACACTTATAATAAACAGTATAATTGTATGTAAATATTTTTTAACTAACTCTATGAGAAGTCATTATTTTAACATGATTTAGACAGCACTTTTTGGCAAAATCAACCCTTTACTCCATAGATACACCTTTATTGCTTGGGCAAGCAGTGTAGATCAAGATCAGTCAGCACATTAGTGCCACCTGATCAGGATGTGCACTAGTTGATTTAAATTCATTATATTCATAAGGTTTTTTCCAATCAAGATGTGACCAATGTAGATCCAGATCAGACAGCACAGATGTGCTGGCTGATCTGGATCTACACTGGTAACACATGTGATAACAGGCGTCTACATGGAGTAAAGGTTAATGGTTTTTCAGTAGTATTTGTAGCTAACTGATGTGTTCCGTTATAAGCCACCACCTCCTGATGACATATCCTTTAATATAACTCTCTTGTAATATTTGTTCATCTGTTCCAGGAAGATGAAAGTGAGCACAGTGTGGGGACCCAATCTGGCGTAGTACGGCGTGAATCCCTTCCATAGACTGAACACGCCTTCCTTGCTCACAACTTTCACAATGACATCCTGAAGTGATCATAAAAAATACAGTGCATTTTTGATGACTCCAAATGCAATCACTCGATAGTCTGATTCATAATGAAACACCGGTCACACCAATTCTTCATTTAATTCAATGTAAAAAAGATGCAATGACTTGATATGCACCAAATCAAAAAATGCACTGATTCGAAATATTTACATGGTCCTGTGGTCAGTACTTCAGTTGATTTACATCACTGAAGTGATCTAAAAGCAGTACCTTATATTGACAAGATCACTCATATTGTTAATCTATCAACATGGCTCTAACTAGACTTGCAAATCAGGGAGTTTTGTCATAATTTTACTGAATTATGGAGAAGTTTGCAATCAACAGCATTCTTTCCCTATATAATCTAAACAAAATGACTTCTTCCATAGCTCAAAGAAGGGAGAAGTCTGGTCACTTTTGGGAGACCACTTCTCCCAAGTCTCCCTCTAGTGAGAGCCCTAATCAATGTGAAGTTTACCAATCACATATACTAACAGAAATGTTCACCTTTATATTGTATACTTACAATAGCACCTTTGTATTCTGGTACCCCATTAATGACTCTCATATTCTGCACTCGGGTCTTGGCAATATCCACTGGCATGGAGAAGAATGTGGTAACCAGACCACTGATCATGCTAGCAACAAAATGAAGGAACAGCCCCTCTGTGAAGTAACCTGATATAAAAATAGAACCATCACAGAAAGTTAAACAAATAGAATATGCCATTGAGTGTAAAACTGAACCAAATTAAATCTAAATCTCAAATGAACTGAACCTTTACCTGCTGATCATGTTAGCAACAAAATAAAGGAACAGCGCCTCAGTAAAGTAACCTGATATAAAAATAGAACAATGACAGAAAGTTTTACAAATAGGATATGCTATTCAGTGTTGACTTATACGATATCAGCACTTATTCTTATACTCTTGCATTAATGTGATAACAGATATATCTTGTTCATATTTTAATGGTACTTATACTGTTTTTGCAATAAGACGATGATATCAGCTGACCATTTGCCTGCATTATTGGTGTAATGGACTCTATTCCTTGAAATTCAAGCCACCAGCAGATAATCCATAGTTCATAGAGTAATTAAACCCTTTCCTCTATAGACCCACCTTTATTGCAGCAAACAGTATAGATCCGGATCTGCCAGCACATCAGTGCCATCTGATCAGGATCTGCACTTTTCGCTTTTTTATTTGTTAGGTTATTTCTGTCCAAAATGCGACCAGAGCAGTTCCTGATCAGACGGCATGGATGTGCCGGCTGATCTGGATCTTAATTGTTCGCACATGCGTAAAATGTGTATATATGGAGGAAAGGGTTAACATAATACAAATATAAAAGTACATTGAGTTTTAACCTTGAAACTATATTTCAGTTCTTGATATTCATCATAAAACAAAGGTAAACATTATTTCTGATAGAGGATTAATGTCCGCTAAGACTTTCCTCCATATCTACACTTCTATGACATGGATTGAAAGCGTAGATCCAGATCAGCTGGCACATCAGTGCTGTGCGATCAGGATCTGCACTGTTCGCTTTCTGATTTGTTAGGTTATTTCTGACCAAAATGCAGTGTAGATCATGATCAGATGGCATGGGTGTGCCAACTGATCTGAATCTCAACTGGTCATATAAAAAAATGCTTATGTAAAGGGTCAAATGGAAAGCTCACACTGTGCAACAGTTGCTGGTAGACAATTTTACAGTATCGTGGGTTGACCACAATTGTTTATTGAAGAGACATGAGAAGTGCTTTTAAGACAGAATGATTCCCCAAGCACTGTATATAAGTACTTCAATCTTCTAATGCACATTTCCATTTCCAGTGTTGTTAATTGCTCACATCTTCTATTCAGATAAAATTGTATGCCAGTGTCTGCAGTGGTCATAAAATGTAATGGAATATAGGTCGTAAAGAGGTTTTCGAACCACATCAATGTTACATTAGATTTATTTCATTGCAGACTACCAACTATGATTAACAATAAAACCATACAATAAGTACACCTAGTATGTGCATTCTGGTAAATTATGAGAATTTTGGAACTTCCGAGTTAAAAAGAGCAGTCAAAACATGCACACTAACTGTTTTAATTTCTAAAGTATGTGCCTTGTGGTACTTTATGAGGATTTGGGACTTCCGAGATAAAAGATGAGCTGACAACACTTGCACACTTATTGTTCTAATCATTAGTAGATTAGCACAGCATTTGTCACATTTGTGACTTGTGTAGACCCAGATCAATCCTTAGGGTCTAAACTGTTTATTATTCAGATATTAAATTCAATTAATAAATTTCTGTAAAATATCCTTAATTAACAGTGAATAAACTAGCTCAACCCTTTATTCCATGTATATGTATGTTATAGCATAAGTGAACAGTGTAGATCCAGATCAGCTGGCACATCCATGCCATCTGATCAGGATCTGCACTGTTCACTATTTGATTTATAAGGTTATTTCTGACCAAAAAGATTTCTGATAAGTTTCAATGAAATCCTCCAAGAAGTTTTGGAAATGATGCAAGGACAAGATTTTTTTTACTGGACTAACAGACTGACAGTGCAATTACTATATGCCTCCCTTTGGGGGCATAAACAAAATTCTCAATACATCTAAATTTCAATGTAAAGAAACGAAATGCATGATTATAATGACTATAACAAAATTTTAAGTATAGGAAAAATATATTTCATGAGACATATAGGAGATATTTGTTTTTACTAGTGTAAGATAGAAAAACATTTCAACGAGTGAGCTCCGGAATTCGTATTTTCACTAGTGGCAAAGCCACTCGTGAAAAAATACATAATTCCGGAGTTCAAGAGTGAAATATATTTCTATCTTTCACTGATAACAACAAATTTTCTTTTTAATTTGTGCTTTTATTGCAAAATCTGCATGAATTTGACAGAAAAGTTGCAAGAAATGGAGCCAAAACTGCTTGTTTATGACATGATGTCATGACGTCAAATATACAAATTTGAGCCAGTTTTCTAAACGTTCTCATTTGGTATGTTCTGTGCGTTTGGGTACCAACGTGAAAAATCAGTGAAAATAAAATGATATTCCACTGTTTGAAAACAATGAAATACCATTTTTATTTCACCTGGAAAATTCTATAACTCACTGAAAAGCATAAAATAAAAAGCCTTGTTACCCGCAGCCAACCAGGGAAGGATCAACAGAGGTTCACTGGTTGATTAAACTCACTTTGGACAGCAATCTAAAACTTAATTAGGATTTTGGTCAGAAAGTTGGAATTTATTATGTAACTACTCAGAAACTGCTTTAAATGAACCCCATTTCTAGAAATCTTGCATCCAACCTTGGCCCAAACTTCAGTAATGCTTGAATTTCCCATCTAAACCTGGCATACCTTCTTATTTTTGTTCTAGTTTTGGGGAAAACATAGAAGCAATAAAGGAGGTGTTACCTGTATTGAGAAGTCCTTCTTTAGCCTGTGAGTATGAAGCCAGCTGTGCAGCATTCACAACCATTGCACGTGCTACCGTTGGCCAGCAACCCTGAAACATTTCAATGATAATTAACATTTTTTTATCTTGAAATATGTAATTTACTCAATGTTTGAAAGGTATTTTTATAAATGAGTAGTAAGGTTTTGCTTTCTGAGTTTGAAAAAAACAAAACAGAACAAAGTTTTATTTCATAGATGTGTACAAAATACATAGTCATCAATGTCATTGAAATATAATAATTAGGGATGGGAACGGATACCTAAATCACTATTCGGATAACCGTATCCGGTATCCGGATAATATCCGAATAACCGTATCATTTTATCGACCACAGAAAATTTTGCTGATTTAATATTTTAAATTTAAAAAGCATAAACGTGACACTATATCGCGATCGTTTGAGTCCTCGACCAACCTACCGGGTATATCACGGAAACAAAATATAAGTGAACATTCGGACCCAAAGTCTTAACTTTTTAAGTCAATAACGAGTTGAAAAAAATTTAGCTACCGCGAAAAAGTACAAGAAAAGGGTTGATTAAATTGGAGTTTTATTTCACGTGGACGCTTGCAAGCGCATACATAATATTCTTTAAACGAAAAATACGCATATAGTCATATGCACTCATATGCAAGGCGATTCATTTTACGAAAATCGGCCTGCACAGCAGCGGAACATGTAAAAACACAGAGTTTACAATAACTACATGAACAAATGCTGTGTAACCAATTTATCGATAAATCACATGTATCGGGTTAAAAATACATGTAAAAGTTATGGTAATAGTTAATTGCATCATCTAATATTTTTGAATATCGGCGACTAACGTTAAATGATTTTTTCCTTTCAAGTCTTTAATGCGGTCATGTCAAAATAACAAACTGTCAAGATTATATTTGCTCAAAATTCTGTTGCAATAAATTGTCAATAATCTGAGGTTTGTTCTCGTTAACGAAAATAATCAAGTTGTTGCAACTTGACAGGTGTCATTTAACACGCTCTGTTCAAGGTACACCAATCAACAAAACAAAAGATCACGGTCTGGAATACAGATCTTCCGGTCTCCCAATTAACGACTATACAAACAATTAACACCTCTTTGTCAACCCTGCTGAGACATCCTGGTCGAGTTACGCCTGGGGAAAACCATGTCAGTATCGAGATAAGTGCAAGCAGTGTAGCGAGTTTTAGAAAGATTTACCAGTTTAAGTTATATTTTACAAACCTTGAACAAAATATTGAAACTAAATTCGTACGAATTTGAAGGTATTCGGATACGAGAATGGTATCCGGATACGATCTTTCTATTCGGATATTCGGTTATCCGGATAACCGTTCCCATCCCTAATAATAATTAATCAAGGGATAAGTATCTAAAGTACAGAACAAAAGTTGATATGCACATTTCAGTGTAAGAACGTCACATATCGGTAGCTAATTTTTTATATCTTAAAGCAGATTTGTGTTCAGTTGCACAATTGTGTGACCTCTGGTACATTTGTGTACTTTGTCAGAATAAAAAATCCAAGTACAAAAAGGGGCATAACTCCATTAAATATGACCTTAACCTGACAGAATTTGGCATCCTATAGACAGTGCTGTTCTTAGCAATATAATTTGAAAGTTTGAGATATTTAGAAATGGCAGTTATAGTCAACTTTAAGTGTTCATGATGGACAGCGAGACTGACAGACTTATGAACGTAAAAAGCGATCTTATGTCTTTGAAAGGGCGACACAATAAACCAGTGACAAGAAAAAACAATCTCTGCAAAGAGCATGGTAAATGTAAATAAAACTAATCTTCGATATTAAAGATGTTAAACTATTGTACCATACCCTCCACAAAGTTGCCACACCTTCTTCTGTGGCAATTCTATAAATAGCATTGAAAACACTTTTGTAACCTCTTCTTTCCGCAACTGGCAATCTGAAATTCAAAAACACATAATCAATGACTTCACTACCGGACCAAATGGGTTAGGATCAAGCTGAACGTGTTTTCCTGAACAAAAACTGTTTAATGTTGTGTAAAATTAGTTATGAGTTAAATCACAAAATATGACTCTCAGGAGTTGTTTTAAACAACAGGCAAAATAATAAAAAGGTATTTAATAAGCAAAAAATTCCTATTTAACACTATATTACAAGGATATGGTTGACACTGTAAGGTTTTTTGTTACGAAATGAATATTTTTGCAATTTTCCCGACCTCTGTGTATTTGCTACAAAATAAACGCCAAATCTTCCCAACTTTATTTTCGCAAAAAGCACTGTTCGCCATACTGCTAGACTGTAAGGTATGCTTGATTAAAAAGCTGCCATTGCAATTTCTTTATGTTCTGGGTTAATCGACTATATTGCATAGTGCTCAAATTTAGTAATCACTTCAGACAGATAAGACAATACTATCAATAGATGACCTTCAAAACATCGTCAAAATCAAGCAGTTCTTCACCCGCAAGATTACAGGAAAGCTAGCAAAATGCATGCACTGCAACCAGTAAAAACATGAAAATTAATTTCAGGCACAAATTCGCTAAAATTACAACTGTGAAAATTTAAATTAAGGCAAAATCTGGAAAATTTTTGGTCACAAAAAAACTAATTACAAGGTTTTCCATGGGCAAATAGTGTAGAGATACCAATAGCCCAACTATTTGTGCGCAACAAAGGCTTTTCTTTATATACAATGGTCGCCCTTCGCGCACAACCCAGTTACTATTCAAATCAATGCGGAAAATTGTCCTTCTATGTCTATATGCCAGCGATAAGAATCTTTGTCGCAACTTTTGACGGCTTCAAATAGTTTTTTAAACCTCATATATCTTTAAAAAAAATCACATACCTGAAAAGCTTATTCCAATTATTATCAATATATGTGATTCTTTTTTCGTTCATTATGAAAAAAACTTCAACACATGTCAACAGTTTTTATGTTACAGTGCTAAAAGTCTACCTGACTGTAGATTATCGATTTATAAAAGGGACGCTTTCATTGGTTATTTCATTTAAGTCAACATGTACACGGCATAAACAATAGTATGTTTAAAAGTGTTATTTGTGGAATATTTTTTATTTTATTGATACTTTAAAGACTATTTATGTTTATAACAACAAATGAATATAGCAGTACTGAAATTTTCAAATGGCAGTGAAAAATGGGAATTTAATGCAGTGCAATTTTCACCACAGTTTTGATCGTAACTGCTTGAGACGTAAAGGACAGACATCTGTAAAAAGTCAGTATGATAATGGGTCTGTGCTAGCAGTCGAATTATTGAGACTAAGATACCAACAGCTATACCAACCTTCCATCAGCGGTCATTCTGATCAGAGATATTTCGGCTGGTGTCCCCACAAATGCCCCTATACCACCAGCTGTCATTCCTATCAGTGCCTTTGTGATGAAATTTGGATTCTTCCCTTCTCTGAAACATAGGAAATTAAAAAAAATGGTAGGTATACAACATTAGTGATAAATAAACTTCCATAAAAATACTTGAGAAGTTTTAACTCTTTCTCCATATATATGGATTTTATGCGCTGGGTAGATCCAGATCAGCCAGCATTTCTGTGCTGTCTAATCAGGATTTACACTGTTTGCATCTTGGTCAGAAAAACCTAATGCATCTAAAATCGAACGGTGTAGATCCCAATCAGATGGCACATATGTGCCTGGTAACACATTGGTGATGGATGATCTGGATCTACAACGTTCAAATCTGCAATCATATCCTATGAGGTAAAAGGTTATTCTTTTATATAAATCTACTATATACTGGGTGTTTTATGTACACTCAAAAAAAGTTCTAGTTGATCACTTTTTGTCCATAATTTTTTATTAGAAAGACATTGAATTCACTCTTTATTTATGATCATATGCAAACAACAGTCTTCAACTTAAGCTTTAATATTGTAATGATTGACTTCAGAACAGTTTAGCAAGAGTTATCCTTAATTTTGCTAAAAATGCATTTATTGCATAAAAGGGTCAAGCAAACAGAAATTTGCTCTTAATTCCTTGTTTTATTTTAATAGGACAACTCATTAGTAGGAAAACCAGAAAACATGATTAATCAACAGCACATTTGTTTAAATAAACCCCTTTCAAAGTATCCAATTTTAAAATTACCTCCCTTTCAATTAAAGGTTGTTCTTATTTTGACCCTACAGTGTATGTAAATGGTATTGAATTCATTTAAGAAAACAATCAATAAACATTAAAAAGACATTAAATAATTGATTTCAAGACATAACAGTTCTTTCCACAACCTCTCTTGAGGTAGGGAAGAAACGAAACTAGCATACATTTAAACATATACAATTAATGACCAATTAGAACTGTGATTGAGTGTATAATTAGCTAAGGAAAATTGGATGAAAGATGAATATAATACAAGAGAAACTGAGCCCTTACTGAGCACATCTTTATGAAATTAACCAAAATGAATTTCTAAAGATATTGATATGTTGTTTTTATTGTTAAACATTTAAACAAAATTGCAAATTCTGAAAGAGGCAGTGCAAAACTTCTTCCAAAGCACTTTATAGCCTTTTGGATAATGCAAATGTATTTGTCACTTAGTTTCTGGCAACTAAACTTTGGTTGTTTGAGAGCTAAAACTCATTAAAAGTTCTCTCCAATTTTGTGTAACTAAATCATGGTTCACTTAAGACAATGTTAGGAGACAAACTCATGCAACAAAAGATGGTCTTTAGTTGGAAAACAGCAGACCAACTTCTGGAAATACACAGTTAACTGACAAAATTACCTGATAAAATATAATTTAATATTGAAACTGGTTGTTCTTCATATGACAATTTACATTAAAATTGCAGATTTCATCTCTCCACACCTGCCAACATCTAGATAACATTCAGAAAATATAAATAATGACAACTGGAAATTATCTGGTAACACGTGCTCAACTCTACTTAAGAATATCTTGACCAATTTTACTGAAGCCAGATCTAACAAAACATTTTAGATCTGATGACGCTCCGCTTATACCTGTGGTTTTCCCCGTTACCTATTTTTAGAAACAGTCACTTCATACCCCTATTGGTAATGGTAGCAAAATATAACCTATACACTGCCATTACAGTGGTAATGAATGTGATACCACTTGTGATATGTGATAGCACACCTATCTTCAGTAAAACATGTCGTATGCGGGTTTCAACATTTTCCATGTTTTATAAAACCTTGTGTACAATACAAGCCTACAATGTAACATTCAGAACGCTTTGGCAATTATGGTGAACATCATGTACTTTTGTTGTTGTTTTTAGGTGACAATCTGATTGGTTCAGACAGTTGATGATGAAAGCATGTTTTAAAGACTCGTAAGATCCTGATTGCATAGCAGTTTTTATCAGATAATTAAAACCCTTTCCTCAATAGATACATCTTTATTGTGTGGGCCAACAGTTTAGATCCAGATCAGCAGGCACATCCGTGCCATCTGATCAGGATCTAATTCGTTCGCTTTTTTATTCATAAGGTTATTTCTGACCAAAATGCGACCAACGCAGATCCTAATCAGATGGCACGGATGTGCCAGCTGATCTCGATCTACACTGGTTGCACATGTGTAAAAATGCATATTTATGGATAAAAGGGTTAATCAAAACGCATACTCACTTTGTGGCATACTCAAACAGTGATGTATATATGCCGAGCCTGGTTGTTGTATACGTTGCCTGTCTTAACAATCCAGCCGACAATCTGAAAAACAATACTAAATGGTCATTATATACAAGTATATAACCTTTTTCTCCATATAAATACCTTTACTGCATGGGCGAACAGTGTGAATCCAGATCAGCTGGCAATTTGTGTCATCTGATCATAATCTACTCTGTTTGCTTTAAGATTTATTTGGTTATCTCTGACCAAAAAGCAAACCTTGCAGATGCTGATCAGATGGCACGGATGTGCTGGCTGATCTGGATCTACTCTGGTAGTACATAAGATAAAATGTATATCTATGGAATAAAAGGTTATATACAAGTATACACGAGACTACTGCGGTATCATTATGTTTCTCTCTGGTAAATTTTAACTTATTTTGCTATGTGTTAATTGCATGAAATAAAACCCTAGTGAAATTTAGCCATGCAATAGCTTGGATTTCATTTAATTCAGCTTCTTGCATTTGATGCAAGCAAATTTTAAATTATTCATTTTGACCCCACCAAATCCTAACATGGAGTCATTCTGATGCCAAAGAAATTCAGAAAATTATGGGTATTTTGGCTATTAATTGGCAGAATTCCCTAAAAATGATCAAAATGACTGAAGAGATAAAGCAACTAGTGGAACCTCTGTACACTGTTCGCTTCTTGGTCACATAAACTTAATGCATCTAAAAGGAACAGTGTAGATCAAGATCATACAGCACACGTGTGCCAACTGATCTGGATGTAAGACACTGTTAGCCACAGTGATTCAAGTTTTTTATTGAGTTTCTATTGTGCTTTTTACGATATTGATTTAAGCTCATGATTGTCTTGTTTACTTTAATATCTTTTCTCTGTTGGCTTTTAGAACTTCCTTCTCATGCATTTCTCATTTTATAGCCATATCATTTTAATCTCTTGTAAAATAAATCCTTTGTACTTAACTATATACATAATAAAAGTCTTGTAAAAACATTAATATATAATGCAAATATTGCCTTCTGCCACAGTAACATTACTCATTTCCTGTTACTAACATGACTCTAAGGTAAACGTCCGACCTTAGCATTAGAAAGCTGGAGTAACACTGTATTCAAGCTTGTATTTCTAAAAGACTTTGATAAATCATGTTCATGTTAGATAAATGATGACATTATACAAGTTTTCAGTTTGTACCAGTGATTCTATTACATTTTAAAGTAAAATGTGGCGTATGAAGATAGAAGGGAGGTTTGGGTATAAACAATTAAAATAGCAGCAGTTTCATTGAAAGCATTATGTCATACAGTACATCACGAGAAATCCACTGTCCCTGGTTCTTAACACTTTACTCCATAGACACACGGTTATTGCATCGGCTAACAGTTAAGATCCGGATCAGCCCGCACATAAGGATCTGCACTATTCACTAGGTTTTTTTCTGACCAAGATGGAAACATTGCAGATCAAAATGTGACAGCACAGATGTGCCGACTGGACTGGATCCACACTGGTCACACATGTGTAAATACGTGTACCGGTATATATTGAGTACAGGGATAAATCTTATCACAGATTACTTACCCAGTATAAACAGCTAGCACACCTTCATTGGCTATGATTGATCGTAACGCATGGAAGCTCGTTTTATATTGCCTTTTTGCACCACCCTCACCTGTAAAATAAAAGTACATAATAAAATGTAAAAAATATAGTTAGACAAGACTTAATTTACATGTAACTGACAATATATGCCCAATATTTGCACTTCAACATTGTCCGCTATGATAAAGTCCTATTCCTCTTTAGAATTATAATTACTGTTGATGCACAGTGTGAAGTATTTTATTAAAAGATGTGGTTACAATAAAAGCTGCTAACAATTTATGGGACTGTGCAAAATGTTTTGACTTGTGCAGTGAAAAGCATGTGGATTTTGCTATCAGTTGCTTCGAAAAAGCATGTCGTCATTCACTTTGTTGTAAATTTGGCTGTACAAATAGCCATTTAAAATGGCCATAATTTCTTCTGATAATTTCAGTAAAACTGAGTAATGAGTATAGACTGAATCAATATTTGATTGTGTTCATCTGGGTTTAACACTTAAACAACCAAAATGTTTTCCGTACCCAAACGAACAAAATCCAATATCAATTCAATCCTTAATTCATAGACAAAATGGCTGCATGTTAAACTACAAATATCTTTTTACATGCAAACAAATGTATATCTTGACTTTCATTCATCCTTTAAAAGCATGTACAGACTGCATCAGGTGTGCAAGATCATAAAACTAAGACTGGAGACCAGTCTGAAAACTCAAGCATCTGATTGCCTGAAATGGCGACCAGTCACCATCTCAGCCAATCCGATTTTTTGAGATTTCAGACTGATTAAGTTTTATAATCTTGGGCACAGGTGTTCAAATGAATATCTTGAACATTATTCATCCTTTTAAAGAAGCATGTATCAGGTGTGCAAATGTATAAGCTTCAATAATTATAGCGGTTTTGTTATATAATGCATGTATGTATCTGCTCGATGAAACAATAAAGGTAAATGTTTCGGGTTTATAGTCTGGTTCGTATGAAACATATTCACCCAACTTTCACATTTACCCCCTGATCACTGGATATAATTCATTGCTCAAATTCTTTGATTATTGATTTTTTACAGTTGTCATCTTTTATCAGCATTATTACAACAAAATAAATATTAAGTACATGCGACATTTAAGCAGGAATATGCCTACTGGTACAAATTATGGCTTTTGCTAGAAGGTAAATGCCTCCACCTTCACCTTTAAGTTTTTGCAATTTAAAGCATTAAGTAAGTCACATGTTGCCCATAATGGAAATGGTTCAACCTCATCTTATTAATATCCCCAGCAGTAGGCAAAAAATAACCAACACACATTAAATTGTATACAATTCTTTAGCTATATTTTAGTAACATAATGTATATCATATATTTACCACTGAGCTGCATTCTGTTCTTGACAAGATCTAGGGGCTGAACAAACAGAGTAGCTGCCATCCTGTAAGTAAAAATAATAAAAACCTTAATAGAAAAGCTGTTGAATTATATTTAAACCCTTTACTCCATGGATATCCCTTTTATCCTAAGAACGGTCAGTGTAGATCCAGATCAGTAGCACATCTATTGCGTCCAATCAGGATCTACAGAGTTAGCTTTTTGATTCATTGGGTTATTTCTAATCTTACAAAGAAGCAATAGGTGTCAATTTTGTGTCTGGATCTACAGTTTTCATATTTGATAAAACATGTTTATATGGAGTAAAATGTTAATCCCGTAAATGCTGAGCACAGCACTTGTGACATGCTCACTGTCTAATAAGGGTCTATAGTGTTCAATGTTTAGTTGAGAACCTTATAAACAATGAATAGACTGGCACACTGATTGATAGGTGGGTCCACTTCATTAACCCTTTCCTCCATATATCGCATTTTTACTCATGTGCAACCACTGTAGATCCAGATCAGCCGGCACATCTATGCCGTCTGATCAGGATCTGCACTGGTCATATACTGGTCAGAGATAACCTAACAAATTAAAAAGTGAACAGTTTAGGTCCTGATCAGCCAGCATGGATGTGCCGGCTGATCTAGATCTAAACTGGTCACCCATGCAATTTAAGTGTATCTATGGAAAAAAGGTTTAATTCAGCAGGTAAATAAAGATTTCAAAAAGGTAAATTATTTTTAGTAAATTTAATTTTAATTATTAGACTTAAAAATGCAGCAAGTTCAATCATTTTTTTGAAAATGCCAATAAGTTTATGTAGATCAGGGTCTACACTGTTCACTTTTTATTCATAGGGTTATTTTGACCTAGAGGCAATCTGCATAATTATGTGCTGGATGATCTGGTTCTAGTTGCACATGCAATAAAACACATGCAATAAAACACATATACTGAGTAAAGGACAATCATATGCGGTGGTTTTACCAAAAACAAGTATACAGTAGGATAGAATTAACAAGATACAAGTGGAACCAATAGTTACATCACAAACTATTACAGGAACACTGCAATGTCAATATACTACACCTAACCAATATAAAAAATTTACTACACCAATTTGAAATTTTGGGTGGAGTTTTCTAAAAATACTGCAACATTCCTATTAAATGCCCTTCTTTTATAATCGTCCCCATGTTGTATTTAGGGAAAAATGAGTTAATCTATATTTATTATCCAATATCCTTCAGAATTTAATATTAAAAAAAAAAAATCAATATAAATAATAAGTGCCGCCTTTCAAAAAACGTAACACCACTGGAGGCATTTTAATAAAGATTTTTATGGAAATATTTGTATAAGTGATGAAGCCATGCAAATGCACCATTTATCAGCTTATATCCAAAAAAGTAACTGAATATACTTAAATAAGTTATGCAGTTCAGAATATGAGACTTTTGTGAGTTAATAGGTTTTTGGCAATAATTTTTGTTTGTTGACGTTAACACTTGAACCGTGTATGGTTCTAAGGAAACATTAGATTCAAACGACTTGCAACTGCATATATAACTGTCAATAGGTCAAAGAATTTTGATTTTACTGTGTCCATGCCATCAATATCTTGGTACATTTTGAAGCAGGTGACATGGATTGATTTTAAAGTTTGGGTCCAAATGATACTTCTTTTTCAACAGGGCCGCATCTCTGACCAGTTAAAAGACCCTAGCCTTTGGTCCTAAGGGCTATGAATAAACTCAAATAATTTTCAAAAGGTGTTATCCCAAGGTTATCACATCCTTCGGACAATCAGTGCAAATAAGCATGCTCATTGCTTTTGAGGTCACTATCTTCGTTTATGTGTTTTAAAATTATTACCCTGCTGAACCACCAAATAAGAACTTGATATATTTTGGGATTTGTTGAGGTTTGCTCCCATCTTTGCTGGAGGCAGACATTTTGGCAGAATTGACCTTGACCTACAGTACCGGCCGGTGTGTTTTGAGAAGAATTTCACAGTGTGTAAATATCACGCAGTTTGAGACTTGGAGGATTTAAAATTATTAATTGTTGTTAAAATAAAGGGTTGGCATTTCGCTTACACATAACACAAGATAACTGTTACAGATTGGTTATTTAAATCAAAATATGACAGACTTCGCCCAAGAAAGCGGCGGCAGGGTTAAGGTAAGTCGAGTTGATTAGTAATCGGATAACAATAAATTTAACTAATTTACCAGCAATTGCATTAACACATGTTCTATGGAGGCGGATCCAGTTTTTCACCTAATTTTATAAGATGACCCCCTCTATTCTCAATGTCATTATTTTACGGTGTACTCTTTACAAATCCATTGTTGTTGTTGTTTAACTGCAACCATAATCATCTTCGGAAGTTCCCATACTAAATTAATGTGGTGTTCTCATTGATTAGGGGATCTTAGGTTGTTTTAAGATCATTTGTTATATAAAGCCAGTTACGACCATATCCATTGCCTTTTTCTACACTCTCAGCTTGCTTACCTCTGTTTTTGAAGCTGAAGGGTAAATGTACCTTTCAGGGTGTGACAATAGTAAAACCCATAGTATATGGAAATATAGCAAGGTATTTTGGGAAGAAGAGAGAGGAAGATGGACATACTCACCAGTGGACGGTCTATCTTAAACCCTATAAAAATGAGGTGAGATCTTTGCTGTGTCCTTTATACCTAAATGTTACCCTTTACTCCATGTAATATGACAGCTAGCACATCCATTCCATCTGATCAGGATTCATGTTAAAGGTTTATAAACACTAAGTTACCTATAGGTACTTATGGACTTATGAGGGTTGATAGCAAATAAGATGTCCTTGTTCATATATATTGTGCAAACAGTTTTATAAATGTTAAGCCTGTAAGTGCTATGCATAGTTTAAAATAATACTATTACCGGTATAAACTTCAGTTCAGTCTGATTGGGGTCTACACTGTTCACTTTATAAAGTTCAACAGAATACACATATTAACAGTGTATGAACAGGATCAAAATTTATTAAAAAGTAACATTAAACAGTCTATGAGGTTAAGTGTTAGCTAACTGATCTGACAAATGATTTGTGCTGATTATTTTTGTTGATCTTTTAAAGGATATGGCAACATATGTGAAGAAAGTCACCTTCAAGCTGCATGAAAGTTATCCCAACCCAACAAGAGGTAGGTATTACTAACATGGTTAACAATTATTTTGGCTAAAGGCTTTTATGCTGATTATTTATCGTTTTAACACTTGAGCATTGACAAGACTTAGTGTAGTAAACTAAAATAGATAAATGAAGTTTAAAATGTTACACTGTCTGACACTGTCCGACAATGTTTTTTGCATTAAATTTAGACATTATGAATTTTTGCAAGAATCTGAGCTTTGCACACAACAACTGCAGGTTCTCTAAGATGTAAGAAAAAAATGTGAAACAAAATCTTGTTATCTCTTCTTTGATTAATATGAAAAGAAATGCAATTTTTGGTTTATAATGTTGATTCCCAGTAAATGCTCCTCATACTTCAGTACAAGGGTGGCAAGGTTTGGGCAACATACCAGTATAAATTTCTTACTTTTTGTTAACTTTAACCCTTTCCACCATATATATGCATTCTTATGCATGTGTGACCAGTGTAGATCCAGATCAGCTGGCACATCCGTGCTGTCTGATCAGGATCTGCACTGGTCACATTTTGGTCAGAAATAACCTAATGAATAAAAAAGCTAACAGTTTAGATCCTGATGAGATGGCACGGATGTGCCAGCTGATCTGGATCTAAACTGTTCGCCCATGAAATAAAGGTGTGTATATGGAGGAAAGGGTTAAACAGTCTTGGTAAAACTTGTTTACCTTCCTAAACTTTAATATGACAAAAACATCTTTAATATTTATTTTCTTTACACTTGCCCTACTTAGGCTGCTGAAATAAGATATATGTGCTTGTACTAATATGTTTTTATTGTTTCAGTGGTGTTGAAACCTCCTTATGAAGTCACGGAGACTGGGTGGGGAGAATTTGAGGTCATCATCAAAATCCACTTTAATGACCAACATGAGAGACCGGTAAGATACTGAAATAGGTTAGATTAGATGAAATTATCCTTTTACTCCATAGATACACCTTTATTGCATCCATGGGCAACAATTGTACACTTCTACTGTCTGATCAGGATCTACACTGTTCACTTTTGGATTCATTGTGTTATTTCTGACCAAGATACAACCAGTGTAACTTTGCTGTCACAGGGACTAGAAAGAAGTGGTCGTAATACTGGGATGGTCTTTGTTTCAGGTTGGAATATAGTGCAACTCTGTTTAAAAGGACATTGAAACAGTGGTAGACTAGTCTACATTTCAGCAAATCAGATGCTTTAGATTTTAGACTAGTCTCCAATGCAGCCAATAAGATGCTTGAGTTTAAAGACTAGTGTCATTTCAGCCCATCAGATTCTTTAGATTTGATACTTGTCTCCATTTCAGCCAATAAGATGCCTGAAATTTGAGACTGGTCTCCAGTTTAAGTTTTATAATTGCAGGGTTATGTTGTAGACCTTTGATCTTGGGTACTGTCATGCATCCTGGGTTGAAGGTTATAAAACTGATATTGGAAACCAGACTCAAATCTCAAGCATCTGATTGGCTGAAATGGCGACTGGTCGCCATTTTAGCCAATCAGATGCTTGAGATTTGAGACTTGTTTCCATGCTCAGTTCTATAACCTTGGGCACTGATATTTTCTAGGTGACAGTATATCATCTGCTAAAGTTGTTCCAGAGTGAGACGGACATCATGCTGGGAAAGAAATCTCTCGTCTCCGAGTTCTACGATGAACTGGTAACTTAACAACGATTATTTTACATTTGATAGGAGGGTTATTACATGTTTTTTTGTCTGTTTCCTTACTTGTTAGCAGGATAACTCTAAGATAGGCAATATTGCATCATTTAGCTTAATTTAAAAAGGGCTTTACTCAAAATATTGTGTTAATATGTTGATGTTGAAGCCAAACTAGACTGTAGCTTTTTTATCAGTATGTCAGTTTGTACGACTGTTCACAAGAAGCAAAGGCCCAAGATCATAAAACTAAGATTTGAGATCAGTCTTAAATCTCAATGATCTGATTGGCTGAAATGGTGGCTGAAATGGCGACTGGTCACCATTTCAGCCATTCAGATGCTTGAGATTTATGACTGATCTCCAGATTTAGTTTTATTGTCTTGGGCAAAGGAAAAGTATTACATTATATTCACTGTACAATAGTTACATCCCTTTGAAAAGACTAATATTTTTAGGTCTGTGTGATAAATTAACCTAGCTAATTAATTAAGTATAAATTACCGTGAAAGCTGTGAAAGTTATATACATGTAATGGAAGCTGGCAGAATCTTGACATCTGATCAGGATTTATACAGTTTGCTTTTATATTTATTAAATGCCAGCTAATCTGGATCTACATGCACATGCAATTCAACCCATGATGTATATGAAGTTAAATGTAATGTTTTTATTGCCTACAGGTATTTAATGACCCAACTATAATGATGCAGCACCTGCTGAATGGGACCAGATCGCTGTCAATAGGAGCTTACAAACACGACACAGACTGTAAGTATTGTTCTGTCCGGTTAGAGTTCATAGAATATGAATATCATTACTATTTTACAATCATATTGATTGTATAATGAGAGTTTTTAATGTTTGTTTTAGATCAAATATAAAAGATAATGAATACATGTAGTTATTTAATTTGTTGACAGGGTATGTGACCATAATTTTATAGCAGGTCTTCATGTCATATTACCCAGGTGGCAGGGCATGGATTACATGACATCAAGACTGACAGTCAAAATATACTGGATACTGGGAAATAATTCAGTTGAAAGTTATAGTTTTTATACGCCCGTTTGAAAAACCGGGACGTATTATGGGAACACCTGCGGCGGGCGGGGGGGCGGCGTCCACATGGTTTCCGCTCTCTTAGTCAAAGAGTTTTCATCCGATCTTTATCAAACTTGGAGAATATGTTGGTGGGCATAATTATTGACCAAGTTCTATAACCAGCCAAATCCCCCCAGGCACTCCTGAATTATGGCCCTTGAATTGTCCAAAATTACTGTTTCTGCTCTCTAAGTTAAAGAGTTTCCATCCTGTCTTTATCAAACTTGGTGAATATGTTGATGGGCATAATATCTCGACCAAGTTCTATAACCAGCCAAATCCCCCCATGCACTCCTGAATTTTGCCCTTGAATTGTCCAAAATAAGGGTTTACGCTCTCTAAGTCAAAGAGTTTTCATCCGGTCTTTATCAAACTTGGTGAATATGTTGGTGGGCATAATATCTCGACCAAGTTCTATAACCAGCCAAATCCCCCCAGGCACTCCTGAATTATGGCCCTTGAATTGTCCAAAATTACTGTTTCCGCTCTCTAAGTCAAAGAGTTTTCATCCGGTCTATATCAAACGTGGTGAATATGTTGGTGGGCATAATATCTTGACCAAGTTCTATAACCTGCCGAATCCCCCCCCCCCCCCCAGGCACTCCTGAATTATGGCCCGTGAATTGTCCAAAAACTGAATTAGCAGTATCTGCTCTCCAAGTCAAATAATTTTCATCATATCGTTACGCAACTTTGATGATCAGCATTTTGACGGGCGTATTTTGTGTCTGTTTGGCACTCTTGTTTGTACTCTGGTATTATTTAATTTCGCAGGGACGATTTTTCACACGAAAGCAAAATGATACATTTGCATATTTTTCTATTAAGACATGTGTTTACATGGTCACCATTGCTGTAATATTGCTGGTGTTTAAATTCATGCATTAACCTTAGTGCGTAATAAGCAAAATTTAAACGCACACACAATATAATGATACCACAGTTTATTATGGCTATACACAACTTTCTGTTACTCTTTAATATTGTAGTTGAAGAGAAGAAAGAGAAGACGCTGACCAAGATCGAGAATGCCAAGAAGAAAATCCGATACGAGATCACGGAACTCAATGAAAGACTCAAACAGAAAAAACAGACCATTCAGAAACTGAAAGATGAAATCTCCAAACTGGAGAGTCCAGGGGTTGATGCCAGCCATACTGAAGTGTTGACCTGATACCCTGTGTGTGTGTAAATTTGTGTTCAAGTGAATACAGAAAGTGAGATAGTTTATGAGGTGTTAAGATGCTGTACAGGGATTTCAATAGCTGCAGACTTTTGCATTTTGGTGCAAGCAAATTTGATTTGTTTTTACTTTTGACCCCACTTTACTATCCTGACAGCATGGAGTCATTTGATGAAGAATTTGGAAAAAGTGGTTAAATTTGCAATAAAAAAGAAAAATATTGTGTCTGTTGCCTTTAAAATATGAAGTAAATACATGTACCTATTTGACTATTAAAAAATAAATTAAGCTGAAGCAAATTTTAGGTAGTGCAGTTCACTGAATACAAGGTATGACTCACAAAAATCTTATTATGACACCTAAAAAAATTCTCATTCGGGGGTCAAGTGACCCTAGTTTTCAAAAGCTATTGAAATCACTGATTTATATCATAAATGACACTAACTTGAAATGCTGGAGACAGATTAAAGGTTAAGCATGAAAAAAATCAATCTGCTTCAATTTTCAATATGCCATTCAAGGGTTTTGGTATAAAATCCGGAGAATTCAGTTGTGCATAAGGTTTGGCAGGTAACTGTAAACTTCTGTGCCAATTTTGATGATGGAATTAACAGTAGAAATGCACGTGTGTAAAGACTTTGTGAAATAAATGTGTGGTCAAGATATAAGCTAGCAAGTAAAGTGAACGCTTACCAAATGTTAAGGGGGAAATTATTGCTGGAAATTGTGTACACCATTCTAAATTTGAAATAAAATAAATACATGTAGATGCTGGTTAACAATTTGATTTGATTAAAATATTGAATAAATTGTAAACTTATGAATTTTATCACCAGATGATGATGTCAGGTAAGTTATGAAGTCAACATTATTACCAACAAGACCCATAACCTTACTACAAGCATTTTTCAAGTAATGCCCCTTTTTCACTGAGATTATAATTGAAAATGGCTCCCTGTCAGTGTCGTATAAAGCAAGTAGCTGCCAGGTAAAAAGGCAAACATCTTGGGGAGGGGGTCTGCAGCCTCTCAGCCCTGGGTCAGAATCCTTGCCTCATATTTTTTCAAGCAATTGTGCAATAAACTCTACTAACAAATATGGGTTCTCTCATTTAAAGGCGGTCGTTACAGTTTTTTTAAACGAGTATAAATCTACTGTACCACCGCCAAAAAAGCAACCAGTGTAGTTCCTGATCAAACTGTTGGCTGATCTGGTTCCAAGGTTATAAAACTGAGCATGGAAACCAGTCTCAAATCTCAAGCATCTGATTGGCTGAAATGGTGACCAGTCGCCTTTTCAGCCAATCAGATCCTTGAGATTTGAGACTGGTTTCCAAACTCAGTTTTATAACCTTCAACCCTGGATCTATACCAGTCACAGATGTGTAATAAATGCATATATATGGAGTAAAGGGGTATATTTTTAACAAACATGTAAAAGAGTTAATGGGGACATATTCTTTATTTATTATGACAATTATATATTAAAATTAACATGTGATACTGGAAATAATCATTTCATCTGATTACATTAATTACATTGCAATATAAAATTTGTTGAGGTATATATACATAGCAAATCGGCAAGCTACTAGATAGATCATAATATAAAAGATTTATGAATGATCTATAAATCATACACCCAAAATGTCAATATATGTTCTCGATGCACAAGTCCAAGCACAAAGCTAAATTTGTAGACCCAGATCAGCCCACACAGTCTGATTTGGGTCTACACTTTCCACTTATTGGTATACAATGCATTTCTGTACTAATAACCATTGAACAAGAACAAAAGTGGAAATGGACTGGCTCAAATTAGAAAATTCATTTCATTTATACAGTGGGTAATAGGTTAAAATCAGTTTATTAAGCAAAACACTTGTTCCTACTGAAATACCTGTGCAAAACATAATCAGTTTAAGTTTAGCATATTTTATGCTCCCACATTCTGCAAAAACCAATGAATATACATAAACAAGTTTTAGAAACCCTTTAGTTAAGCAAAGGCTTAGTCCAACAAGCCAAACCAAATAAACTAAGATACAGTTTTATTTTTAATTCTTTCCTGTATAGACACACCGTGCCATCTGATCAGGATCTAAACTGGTCGCTTTTTGATTCAATAGGTTATTTCCGACCAAAATGCGACCAGTGCAGATCCTGATCAGCCAGCACATCCTGGATCTACACTGGTTGCACATGCATAAAAATGCATATACATCAAGGAAAGGGTTAACAATCACCATCTGATTCTGTCTTACTTTTTGGAATACAAGGTCTCTATAACAATTTTATTTCTGGTAATTTTTGGGTTGTTCGTGTAATGCACATATTTTTCAAACCCGAGTAAAATCTTATGATAATGCTTAAGGATTTTCTCAGCAATTTCTTAACTGTTGTTTTTAAACTTTATTTCATATTAAATAACATGCCAACACATGTTGTCAAAAAAATACAACTCATAAAAAAACTGTAATGTCATATATGTCCTGGGGACACTTTTTACATACAAGCTGAAAATGGAAATTAGCATGGAAAATGCTGAAAATATGCAGAATGTTGGAATTTGAGCATTTGCTTGAGCACCGAATAAATTGTTTAAAAAAAACACAACTAGGATTATTAACATATCTGAAGCAGAGATTTGTCTGAAAATTCATGTTATTGCAGGTTGAATATGTGTTATGTACAAATGGACTAAGAGAACGTAAAGACACACAATGACATAGATTGATACAATCCAATGTTTGCATCGAAACTTAACTCTTTACTCCATAAATACAGGTTTAAACACGTTTGACCAGTGTAGAACTAGATCAGCTGGCACATCCTTCCTGTCTGATCTTGATCTACACTGGTCTATAAACAATTTAATCTAAAAGTGAACAGTGTAGTTCCTGATCAGACAGCACAGATGTGCCAGCTGATCTGGATCTACACTGTCTGCCCAACCAATAAATGTCTATCATTGAGTAAATGGTTTAAACCCTTTCCCGTACAGATACACCTTTATTGCTAGGGCGAACAGTTTAGATCCAGATCAGCCGGCACATCCGTGCCGTCTGATCAGGATCTAAACTGTTCGCTTATTGATTCATTAGGTTATTTCTGACCAAAATGCGACCAGTGCAGATCCTGATCAGACGGCATGGATGTGCCGGCTGATCTGGATCTACACTGGTCGCACATGCGTAAAAATGCGTATATATACAGGAATGGGTTAAACATAAAACTCAATCATGAACTTTATTATAAATAATCAACCAATGAATTACAATAGGATTTCTCTTTTGCAAAATATTATTTATCACAGTTAATATTTTAAAGGGGCCAATACATGTATACATTGATTTCCAATTATATAAAAAGTAACAAATTCAAATGAAAAGAATGTAAATGCAAGTTTAATGATTCATTAGGTTATATCAGATAGACTTAAGAATCTGTCCATCTCTATATGTCCTATTAACATGTAATTAATTGTCAGCAAATGTGTAGTTTGCTTTAAGGGTAAGGGTTTAGGGTTAGGGTTACGCTTAAGGTTTAGTGTAATGGGTTGGGGTTAGTATTAAGGTCAGGGTCGGGATTATGCTTAGGGGTTTGGTTTAGGTTTTGAGTACAGATTCTTAACATCTTTAACGTAATATATAACATAATATTTAC
>JAZAYU010000021.1:8241663-8474163 GCA_038501625.1 Corbicula japonica
TATCCTTCGGACAATCAGTGCAAATAATCATGCTCATTGCTTTTGGGGTCACTATCTTCGTTTATGTGTTTTAAAATTATTACCCTGCTGAACCACCAAATAAGAACTTGATATATTTTGGGATTTGTTGAGGTTTGCTCCCATCTTTGCTGGAGGCAGACATTTTGGCAGAATTGACCTTGACCTACAGTACCGGCCGGTGTGTTTTGAGAAGAATTTCACAGTGTGTAAATATCACGCAGTTTGAGACTTGGGGGATATAAAATTATTAATTGTTGTTAAAATAAAGGGTTGGCATTTCGCTTACACATTACACAAGAAAACTGTTACAGATTGTTTATTTAAATTAAAATATGACAGACTTCGCCCAAGAAAGCGGCGGCAGGGTTAAGGTAAGTCGAGTTGATTAGTAATCGGATAACAATAAATTTAACTAATTTACCAGCAATTGCATTACCACATGTACTATGGAGGCGGATCCAGTTTTTCACCTAATTTTATAAGATGACCCCCTCTATTCTCAATGTCATTATTTTACAGTGTACTCTTTACAAATCCATTGTTCAGGGCTGGAAAAATATTTTTAAAAGTCACTTGTCCAGGACTAGTCATCTTACCAAAAATGACTTGTCCAGAAAATTGGATGACCTGTCCTGCAATGCGGTTCACTCGTTTCACAGTAAACATTCTGATTGCTAGTACATAAAAAATAATGTGTGAGTAATTTATCTAGCTAAAATGCATTGTACTGCATTAAATTTGCTAGAGTTTTATTCTTATTTAAAATTATGTATTACACTCAATGATGTTTTGCTAGCAATTTGCATGCAACTCTGTTCCCATCCACCCACCCACACAAACCATGTTTCTCTTTGTGATTCATATGTGAGTTTTTGGCTGACGATTATGATAATCAAAATTTGTAAATTACTTACAAAAATAATTAAAACCTCAGAAAAGTTGAGGAAAACATAACATATCCAAAATTATTGCTGTCCGAAGATGCATACACTTTTACCGGTGGTGATTTCCAGTGAAATTTAGATTGTACATGTTGAAAAAAAAATTTTATCAACAGAACAACACGTTTTCTTTAGTTTTTGATGTAATTTTAGCAGTTTTAAGAAATTAAAGGTATTCAAATCCAACTCACTATAATTACAGAAACATTGGTGAAAAATCGTAAAAATTTCCTTCCAGAAAGTGAGCAATTTTTCATAATTTATAAAAGTTCCCGTTATCTGTGACTTAAATCACTGAAATAAAGTTGTCTTTCATGTAAAAAAAGTTTCCTTTTCGAATGTAAATGCTTCTAGTAAAGAGTACTTTGTTAAAAACGAGTGAAACCGGCAAATTCTTAAATATGTGACGAGCAAAATAATGTATAAACTTACGATGTTTTGCTTAATTTTTGTTTTTATTTTAATCATCAGATCATCTGGTTTTAATAGGAATAACTACCGTACCAATATTCTAGACAGTTCATTGGAGTATAGAAGCAATAGATGTAACAATTAATTGACTCCACAGGGGGTCGGTCGAGACGTTTGATGTGCCGCACAATTGTTGTTGATTAGGCTAATCAGCTGTTTATGCCTAACAAGCTTTTGACACTGGGTATCTGTGTATTTGTCACTTGTCCGGATATGGATTAATGACTTGTCCGGGACTAGATTTCAGACAAGCATTCAGTAGCCCGAGTCAGCATTTTGACTAGTCCGGGACGTCGGGCTACTGTATTTTTCCAGCCCTGTTGTTGTTGTTTTACTGCAACCATAATCATCTTCGGAAGTTCCCATACTAAATTAATGTGGTGTTCTCATTGATTTGGGGATCTTAGGTTGTTTTAAGATCATTTGTTATATAAAGCCAGTTACAACCATATCCATTGTCTTTTTCTACACTCTCATCTTGCTTACCTCTGTTTTTGAAGCTTGAAGGGTAAATGTCTAGGTCCCCACCCATACAAAACAAAGATTTAATAATCCCATCAATGTAACAGGTTTCATTAATAAGGTTGTTACATGTACCTTTCAGGGTGTGACAATAGTAAAACCCATAGTATATGGAAATATAGCAAGGTATTTTGGGAAGAAGAGAGAGGAAGATGGACATACTCACCAGTGGACGGTCTATCTTAAACCCTATAAAAATGAGGTGAGATCTTTGCTGTGTCCTTTATACCTAAATGTTACCCTTTACTCCATGTAATATGACAGCTAGCACATCCATTCCATCTGATCAGGATTCATGTTAAAGATTTATAAACACTAAGTTACCTATGGGTACTTATGAGGGTTGATAGCAAATAAGATGTCCTTGTTCATATATATTGTGCAAACAGTTTTATAAACGTTAAGCCTGTAAGTGCTATGCATAGTTTAAAATAATACTATTACCAGTAAAAACTTCTGTTCAGTCTGATTGGGGTCTACACTGTTCACTTTATAAAGTTCAACAGAATACACATATTAACAGTGTATGAACAGGATCAAAATTTATTAAAAAGTAACATTAAACAGTCTATGAGGTTAAGTGTTAGCTAACTGATCTGACAAATGATTTGTGCTGATTATTTTTGTTGATCTTTTAAAGGATATGGCAACATATGTGAAGAAAGTCACCTTCAAGCTGCATGAAAGTTATCCCAACCCAACAAGAGGTAGGTATTACTAACATGGTTGACAATTATTTTGGCTAAAAGCTTTTATGCTGATTATTTATCGTTTTAACACTTGAGCATTGACAAGACTTAGTCAGGGACCGACAAATTCCTAAATTTTCTTGTTGCCCACTGGGCAAGTAGAATTTTTATCTGGTTGCCCGGAAAATCACGTGAAATTGTAAATCGTAAAAAAAAACAGTTTGTTAAGCAATAACAGTACATCCTTTGTTACAAACAAAATGCACACACCTGCCTTAAACATCAATTATTCTATTTCAAAATAACACATTATAAATTAATGCAATTTATTCTGATTGTAAAAATGTGCACAGTTCACATAACAGTCAAAAACCAGAGGTAAATACTGGTAACTCCAAGCTCACACTATTTTTCAAGACACAGATCAAAAGAGTATTATATACTGTAGCATTCCATTGAATTTGCGAGTTATTAATACTGTCACATAAAAATAACACAGATTGTCATCTTAATCTTCAACTCTGAGGTCTCCATCATCTTGGTCTTCATCAGCCTCAGAAGCCACTGGTGCTGGACTTTGTACCTCATTCAAACAGTCTTCTGAAAATAACATCATAAACAAAGTGAGGAAAAGAAGCTATGAGATAATGTTGAGGTCATAGTATTAGTAAGATATTTTTATGAGCATTAAAAATGAACAATAAATAAGTTGTTGTTACCAAGGTAAAAGCTTTACACATTCCCAGGTTGTGTATAGTCCTTTACTGTTTTTCATCTCTTTTGTTCATATCATATTTATTTAGTAATATTTTAGTTCATACGAAACAATTTGCGGAGATATTGTATATTTTAATAAATTTATACTGGTTATCATTAGTGTCGCGTCATCATTTGTCTCGCGGTATTTGCGTTGCGCCCTCTACCGTTTGTTTACGATGTCAAGTTGCTGACCTATATTTGTGGTTTGACGAAAAAACGTTTTTTCAACAGTTATGAGCAGTTTCTTGGTGAGTATTCGATCCTATACATCAAATATCGTGTTTTTGTTAGAAATGAAGCAAAAAAACTCACCTTCAGCCCTTATTTTTGTCCTATTTTGCTTTGTTTACAAGTTCGTCTGCACCTCCCATAGCCCCGGAAGTGTTTATATGTAGTTAGGTAACCGACCACTAAATTTTAAATTGGATAGGTAACCGACCACTAAATATTAAATATGGAATGAAAGTTCTTTCAATTGCAAGCACTGTCCAGAGGAGTAATTTTTTACAGTCAGTGTGATTAACAGTTGTTATTTGTTAAAATTAAGTTAACAGTTAAAGTTTTGACATGTTCACCTATCACACTTTAAATGACTTGTTATCTGATTAAACATTTAGTGTTCTAAACCTATGAGTGTTCGATTTATTCCAAGAATTTTCACATACCGCGAAACTAATGATGACGTCATGAAGACAACATGGCGGACACCAATGACAATCATATGGATGCATTCTATTGTTTTTGGATATTCCATGGTCATTTTAAGAATTAAATAACAGGAAAAGGTTGGAATAGGAGAAATAAATCAAAATTTAACAGGTTAGTTTCTTTTCGTCTTTACTTCATTGTGATAACTGTTAAGTAACGCGAACCAACAGATGACCAGTATAATATAAATAATTAAACTTATTATCTCCCTTTTTACTTTAGATTCTCATTGACATGATATAATGATTTCTATATGATTTTTATTTTGCAAAAGCGGACTACTAATCTGTAAAAAAAAAATTGCTGTTTTCCATCTCTTTTGTTCATATCATATGTATTTAGTAAAATTTTTACTCATACGAAATAATTTGCGGAGATTTTGTATTTTAATCAATTTAATAATTAAACTTATTATCTCCCTTTTTACTTTAGACATCATGTTTCGCAAAACTAATATTTACCTTTGTATCACAAAACGATCCATTCTAGGATCTAATCCTAATTACTAAACACTGTAAAGCACATACATCAATAAATTAAAGCATTATTTTAAAATTCAACTAAGGAATTTTCCGTAGAATGAACGGATTAGTCAGTACTGTAAGATACATAGTTTGAATAACTCGATTAAAGTAACAACTGTGAACTTATTAATTCAATCATTGACAATCAACTTACCTAATCACTTCTAGTCAAAAATTAATAAAGCGCCGACAACGACTATATATACACCTTTTTAATTGTCAAAGACACAATTTTGACAGTTTGTGTAATCACGCTGTCGCATAACCTCGCGAGAATCAAAATATCTCGCGATAAAGATGGTACCAATTGTTGTGAAATATAGGCGGGTAGAGTAGTGCAAATTAATCAAGGATTAACGTTGATTGGACGATTTTTATACAGGTAGGCGGTGCTGAATCATACGGTTCGTCGGTAATATGATGATTAGCGAAAGTCGTATATTGCTGTGATATCTTTGTTTATTTGGCAATTTGATTTAATTACCACCCGGGCAACTAATTACGGATTTTTATGGTGGCCCGGTGGACAAGCTCTTTAAAATTTTACCGGCCCAGCAGATCAAAGCTGGTTGCCCGCGGGCATCGGGCAAAGGATTTGTCGGTCCCTGCTTAGTGTAGTAAACTAAAATAGATAAATGAAGTTTAAAATGGTACACTGTCTGGCAATTTTTTTTGCATTATATTTAGACATTATGAATTTTTGCAAGAATCTGAGCTTTGCACACAACAACTGCAGGTTCTCTAAGATGTAAGAAAAAAATGTGAAACAAAATCTTGTGCATCTCTTCTTTGATTAATATGAAAAAAAAAATCATTTTTTGGTTTATAATGTTGATTCCCAGTAAATGCTCTTCATAAAGGGTGGCAAGGTTTGGGCAACATACCAGTATAAATTTCTTACTTTTTGTTAACTTTAACCCTTTCCTCCATATATGCCTTTCCAATAATTCGATGAATTTATTTGGTTACCTCCCCTGTCTAGTCACGTGACTGCTCTACAGGAAAAATGAATGCTCGCTGTAATAACGTAATAGGGAATATGTACCTACAACTTTCTTTTTTATCATAAAATTATTTTTTGAAAAATGTATTTTCTCTGTGAATTAGTAATAATACATAAGCGTCATGATATTTTTGAAAATAATTTATAAAACAATCAGGTTTTTGACTACAAGTGTCATTTCATTATTCCTCGCATTAAACACTAAACGACTTGAACTAACAGACAGTCGCAGTGTTCTCTTCACGGCTTAATTGAGTCTCGTTTCCGGATTAGCGTGTCTATTCAACTACTGACATCATGTTGTGATTATGTCGGCGGCGATTGATTTTGAAGGCGGCATGCCATAAACATGTCAAACTGTCTCGCACACGGGGTCATCTGTCAATTACTTAAAGGGGCAGATATCATTGACCAATAGAGATCGTGTAATTTCTATTTGCAAGGTATCTACACCTCCCAATTCTTAAGTATTTCGGAGTCCTTTAACTACTGGATGTGCCAGCAAATGTATTGGATTTAGCACTTAAATGGATTCTTAATCAACATTACGACACGTTATAGAAACAAAAGCCGTCAATAAGAAACAAATCTTGTCAAAACATTTTATATATGTTTAATTAAGAGTTTGGGCTTCTATGCCAAAATAACAATCTGTCAAACCTAAGAAATCTAAATTGGATATGCAACCATATTGTGATATAAATATTCCCATCTTTTTCGAAGCCGGCATCTAAATCCTTGGATTTTATTCTACGAATGATACTTCTACAACAAACAATCAGATTACCGATCCTGTTTTATTTCAAGACAGAATCAATCATATTTGCTTGTGAAGTATACGTAACATTGTAAATATTCAAATTATTTATTCGTTGACCATAAACGCCTTAAATTTTTAGGACAATTCTATTGTTCAAATGTGTAAGTATCAACAAATTCAGATTGTATTTTTTTGTCTACAGATCATGTAACCAGATGTTGACATATCACGATTTCCGGATAATAGCGCATTACTAGCCTTAGCAATTTGCAACATTTACACCAGTAAAATATATTTTCAGCAGAAAAGATATTAAGAAGAAATTGTTGTACATAATTGGTAAAATTAATGCTTATGTTTGTCCAAATTGCGTTTCATACTGCCTACTATCAACAAGAATGGTACATGTTCTGAAATCATTAAACATCTAAATATCTAACAAATAGTAAACATAAAAAAGTCTGGCTAGAATAACAGACCAGCAACTTATTTTTTTCACAGCCGGCGACGAACGCAGACCTGCAATATAGCGGATAAGGTTAGCTATTATGAGCGTAAGCCATTAGCCCGATCGTTCAGCTATCCTGCAGAGCCTCGTTTTGGATTGATTTTCGGTCGCGGGAAGTAACTCGTACAGGACTGCGAAACTGTTTATTGGAAAGGCGTATATATGCATTTTTATGCATGTGTGACCAGTGTAGATCCAGATCAGCTGGCACATCCGTGCTGTCTGATCAGGATCTGCACTGACGCATTTTGGTCAGAAATAACCTAATGAATCAAAAAGCGAACAGTTTAGATCCTGATGAGACGGCACGGATGTGCCAGCTGATCTGGATCTAAACTGTTCGCCCATGAAATAAAGGTGTGTATATGGAGGAAAGGGTTAAACAGTCTTGGTAAAACTTGTTTACCTTCCTAAACTTTAATGTGACAAAAACATCTTTAATATTTATTTTCTTTACACTTACCTACTCAGGCTGCTGAAATAAGATATATGTGCTTTTACTAATATGTTTTTATTGTTTCAGTGGTGTTGAAACCTCCTTATGAAGTCACGGAGACTGGGTGGGGAGAATTTGAGGTCATCATCAAAATCCACTTTAATGACCAACATGAGAGACCGGTAAGATACTGAAATAGGTTAGATTAGATGAAATTATCCTTTTACTCCTTAGATACACCTTTATTGCATCCATGGGCAACAATTCTAGACTTCTACTGTCTGATCAGGATCTACTCTGTTCACTTTTAGATTCCTTATGTTATTTCTGACCAAGATACAACCAGTGTAACTTTGCTGTCAGGGACTAGAAAGAAGTGGTCGTAATACTGGGATGGTCTTTGTTTCAGGTTGGAATATAGTGCAACTCTGTTTAAAAGGACATTGAAACAGTGGTAGACTAGTCTCCATTTCAGCAAATCAGGTGCTTTAGATTTTAGACTAGTCTCCAATGCAGCCAATAAGGTGCTTGAGTTTAAAGTAGTGTCATTTCAGCCCATCAGATTCTTTAGATTTGATACTTGTCTCCATTTCAGCCAATAAGATGTCTGAAATTTGAGACTGGTCTCCAGTTTAAGTTTTATAATTGCAGGGTTATGTTGTAGACCTTTGATCTTGGGTACTGTCATGAATCCTGGGTTGAAGGTTATAAAACTGATATTATAAACCAGACTCAAATCTCAAGCATCTGATTGGCTGAAATGGCGACTGGTCGCCATTTTAGCCAATCACATGCTTGAGATTTGAGACTTGTTTCCATGCTCAGTTTTATAACCTTGGGCACTGATATTTTCTAGGTGACAGTGTATCATCTGCTAAAGTTGTTCCAGAGTGAGACGGACATCATGCTGGGAAAGAAATCTCTCGTCTCCGAGTTCTACGATGAACTGGTAACTTAACAATGATTATTTTACATTTGATAGGAGGGTTATTACATGTTTTTTTGCCTGTTTCCTTACTTGTTAGCAGGATAACTCTAAGATAGGCAATATTGCATCATTTAGCTTAATTTAAAAAGGGCTTTACTCAAAATATTGTGTTAATATGTTGATGTTGAAGCTAAACTAGACTGTAGCTTTTTTACCAGTATGTCAGTTTGTACAACTGTTCACAAGAAGCAAGAGCCCAAGATCATAAAACTAAGATTTGAGATCAGTCTTAAATCTCGATGATCTGATTGGCTGAAATGGTGGCTGAAATGGCAACTGATCACCATTTCAGCCATTCAGATGCTTGAGATTTATGACTGATCTCCAGATTTAGTTTTATTGTCTTGGGCAAAGGAAAAGTATTACATTATATTCACTGTACAATAGTTACATCCCTTTGAAAAGACTTGTCTAATATTTTTAGGTCTGTGTGATAAATTAACCTAGCTAATTAATTGAGTATAAATTACCGTGAAAGCTGTGAAAGTTATATACATGTAATGGAAGCTGGCAGATTCTTGACATCTGATCACGATTTATACAGTTTGCTTTTATATTTATTAAATGCCAGCTGATCTGGATCTACATGCACATGCAATTCAACCCATGATGTATATGAAGTTAAATGTAATGTTTTTATTGCCTACAGGTATTTAATGACCCAACTATAATGATGCAGCACCTGCTGAATGGGACCAGATCGCTGTCAATAGGAGCTTACAAACACGACACAGACTGTAAGTATTGTTCTGTCCGGTTAGAGTTCATAGAATATGAATATCATTACTATTTTACAATCATATTGATTGTATAATGAGAGTTTTTAATGTTTGTTTTAGATCAAATATAAAAGATAATGAATACATGTAGTTATTTAATTTGTTGACAGGGTATGTGACCATAATTTTATAGCAGGTCTTCATGTCATATTACCCAGGTGGCAGGGCATGGACTACATGACATCCAGACCGACAGTCAAAATATACTGGATACTGGGAAATAATTCAGTTGAAAGTTATAGTTTTTTGTACTCTGGTATTATTTAATTTCGCAGGGACGATTTTTCACATAAAAGCAAAATGATACATTTGCATGTTTTTCTATTAAGACATGTGTTTACATGGTCACCATTGCTGTAATATTGCTGGTGTTTAAATTCATGCATTAACCGTAGTGCGTAATAAGCAAAATTTAAACGCACACACAATATAATGATACCACAGTTTATTATGGCTATACACAACTTTCTGTTACTAGTACTCTTTAATATTGTAGTTGAAGAGAAGAAAGAGAAGACGCTGACCAAGATCGAGAATGCCAAGAAGAAAATTCGTTACGAGATCACGGAACTCAATGAAAGACTCAAACAGAAAAAACAGACCATTCAGAAACTGAAAGATGAAATCTCCAAACTGGAGAGTCCAGGGGTTGATGTCAGTCACACTGAAGTGTTGACCTGATACTCCAGGTGTGTGTTATATTCACCCATTGTGTTCTAAATATTGAATGTGAGATGTGTTATGTGGCTCTTGGAGTGATAAGATGATATACAGGGATTTTAATCGACGCGGATTCTTGATATATGATGTATGGCTCTTGGAGTGTTAAGATGATTTTAAAACAGGGATTTCAATAGCTGCAGACTTTTGCATTTTGGTGCAATGGAATTTGATTTGTTTTTACTTTTGACCCCATTTTACTCCCTGACAGCATGGAGTCATTTGATGAAGAATTTGGGAAAAGTGGTCAAATTTGCAATGAAAAAGAGATATATTGTGTCTGTTGCCTTTAAAATATGAAGCAAATACATGTACCTATTTGACTATTAAGAAATCAATGAAGCTGAAGCAAATTTTAGGTAGTGAAGTTCACTGAATACAAGGTATGACTCACAAAAATCTTATTATGACACCTAAAAAAATTCTCATTCGGGGGTCAAGTGACCCTTGTTTTCAAAAGCTATTGAAATCACTGATTTATATCATAAATGACACTAACTTGAAATGCTGGAGACAGATTAAAGGTTAAGCATGAAAAAAATCTATCTGCTTCAATTTTCAGTATGCCATTCAAGGGTTTTGCTGTAAAATCTGGAGAATTCAGATGTGCATAAGGTTTGACAGGTTACTATAAACTCCTGTGCCAATTTTGATGATGGAATTAACAGTAGAAATGCATGTGTGTAAAGACTATGTGAAATAAATGTGTGATCAAGATCTAAGCTAGCAAGTAAAGTGAATGTTCCCGTTACCAAATGTTTAGGGGGAAATTATTGCTGGAAATTGTGTACACCATTCTAAATTTGAAATAAAATAAATACATGTAGATGCTGGTTAACAATTTGATTTGATTAAAATATGTAATAAATTGTATACTTATGAATTTTATCACCAGATGAAGATGTCAGGTAAGTTATGAAGTCAACATTATTACCAACAAGATCCGTAACTTTACTACAAATATTTTTAAAGTAATGCCCCTTTTTCACTTAGATTATGAAAAAATGGCTCCCTTTCAGTGTCATATAAAGCAAGTAGCTGCCAGGTAAAAAGGCAAACATCTTGGTGAGGGGGTCTGCAGCCTCTCAGCCCTCGGTCAGAATCCTTGCCTCTAAAATCTTTTTACGCGTGGAAAAAGTGAAATATTCGTTGAAGATATTTTGCTCACTTGTCAAATCAATTAAAAATGTGTACTAATTGTTAACACGAACTTGCCCTGTCAAACACTGTATGAAACCCTTGATCAATGTGCTTACTGCCTCTCAGGCTTACAGATAAAGTCTTGATCTGCAGAAGTTGCATAGAACTTAAAATGCTTAGTGCTTTATTATGTTCAAACAAAATAATAGATATGCAAGTTAATATTCAATATAAAATGCTTATATATGCAGGAATTTTGACCGACTTCTGTATTTCATACTAACTGTAAGCAGATTCTCTCATTTCATTGTCACATAGAAAATTGACATTGAACATTAGTACTATGCTTTTTTATCTATTATTTTCAAAATTTTTAAATTTATGTCGTAAATTGTCGTCATAATACTTGGAATGCCAAACATTTAATCATTAATGATGCACACTATAAACCTATAAGTATGAATTGTGTGTGTATGCATAATTACCCCCCCCCCCCCCTTTTTGAAATTGCCATTTAGAACAAATTAACATGATGGTAACCTACATTTTTCCTTTTTATTTTTTTATGTTTGTTATACATTGGTGAATATATTGGTAGTATTTGGTGAAATTCTATTAATGTTCTAGTAAACTTTAAAACATCCCTTAGAATGAAAAGATTTGCTGAAAAATCCTTTGTCATAAACTAGGTAATACTTAATTTTTTATATATATGTGTATGTACGACATCTTTGTTATCTAATAAAAAACAAGTTACCCCCGGTAAGGTCCCATTTTTATTTGGGTTTTCATTGCATAACATCATATTCTTGACATACTCAAAGTTTGAATGAAATCTATTATTGGGAAAATTTTGATGAAACTGTTGCGACTGCCTTTAAGGTCTGCTTGACTGTGATCAACAGGCATGTCATCTCTGAAAACATTATAGGTGCAATGTAGAGCTTTGATCCAGGGTCTACGATGTATCAGAGATTTCATTTGATGCAGGAGATGGCCCTTTGACTCTTGAAATGTCCAGAAAACTTACTTTGACCTCAATGATTTAGTTGAAGGGTCTTTTCCTTTAACTTTTATTTTAGCTAATAATTAGCAGAATCCCCTTACAACTGATCAAAAAGTACACAGAAGTTAAGCAGCTAGTGGAACCTCTGGGTGTACCACTTACCGGGGTATCTCCATTTTAATGCATGTGCGACCAGTGAAGATCCAGATCAGCTGTGCCATCTGATTACATTTGTGTCATCTGATCAAGGTCTTCACTGTTTGCTTTTAGATTCATTATATTAGTTTTTACCGAAAAAGCAACCAGAGTAGTTCCTGATCAAACTGTTGGCTGATCTGGTTCCAAGGTTATAAAACTGAGCATGGGAACCAGTCTCAAATCTCAAGCATCTGATTGGCTGAAATGGTGACCAGTCGCCTTTTCAGCCAATCAGATCCTTGAGATTTGAGACTGGTTTCCAAACTCAGTTTTATAACCTTCAACCCTGGATCTACACCAGTCACAGATGTGTAATAAATGCATATATATGGAGTAAAGGGGTATATTACTAACAAACCAGTAAAAGAGTTAATGGGGACATATTCTTTATTTATTATGACAATTATATATTAAAATTAACACACAATACTGGAAATAATCATTTCATCTGATTACATTATTTACATTGCAATATAAAATTTGTTGAGGTATATCTACATAGCAAATTCGCAAGTTTAAGTTACTAGATAGATCATAATATAAAAGATTTATGAATGATCTATAAATCATACACCCAAATTGTCAATACATGTTCTCGATGCACAAGTCCAAGCACAAAGCTAAATTTGTAGACCCAGATCAGCCCACACAGTCTGATTTGGGTCTAGACTTTCCACTTATTGGTATACAATGCATTTCTGTACTAATAACCAATATTTACGCTTCGAATTTGTCCTCTCCGATAATGTCTCATTCATCAAACGGATCATAATTTCTGTTGGTAAACAGTGTGACGTATTATTTACAGTAGAGCCGTTCATAATTTATTGGACGTTGCACAATGATTTGACGTGTGACATCGCCGAGCACGCACAATTTGCCACGAGTAGCTACGAAAAAGTGTGCCGTCATTTACTATGTCGTCAACGTTGCTGTTCCAACGGCCTTTGAAAAAGCCGTAATATCACAAATTCTTCTCATAATTTCTGTATTAATGAGAGTACTTATGAGTGTAAATATAAGTATTGAATCAATATTTAATGGTTTTCATTTGGGTATGGAAAACAGTTGGGTTGTTTAAAGTGTGTGAAGCCCACAGGGCTTCACGCATACTTTAAACAACCCAACTGTTTTCCATACCCAAATGAAAACCATCAAATATCGATTCAATCCTTAATTGAACAAGTACAAAAGTGGAAATGGACTGGCTCAAATTAGAAAATTCATTTCATTTATACAGTGAGTAATAGGTTAAAATCAGTTTATTAAGCAAAACACTTGTTCCTACTGAATTACCTGGGCAAAACATATCTGTTTAAGTTTTGCATATTTTACTTTAGTTAAGCAAAGGCTTAGTCCAACAAGCTAGACCAACTAAGCTACAGTTTTATTCTTAACCCTTTCCTGTATAGATACACCTTTATTGCTAGGGAAAACACTTTAGATCCAGATCAGCCAGCACATCCGTGCCATCTGATCAGGATCTAAACTGTTTGCTTTTTGATTCATTAGGTTATTTCTGACCAAAATGCGACCAGAGCAGATCTGGATCTACACTGGTCGCACATGCGTAAAAATGCGTATATATCAAGGAAAGGGTTAACAATCACCATCTGATTCTGTCTTACTTTTTGGAATGCAAGGTCTCTAACAATTTTATTTCAAGTTTGAGTTGTTCGTGTAATGCACACGTTTTTCAAACCCAAGTAAAATCTTATGATAATACTTCAGGATTTTCTCAGCAATTTCTTAACTGTTGTTTTTAAATTCTATTTCATATTAAATAACATGATAACATGTGTTGTCGAAAAAAAAAATACAATTCATAAAAAAACTGTGATGTCATATATGTCCTGGGGACACTTTTTACATATAAGCTGAAAATGGAAATTAGCATGTAAAATGCTGAAAATATGCAGAATGTTGGAATTTGAGCATTTGCTTAAGCACCCAATAAATTGGTAAAAAACTAGAAATGTGTCCATAGGACACGGATGCCCCCGCTATGCATGTTTGTCATGGTGAACATTTATAGCAAGTTAATTGAAAATCTAATAAGTAATAACAAACTCACAGCCCAGACAAGAAAATTCTGGTTTTAGTAATAGTGACCTTGACCTTGGACCTACAGGCATGGGAATTGTACACAACACAACGCCTTGTCATAGTGAACATTTCTGCCAAATTATTTTGAAATCACTCTGTTAATAATGAAGTTATAGCTAGTACAAGAAATTTCTATTTTTTGTAACAATGACCTTGACCTTGGACCTACAGGCATGGGTATTGTACACAACACATCGTCTTGATATAATAAACATTTATACCAAGTTATTTTAAAATCCTATAAGAAATAACAAAGTTACAGAGCAGACAAGATTTTTATAACAAAATTTTATTTTTAGTAACAGTGACCTTGACCTTGGACCTACAGGCATGGGTGTTGTAGGCGACACACCGCCTTGTCATGGTAAACATTTGTGCCAAGTTATTTTGAAATCCATCCATTCATAAGGAAGTAACAGCCCGGACAAGAAAATTCTATTTTTAGTAACAGTGACCTTGACCTTGGACCTACAGGCATGGGTACTGTACGCGACACACCGTCTCGATATGGTGAACATTCACACCAAGTTATTTTAAAATCCAATAAGAAATAAGAAAGTTACAGACGGGACACGATTTTTCCAACAAAATTCTATTTTTAGTAACAGTGACCTTGACCTTGGACCTACAGGCATGGGTGTTGTACGCGACACACTGCCTTGTCATGGTGAATATTTGTGCCAAGTTATTTTGAAATAACTCCATTCATAAGGAAGTTACAGCCCGGACAAGAAAATTCTATTTTTAGTAACAGTGACCTTGACCTTGGACCTACAGGCATGGGTATTGTACGCGACACACCGTCTCGATATGGTGAACATTCATACCAAGTTATTTTAAAATCCAATAAGAAATAACAAAGTTACAGAGCGGACACGATTTTTCCAACAAAATTCTATTTTTAGTAACAGTGACCTTGACCTCGGACCTACAGGCATGGGTGTTGTATGCGACACACCGCCTTGTCATGGTGAACATTTGTGCCAAGTGATTTTGAAATCCCTCCATTCATAAGGAAGTTACAGCCTGGACAAGAAAATTCTATTTTTAGTAACAGTGACCTTGACCTTGGACCTACAGGCATGGGTATTGTACGCGACACACCGTCTTGATATGGTGGATATTTATACCAAGTTATTTTAAAATCCATTAAGAAATAACAAAGTTACAGAGCGGACAAGATTTTTCCAACAGAATTCTATTTTTAGTAACAGTGACCTTGACCTTGGACCTACAGGCATGGGTGTTGTACGCGACACACCGCCTTGTCATGGTGAACATTTGTGCCAAGTTATTTTCAAATCCCTCTAATCATAAGGAAGTTACAGCCCGGACAAGAAAATGCTATTTTTAGTAACAGTGACCTTGACCTTGGACCTACGGGCATGGGTATTGTACGCGACACACCGTCTTGATATGGTGAACATTCATACCAAGTTATTTTAAAATCCAATAAGAAATAACAAAGTTACAGAGCGGACACGATTTTCGAACATACACACAAACTGACACACACACCCACCCACACACAGCCAGGGTGAACACTATATGCCCTTCCGTCATTATATGGCGGGGGCATAAAAAAACACAACTAAGATTATAAACAAATCTGAAGCAGAGATTTGTCTGAAAATGCATGTTTTTGCAGGTTCAATGTCATGTACAAATGGACTAAGAGAACATAAAGACACACAATGACATAGATTGATACAATCCAATGTTTGCATTGAAACTTAACTCTTTACTCCATATATACAGGTTTAAACACGTGTGACCAGTGTAGAACTATTTTGGTCAGAAAAAACCTAATTAATCTAAAAGTGAACAGTGTAGTTCCTGATCAGACAGCACAGATGTGTTGTCTTATCAGGATCTAAACTGTTCGCTTTTTGATTCATTAGGTTTTTTCTGACCAAAATGCAACCAGTGCAGATCCTGATCAGATGGCACGGATGTGCCGGCTGATCTGGATCTACACTGGTTGCACATGCGTAAAAATGCGTATATATACAGGAATGGGTTAAACATAAAACTCAATCATGAACTTTATTATAAATAATCAACCAATGAATTACAATAGGATTTCTCTTTTGCAAAATATTATTTATCACAGTTAATATTTTAAAGGGGCCAATACATTTATACATTGATTTCCAATTACATAAAAAGTAACAAATTCAAATGAAAAGAATGTAAATGCAAGTTTAATGATTCATTAGGTTATATCAGATAGACTTAAGAATCTGTCCATCTCTATATGTCCTATTAACATGTAATTAATTGTCAGCAAACGTGTAGTTTGCTTTAAGGGTAAGGGTTTAGGGTTAGGGTTACGCTTAAGGTTTAGTGTAATGGGTTGGGGTTAGTATTAAGGTCAGGGTCGGGATTATGCTTAGGGGTTTGGTTTAGGTTTTGAGTACAGATTCTTTACATCTTTAACGTAATATATAACATAATATTTACATATTTCCAGGTATGAACATAGTTATAAAAACACAATATCCTTTTTACTCTTATTTATTCAAAATTTCTCCCTTTTTCATGATTGCCTTGCTTGATTAACTGGCATAAAAACTGACATCAACAGTGTACATTTCAAAGTTATGTTTCAAAAAGAAAAAAAAATAATGTAAAAGTAGATATTGTCTATATTCCTTGAAAAGGCCAAAGTCTGAAGGATTGAATAAATAAAGAGTAAAAAGGAAATGTGCATTTCAACATTATAGTTTTATATGACAATGACTTCAACATTAAATAATAAAAACAATAATAAATAAAGTAGATAATGCTGATTTACCTTACTGCCCTTAAAAATTGAAAAATAATAAAATTCTTAACAATTTCAAAAGTTGACCCAATAACATACTAAACAAGACATAATGATAGCTAAAATGAAATAATGAATAACTTCTCAACTTCATTTACATAAGGAATGCCCTTTTAAGTGTTAGCTTAGTGGTAAGGTAGTAATATAATAAGATGAAATACATCATAAAAGATATCTTGGTTATGTCCTTACTATGTCAATACAACAATTAAACAAGTAAAGAATAGAAATTGTAGGCCATTACAAGCAATATTAAATAATCATACAATATCTGGCCACTGTGCTAGTTACAAACTAGATTTCAGAACTTTTGGCATGAAAATAAAATATTCTCTACGCCACAACCAACAATAATTCTAGGGTCTACTTTGCAGGAGGTAATGGCTTGGGAAATGTTTAGCATAAATCTCAAACTAAGTTTTTCCAATTGTAAATTGCACTAGTTTAGTAAAATGCTCATAAACAAAAAGGTTTCACATGAACCTATTTTCATAACATTTCTTTTGCACTACATAACAGAAAAGGGCAAGTAACTCTTCAAACAGTTCTAAAAAGGGCAAATAATTTTAAAACCAATTACAAGTAACAACCTTGACAATGGTAGTGCCCTATTTATCCTGCTTGTGAGATTGTCAAAACAAGAGACAGAAAGTACGATATATACATAAAATAAAATGCTGAAAATTGTATACATAAAATAAAATGCTAAATAAGAGTTGAAATTCGAAATGTTTTGTAATAAGTTGTTCTATAAAGATTGTATAAATTTGAAGAATCACTGAAATATATGCTTTATAGATTAACCACAGATTACATTTCTGTCAATTCATCAAACAACAAAATAATAAGATGGGATATTTATTTTTAAAAAAGTTTACATACATCATAACATACTGTAGTATCAAAACACATATGAAATCATTATTAAATTGTCAATTTGCAACTTAAAAATACAGTAACATACAAGCATAAATGGATTAATTTTAACAAACGCCAGCACCTTAAGTAAATTATCACATTTTGCTTCGTCATATCCTGAAGACCTCCTTTTAACCCATTCCTGTACAGACACACCTTTATTGCTAGGGCGAACAGTTTAGATCCAGATCAGCCGGCACATCCGTGCCGTCTGATCAGGATCTAAACTGTTTGCTTTTTGATTCATTAGGTTATTTATGACCAAAATGCGACCAGTGCAGATCCTGATCCAGATCTGGATCTACACTGGTCGCACACGCGTAAAAATGCATATATATCCAGGAAAGGGTTAAACCTTTACTCCATGGAATATGGCACATTATGTCGACTGATGTAGATCTATAAGTATCATTAACGTGTTTTGGGTAAAGATCGTGTGATCCGGTGAAATATACACAAGGGCGGTAACGAGGCTTTGCTGAGTTACCGCCTAGGTGCATATTTTACGAGGGCCTGATCACGCGATCTTTACCAAACATAAGTGAATGATACTTTCTCTTGCATACCATATTTATTTTGCGCATTTTGGGGTATATTCCCAAAAATTTGCTTTGCACTACTTGTTTATAGTAGCGGAGTGATAAATGAGACGTTCCATCATTCATTCATAACTGCGCAAGACGTCTTGACGTCATGTAAGGCGGGTGACTCATTCTACATAAGGGGTGAAGGATCAAAATTTCCTACACAGGTGAAAACACCGGATGACCTGATCTGGTATGCAAGAATACCGTGTTCCCATATGTGATAAACCTAATAGTAAGATTTTAGATAACTAGTCCTTCTGAAAGTATTCTGGGCCAAAGATCATGTAACTTAATCAGGAGACCAGTCTCAAGCATTTGATTGGCTGAAATGGTGACCAGTCACCATTTCAGCCAATCAAATGCCTGGGATTTGAGACTGCTCTCCAATCTCAATTTTATGATCTTGGGACCAGTTTTCTGCCTATATAGCAGGGTTGTCACTAGAAATATTTTGAGCAGGCTCATTTGACTTTTGAGGAGGCCAGACTATGCGAGTACTGAAGCAATGCTGGGGCGGTCCGGGGCATACTCCCCCTGCAAATTTTGAAAATGTAGACTTAAAGTCATGACATCTTAGCCATTCTTGCATACCAGATCAGGTCATCCGGTGTTTTCACCCGTTTAGGAAATTGTGATTCTACACCCCCATGTAGAATGAGTCACGCGCCTAATATGACGTGACGACGTCTGACGAATTTACGAATGAACGATGGAATGTCTCGTATATAAGAAAAAGTATCATTCACTTATGTTGGGTTAAGATCACGTGATCCAGCCCTCGTGAAATATGCACTTAGGCGGTAACTCGGCAGAGCCTTGTTACTGCCCTTGTGCATATTTCACTGGGGCTGGATCACGCGAACGTGAATGATACTTATATTCTGGAACATAATATAAATGCTTTGGACGAGTCAAACTCAGGAAATTTATTTCAGAAATAAAGTTTGCTGCAACCATAATTTATCGTATTTGTAACATTTCTATTGAGATCTAATATCTTAAGACCCATTGAGCTCAAGAGATAACAGTAATTGAAATTATTTTCAAAACTACACACTTACAAACTTTTCATTTTACTCAAAGTTTTTTTTTCAAATTTTAGGTGGCCCAAATTTCATTTGAGGCGGTCAAATTGGCCACCAGCCGCCTCCTAATGACAACCCTGATATAGGTCGCAATTTCAGACAATCATATGCTTGAGATTTGAGGCTGTTCTCCATTCTCAGTTTAATGTTCTGTAGCCCAGTTTTCTGCCTAGCTAGGGGTGATGTCCATATTTCTGTCTCGGTCATTTATGTTCTGCCTATGCAGAGAAAAGGATATTCATTTTTTTTGCTTCGGCAGCGAAGCAGTTTTTCATTTTTCTGCCTCGGCAGAGAAGGTGACTTGCAGGGTTTTGGAAGACGTGGATCGAGTCCTGTTGCCTTTGCTGCTTAATGCTTTCTGGAACATTTTGGCTTGATGCAGAATCTCCTTCAGTTGAACTGTGATCTATAACAATTAAAAAAAACATATATAGAAACTTCATAAAATTGACAAGGGCAGCAAATGCAACTATATGTACTGGTATTAACCTTTTACTCCTTAGATATGACTTTAATGGCAAGGGCAAAGGGTGTAGGTCCAGATCAGCAAGCAATGTTAGCTTTTAGATTCATTCTGAGATGCAAAAATAATATACATGTCCCAATATTACCACATAAATTAATATTTTGTGTAATATAAGCATGCTCAAGCAAAATCGTGTCCCTGATCGAATTGTGTACAGTAAATGCTTCAGAAAGCACATATATAAGAAAATAAGAAAATAAACTAAATAATAATTCAAATGAACTTATTCTTTGATTACTCAAATAGATAGTAGCAGAATTGCGGACGTAATATCTCAAAACTTTCAAGAGTTTGCCAAAGGCAAGATGTGTGTCATAACAAAACACGTTAAAACTCAAATAATTGGCAATAAATTAGGCATTAAAAATAAAAATATGAGATCCAATTGTGATATTAAATTTGAAGTGTGTTATGTCATAAACTTACCTGCTTAAAACTAAGTCTGTTAGCAATATCTCTATCCCAGCATTTTACCATGAGCAGTTTGTATGGATGTAGCATTTGTGCATGTGGTGGTATTTCTGGTCTTCCTCCTGATAACACATGATCCATCACCTGTAAAATTGCATGTTTTAAAATTTTCCTTGATATATACGCATTGTTACGTCTGATCAGGATCTGAACTGGTCGCATTTTGGTCAGGAATAACCTAATGAATAAAAAAGTGAACAGTTTAGATCCTGATCAGATGGCACGGATGTGCCAGCTGATCTGGATCTAAACTGTTTGCCCTAACAATAAAGGTGTGTATGTACAGGAAAGGGTTAAAACTTCTTCTCTATAGATGACCTTGATGACATGGGCTAAAACTGTATATCCAGATCAGCCACTACATGTGTCATATGATCATAATCTACAATGTTCATTTTTTTATTCATTACATTATTGTAGATGATGTAACAACCAATGACCAAGTGCTGATCCAGTTCAGATGGCATGAAGGTGCGGACACTTTTACCGAGCTTTTAAATACAATTAGCAGACAAACAATTTTGCACATTTCAAAGTCATCCTTAAGCACTTAGTTGACATGTTATCTCCGCAATGCAAGACTACTTCAATATTGTTTGAATTATTGGTGCTTGTCTATTAATTTGATAAAAACATGTTTTTAATAATAAATCAGATATATAGACATTAGAATTTCCTTTTGTTGACGCAGGATACTGCTTGTGCCTTAATACAGCATCAATACGAAGGTTATCCACTGTCTATTTACAATTATATAAGTCACATTAATTATTTTCATGTGCTTTCAATTCAATTTAAAGAGTACCCAGAATGTATTGAGCATGGGACAACTTTTGGTACACGCTAACTTGAAGACACAATGGCAACATAAGAAATACATTTGCACATTTAACCCTTTCCTCCATGTATATGCCTTTTTACGCATGTGCGACCAGTGTAGATCAGCCGGCACATCCGTGACATCTAATCAAATTCTGCACTGGTCGCATTTTTGTCAGAAACGACCAAATTAATTAAAAAGCGAACAGTTTAGAACCCGATCAGACGGCACGGATGTGCCGGTTGATCGGGATCTAAACTGTTCGCCCACGCAATTAAGGTGTGTCTATGGAGGAAAGGGTTAAAGCAAATTAATAATTAAATTTGAGAAATCATTTATACCAGCTTTTAAAGTAAACTTGCAGTGAAATGCAAGATTAGTGAAACATATTATGCAATAAAATAGCAATATGCAAAGATTTTTATGAGTGATAATTCACATACTTTCTTACAATTAAAGACATCTCAATTTTTGTGACTGGACATTACTGATATTTTTCGTTGTTAACAATACTAAGTAAATTATTTAAAAGCTTTATTTGTGGAAATTCATTTACCTATCTAAAGAAGTGATTTACTGACCTCTTGAGCAGTGTTCATATCTTCGTAAGGGTCGTCACAGAAAACTAGTTCCCACATGACAACAGCATAGGAAAACACATCAGCAGCAGTTGTTATGAACTCGTCACTTTCTTTAGAGTTTGGATGTTCAAATACCTCCGGGGCTGTCCACGCTATAGATGGTGGACATGCACTGAACAGGCCCTGACCTGCAATGATTAAAACACAAGTTTGCATATTACACTAAATATACATATATATGTCAAATATGCTGTGACAAACCCCGGGGCCTCAACAGGGCGTCTGCTCAACTGAGCTATCCAGGTCGCTTACACAAATTCCTCCCAAAAGTGACCAGACTTGTACCGTGACATATTCCCTCACAAACTGGAAATTCCTTCTTGAATTTCAGAGGATACACAATAAACATAAACAATTGTGAGCATTGGAAGACATACAAACCATGCTGCCACATCCCCTTTTTATGTGTCAAATGTCACAGGGTGAGAAAGATATGCAGCCAGGCGGAGACTCAAAAATAGACCCCTTGCTTAAAGGGGTTAGTGCTCTCCTGACTGAGCCATAAGGACTGCTTATGTAGTGACTAGATATATACCATGACATATACAAGAACTTATTATTCTGATAAAATATAAAAGATAAAACATAATTATAGCTCATAACTTTAATACTTAACTTAAATTGAATGTGCATTTAGAATATTATGTATTATGTTTACTTTGAAATCACAGCACCTTAGTATTGGCAAGGGTCAACAAGTTATAACAAATTGTAAGTATAGATTAGCAGGACTGGCCTTAGTGATCAGAACTAAACCAATACAATGATTTTTAGGGCATAAAATGTACTGATACTTACAGCAACAGTCTTCAATTTGGCATCTTTCTCTGAGTGGCTGGGTAATATTTACAATGCCAAAATCACAGATCTGAAAATACGCAAATCAACACAATATCAGAACTGCCAGACTATTACTATAAAATATTAGTTTTACCTTGGTTTCATTTTCAATTTTTACTTTCACTATTGTTTTTTATGTTGGTACCCATACACACACAAACGAGAATGTTTCGAAAACGTTCAAGTTTGGGTGTATGAAATTGTGACCTATAATGTCATAAACAAATGTTTTTGGCCGCCATTTTGTGAAATGTTTCTGACAAAAATTATGCAAGTTTGCATGAAAAGCAAAGAATATTAAAAAGAAAATTTGTTGAATTTTTTCCAGTGAAAGATAGTAATACATATTCCTCATGGGACGCAGGTTTTATCACATGAATTCTAGGCCTTAAGGTTATAAAGCTGAGCATGGAAACCAGTCTCAAATCTCCAGCATCTGATTGGCTGAAATGGCGACCAGTCACCATTTCAGCCAATCAGATGCTTGAGATTTGAGACTGGTTTCCATGCTCAGCTTTATAACCTTGGACACGGAGCTCGGTGAAATGACCAGTCGCCATTTCAGTCGCCAGTGGCCATTTCAGCCAATCAGATGCTTGAGATTTGAGACTGGTTTCCATGCTCAGCTTTATAACCTTGGACACGGAGCTCGGTGAAATATATTTCTATCTGAAACTGGTAAAAACAAAACTTATATCCTCCATGTATCAGAATTAATAAGGAAGGTTCAACTATAATTTCACATGTAAATGACAGGAGTTTTCCTAGCCTTTCTGAGGGTCCGGAAAACGGACCCTTTCCCAAAGCAAATGGACCCTTTCCCAATCAGAAATTTCTTCCATTTTTCCCAATTGAATCCACAGATAATTTTCAAAACAAAAGAAACAGTCTTAACCTTCACTTTACGTTGTAAACAACTGACTGCTTTATCTCGCACTATGCATCACGACTAGGTGTAAAATTCGGTGCATACGGTATAATTATGTGTCTGTATGGAGAACAGTTTGTCAAGAGAAAATGGGACATTCTGTTCTGTTCAAAAAAAGTTTTAACCAAATAAAATTGATCAGAGTTAATAGGCGATTTGTAGTAATACAAATCATTCGTTTTCGCGATATTTACACTAATAAGTTACCGAGTATGGCCTCTCAAAATAGCAAATACTGGGCAAAAAAATTTGTGAACGGGATTCAAATAGCTGTTCGTCAATTGTTGACCTTTGCAAGAAATGGCAACAAAAAAACACTGGACAAGAAACGTCACAACGTCAACCAAAATCTAGACTAACGGAGCAACACACAGGTGTCTGATGAATTCAAGCACGGAAAACAAAGAAAAATTCTGTTAGTCATTTTTTGACTTCAACAAATTAAAATTATTCCATACCTTGAGTTTTTTTCTGAAAAAAAAAGCCTGTATGTAGGTTTTAAACACTAAACCACCCTGAGTGAATAAAAAGTAAACTGATCCTTCAATGTAAAAGTTTTAAAAATAGAGGAAAAATGCGAAAAACAATTATTTCAAAATTCCCAAAACTTGTAATTTTGTCGATAAAAATTCCCAAAATGAGACGTTTCACGTGCTAAAATTTTCCCAATTCTGGCCAGGGTCCTTTTCCCAAAATGGCTAGGAAAACCCCTGAATGACCAGTGCCCAAGATCACAAAACTAAATCTGGAGACCAGTCTCAAATCTAAACAGTTTCCATTTCAGGTAATCAGATGCTTGAGATTTGAGACTGGTCTTCAGTCTTAGTTTTATGATCTTGGGCCCTAGGATATCTAGTTCTGGCAGGGTACAAGGTTATACCTTGATGACATCATGATTGGTGATGAAGAGATTTCCGCAGCGTAGATCTCGGTGTAAGATGGGTGGATGTGTAGAATGGAGAAATGCCATACCATCAGCGACTTGAGACAGCTACAATACATAAATGAAGAATGAAACATTTATCCTTTGCTCCATATACAGTTGAACCTGTCTTAGCATCTTAGCAGCCACTTGTATTCAGCAACCACCTCTATTAAACAGCCTGTTTGAATATGCCCTAAACTGACATTTTTTTCTAACTTTTACCTTACCAAACAGCCACCTATGTTTAGCAGCCACTTTTTGGCTGGCTGCTTAATACAGGTTTGATCTAATCAGAATTTATCTTGTGTGCAACCAGTGTAGACCAGAGTACCGGGTAGATCCAGATCAGTTGACACATCTCTGCCATCAGATCTGGATCTACATTGGTCACTTCTTGGTCAGAAAAACATGAATCAAAAAGTGAACAGTGTATATCATGATCAGACAGCTCAGATACCCCAGCTTATCTGGATTTATGCTGTTCACCCATGGATAACAGAAATATCCCATAGATTAAAGTTAAAGTTCTACCATTAACAAGTTCTCAACTGAATTAACCCTAATATTCCTAGTGCAACCAGATTAGATCACTATCATCACACACAGTCAAGATATATCATTAACCCTTTTCTCTATATATACAGGTTTCATGTGCCAACCAGTGAAGTCTAAGCCAGCAATGCAGGAACAAAAGTGCCAGCAGATCACCAGTGAAGTCTAAGCCAGCAATGCAGGAACAAAAGTGCCAGCAGATCACCAGTGAAGTCTAAGCCAGCAATGCAGGAACAAAAGTGCCAGCAGATCACCAGTGAAGTCTAAGCCAGCAATGCAGGAACAATAGTGCCATCAGATCACCAGTGAAGTCTAAGCCAGCAATGCAGGAACAATAGTGCCATCAGATCAGCATCTATATTTTTTACATTTTTGTCAGAAATAACCTCGTGAATCAAATGTGATGGCATCTGATCTGGATCTACACTATTTGTCCATGTGATAACAGCCATCTCATGGAGTAAATGATTATCTTTTCATATCTCCTCGGAATAGAACTATGCTGCATGCACATTAAAATGATTGGCAGTTGAAAGGTTTCTTATTTATTTAAGTGTTTTAAAATGCTATGGTATAAAATTTGTTAGGTTAATGGAACCAAACAGCAAAAATCTAAAAACTGAATATTTTATAGAAAATGTCTGGAACTTAGCAGTGTCAAGTGTTAAAGAACTGCAACAACTTCTGTTACATATTTTAGCAAACAGCTTCGACAATGTTCTACATGAAGTACATGTGCATCTTGTAAAAGCTCTCAAACACAGTTTGCATTAAATAGATTGTTAATGTCAGAAACACTTGACAAGCTAATGGACTGTCTTCTCATAACAAGGTGTGCAACTAAACTAAACCTTTTAAACAAATGCTTTTACAGGATTTTTTTTTATTTTGAATAACAAATTTATCCCTAAATAAGCCAATAATCATTTTGTAAAGCAATATGTATTTCAGACAGTAAATATGTTGATAGTGAAAAAAATTGGTCCTTAATTAACCTTTTCACTGCCGTAAGGACGGCATATGCCATCCCTATTATTTTCGGCGTATTCGCCATATGGACGGCTTTTGCCGTTTCTATAAAAAGACCAGCATGCAAAGCGGGGGTTTCTATGCTGACGTAGGCAGATCATTGAAAAATTGACCAATAATGTTATTGCTTTTGTTTTCACATGTAAACATAGTAATTACGTCGATATATCTATAAAATTAATAACCAGCCTCATTCTGACCTTGGTATTGGTAAATATAGAATATATATATGGAAACGGCAAAAGCCGTCCATACGGGAAATCCACAAATGTACATGTTGGAAATAGTATGACAATCAAATCTGAGCAACTTATTCAATTCTCATGCAGAAATATATAGGTTTTGTTGGGATATCTTGAAAAATAAAGAAGTTATGCATAAAATTTATAACGCACTGTAATTTCTTAGAAAAACCTCTGGCAAATAGGTGAGCAATAAATCAATAACCCTCTGGCAGCGAAAGGGTTAACCATGTACTCCATGGATATGACGTTTATCACATCTATGGGTGATAAGTGTAGAACTGAGGGTTAACCATGTACTCCATGGATGTGACCTTTATCACATCTATGGGTGATAAGTGTAGAACTGAGGGTTAACCATGTACTCCATGGATGTGACCTTTATCACATCTATGGGTGATAAGTGTAGAACTGAGGGTTAACCATGTACTCCATGGATGTGACCTTTATCACATCTATGGGTGATAAGTGTAGAACTGAACTTAAACTGGTGTGGATGATTATAAGTATCATGCATGAGTGTGAGGTGAAGATGGAAAAATCTGTCACCGAGGATTAACTGTTTTGCGGGAACGAGGCTCTGCCGAGTTCCCGCCAAAACAGTTCACCCGAGGTGACAGATTTTTCTATCTTTACCGAATGTCTCATGCAAGATACTTTTTCTTGCATACCTTTTATTATTTATAACATTTCTGTGTATGTCGACAAACTTATTTATTTTCCTTATGTTGAAATATTGACATTTAACGTAAACCTTTTTTTATAATGACGTCACTAACTTGAATATATTACGTCAGATACTTGAAGACGTGACGTCAATCACGTGACTCATTCTACATGGGGGGTGTAGGATCGAAATTTCCTACACGGGTAATAACACCGGATGACCTGATCTGGTATGCAAGAAATATTTTTGTGGCCCTAACCCATTATTCCATGGATATGGCTGTTATTCATAGGTGACGGTGTAAATCCAGATCAGCAAGCACAGTGCCATCTCAGCAGGATTTACACTGTTTGCTTTTTTATTGATAAGGTTATTTCTGACAAAGAATTAATGCAGATCCCGATCAGATGGCACAGATGTGCTGAAGATCTGGATCAACAATTTTCACACAGGTTATTAAAACTTGTACATATGAAGTAAACTGTTATATAAAACAAGCTATAATAATTATTTTATTCTGGTTGAGAAGTTCAACAAACTAAAGATATCATATTTCATGTCTTTAGCCTTGTTTTGAAGCCAAGTAATTTGGTGTATGCGGTTGAAAAACTTCAGAAAAACATACAAAAAATAACTAGCTGTCCAGTATTTTAATAAAAATACGACTTCTCTTACTTACAATTTTGACTCTATGCGGCCATGTTAACTGGGTGCTGGTATTTTTGATGAAATCTTTCATCACCTGGCCGGTGATGAACTCAGAGATGATGTATGGATGCTTGGACTCAGAACAGTATCCTAAAACGGATACAATGTTACGATGTCTTTGCTGACTGAAATATACAAGAAATAATTTTACACCTTTCAGTTTTGTTGTTTGTTTTATCTGTGCCATCTGATCAGGATCTAGCATGTTCACTTTTTGATTCATTAGATTATTATTCACAAAGAAGCAATTAGTGTAGATCCTGATCTGATGGCTCAGATGTGCCAGCTGATCTGGATCTACACTCTCAGACTTGCAGAAAAAACCCAAATGTATGGAGTAAAGTGATAAGGAACACTACAGTAAGCTAGTGAAAGATTTCAGGATAATATTAAAGTTCTTATCTCTACTTGTATGGGGATTCATGGACAAAGCAAACTAAATCTTAAGCAACAAAAGATGCAGGTATGTAACTAACACAGTTTTTAATGTCAGTTTGGAAATTTCACCTAATTTATTTTTATGGGAAATGATTTTTGCTAAAAATCCAAAAATGATATATTAATGCAGGCATAAATTGGATAAATTGTAATTTTCTATCCAGACATAATTATTATTACAAAAAAATAATAATATTACACTTAGTTTTGATTTTGGGCATTTAAGCCTAAAATAAAATATTATTTGTTTTCCCATCCACGACCGACTCGAAAAAATCAGCGCGACCCAAAATATTTTATCGCTGAAACCTAAATGATATTTTTTACTTGGTACGAAAAAACTGGAGAGGAACAATGCATTTTATTTCGAAACATTTTGAGTATGAAACCAGTCCCAAATAAGTATTAGATCAGTTGGTGGTTATCAGATCCTTGGCGATAACCCATACCAAGCGAAAGCTGTAGGACTACAGTCGTTCTTTGTTATCCAAGAAAATTTGTAGATTGTCAGCAAAGTTGACATTTTGTAACATTGATGACTAAGTTGTTTAGCAGGTTGATGATAGGGAATTGAAGGCAAAGTAATATCGGATATAGGAGTCAGAGTGTTCTGTTTCATGTTGCAACACTAAGATGATCAGAACCTGAATATATCTTGATAAAATAAGTAATAATTACAGCACTTAAAGTTTTCATTGTCAAAATGTAAAATATGTTTAAAATTGTATTTCAGTTTTAAGTAATAAGAAAGTAAATTACATTATTTATATAGCACTATTCCTGGGCACGCTTATCACAAGGACGACTTGGTCATTTTGCAGAAAGGCATTTATCTATAGTACATGTAGACTTGGTACCTATATATTTAAATTTTAGAGTGCTGGTATTCCTATTGGAGTTAATCCTAGAATATCTAAATGTGAATCATAATTCTGAAAAAAAAAAAAATCAAATACAAAAATATTTTGACCTACCAACCTACCCATACTAAATCTGCTTGGGTCGGGATGGGGAAACAAAGAATATTTTAAGTCTGGCCTTACCTTGCTCAAAATATGTGAAATTAAAAGCTGTGCAAAATATAATGCTACCACATTACCAAAAAGGCAGAGATTCTATCATTTTTGGCGGGCCGGACATTGACAGAATTTCAGTAAAAGTCTCTGATTGAAATGTCAAAATTTGTGAGAAAAAAAACAGTCATCAAAATTGAAAAAAAGACAAATATTCCATGTAAGCAGACACCAAATTATTCCAAATGCCGAAGTCAAGTCAAGTCAAATGTCCCATTGGGATTTTGTTTAAGAAATCCCTCATAAAGGATAAAATGATACTGACTTCTTGATGTTATAATGAATTACCTGAGAAATGCGACTTGACTCTTTAATTCTGTGATGTTTTCTTTATCCACCTGGTACTTGTGAACACTGAGGGTGATACGTTTCACACTCACTGTAATGCCTTTCCACTCAGCAATATATGTGTCACCAAATATACCACCTCCTAGTCTGAAAAATGATACAAGACTTAGTAACAGTATACTGTTGTATCATTTAATTTCCCTAGCACGAATTTTCGCGCAATCGCGGAAAGAGAGACGTTCTTTATGAGCAGACGTAAATTCGTGCAAATCCAATTTTTCAAAAAAGAAAAAAAATATTGTTATCGATATTTGACTGACCCATTATCAATACCTATTGATTTTTTGGAACATGTGAGCTAATCATGTGTCAGTTGGCCCCTGTCAATTACCACTTCCTTTGTTTGTCAATCATCGGACTGCTTTTTATTCCGCACCGCTAACTGACACACCACCCGTTTGATCCATCTTTCTCTATCATTCAAAACATAATTGGCATGTAAAATTGCCTACCCGTTTTGTGATCAAGAGTGTCAATTTTTTGCATAACAAATACACAACAAGGGTGCCAAACTGACACAAAATACGCCCGTCATATTTGTGGTAAATTAAATGGTAATGACAACATTTTTGGGAGCAGGATTTTCCAACTCAGTATGAAGTTTGAATAAAATCCCTCTAGCAGTTTTGGAGTTATGCTCTGGACAAAATTTATCAAGCAAATGTGATAACGGGGGAAAACTCTAAAAAAAGGCAAGGTGGAGTTATTGCACTTGCACACTGCACTACCTACCAATGTGCTCTGTCAGTGTATGAAATTTGAATAAAATCCCTCAAGAAGTTTTGGAGTTATGCTCCGGACAAAATTTATCAAGTAAATATGATAAAGGGGAATAACTCTAAAAATAGGCAAGGTAGAATTATTGTTCTTGCACACTGCACTACCTACCAATGTGCTCTGTCAGTGTATGAAGTTTGAATAAAATCCCTCGAGTAGTTTTGGACTTATGCTCCGGACAAAATTGTTTTGGACGGACGGACAGACGCACCGATGCACATACGAAGGGCATTTCTAATATCGCCTTAGCCTTTGGCGGGGGGATAAATAAAGACAGGACAAAAACTCTTTGACTTGGAGAGCGGAAACCCAAATTTTGGACAATTAAAGGGCCATAATTCAGGAGTGCCTGGGGGGATTTGGCTGGTTATAGAACTTGGTCGAGACATTATGCACACCAACATATTCACCAAGTTTGATAAAGACCTGATGAAAACTCTTTGACTTAGAGAGCGGAAACCCTGTGGACGCTGCTCGCCAGTCCGCCGCAGGTGTTCCCATAATACGTCCCGTTTTTCAAACGGGCGTATAAAAAAGAGTAAATTGAAACAAAAAATGTTACCAGTAGATAACAGAACTACGTGTCAAAATAAACTGAATGAGATGACAACGATACTTTTTGGTAAAACATGCCCTTAGCTAAATGCACAATCTTAAGTGTCGTTCGAAGGAACATTAATATATTCCAAAAGAAATTCAACAGAAGTAATTAATTTTATTTCCTTTATTAATATAATTATTCAATACCACAAATTTATATCAAATAGCGATACGGGCAAATAATTACAAAGTATAGGTCCATTAGGAACATCGGCACGTTTCAGATAAGTATGTGGAACTGCAAATATAAGCTAAGGTTTTTAATTTGGGCACTGGTGAGAGCAGGAAATACGCGAAAATTAAGCCATCGCTAAATAAAAAGATACCACAGTAAGTAACAATATAAGTAAATAATATATTGCATTAAATTTTATGTTTAGAAATGAATTGCCATTTATTATAAAGCAAAACTTCTTAGGGTTTCATAGAAGATTTCCAGAAATAGGGTGTGTTCTAGACATTATAGGGTAGTTACATGATCATGTCCAACTTTGTGGCCATACTGCCGATGAAAAGTAAATATTGCTGCCCAAAAGGGGGGACTTGCCCAGATTATAAGTAAATTGATTAATCATTCTTTCTGAAATAGGCTTAAATTTTAGCTTCAATTGTTTCACAAGGGTTAATATCTGCAGAATTCAAACTTATTAAAATCAACAACTACATTAGATGTTGAACACTTGTTTAAGTAACACTGAATAGTCTAAGTTCTAATAGGCGCACAAGTCTACCAAATGTGACCTTGACTTACAGCTGCACCTCACAGGACTTCTGTAACTGTGTGTTGTCTTATTTCTTGAATTGGTAAGTTTTGAATTTGTGCAGATTTTCTTTCTATTTTGGATAGGTTGCAAAATCCTACATTGCAAAACTGTTTTCTATATGTGGCTTTTCCTAATATGCCTATTTTAATTCTTCCATATATATATTTTATCACATGTGCAACCATTGTAGTTCCAGATCAGCTGGCACATTGATGCCATCTGATCTGGATCTAAACTGTTCACATCTTTGTCAGAAATAACCTGAATAAATGGTGTAGGTCCTGATCAAACAGCACAGATGTGCCAGCAGATCTGGATCTACACTGTATGCAGATGCAATAAAGGTGTATCTGTGGAGTTCAGGGTTTAAGAATGCCAAATACCACTTTTGACTTACAGCAAGAAACAATGTCAGGTCTGGAGGAAGAATTAAAATACTGACCTTTGACCCATTTCAATTAACTCTTCTGATATCCCACAGTGCTCCAGGACAGGAAAACAGAGTGATTTCCTCCTGGCAGGTGCCCCATCTCTGTATGCCTCCCTAGAGGTGGAGGGAATCTCGGTGCCTGGACGAGCTTTAGACACGATGGGACCAGATCGGCCTAGTTCTAGATCCTGACTGTTAGCAAGTTGCCATAATGTAGCATCAGGAATGGTTTGTACACCTGAAACATAGCATTTGTTTGTCATTATTATTTCCTAATGAGGAACTACTCTAGGCTAAAGGTCAGAAGTGGACTAAATCCAAGAGACAGTCCAACAACACGGATGTGTGTGACAAATGTGGATCTGTATTATTATTAGGTTATATTTATCAACCAAACAAGCTCAAATCTTGGGGAAAAACCCATATCCTTTAGGGTGTTGTTCTAAAGCCTTTCACGTATCATGAGATTAATAATAAACATATGTAGACATGTTAAGTTTCCCTTGCCTAGAATATTATTGCAAGCTTCAAAAACAAAGCAAAATAAAAAATAAAAATAAGAAAGACACAATGATAATGTGTGATAATCTTCTGCAAATAAAAGTTCATTGAAGGATGTCAGCAAGTAAAAGCAGCACTGTCTTTTTATGTTTACTTGCAATAAACCTTTACTCCTCCATATATACAATGTTCACATTTTATTGCCAATGAAAATAAAGATCAGCTAGAACATCCACGCCATCTGTGCCTAAGGTTATAAAACTGAGAATGGAAACCATTCTCAAATCTCAAGCATCTGATTGGCTGAAATGGCGACTGGTCGCCCTTTCAGCTGATCAGATGCTTGAGATTTGAGACTGGTTTCCAATCTGAGTTTTATAACCTTCAGCCCTGATCTGGACCTGCACTCTTTTCTTCTTGATCAGAAATAACCTAATAATTCTAAAAGCGAACAGTGTTTATCATGATCAGACAATGATCTTGATCTTAACTGTTCGCCCATGCAATAAAAGTTGTACCTATGGAGAAAAGGGATAATAAATTCTTGTACTTTTGTACTGACACCTCCTCTCTCGCTCTGAAATTTATCAGACCATTAATTAAATTTTGTACACACTCAAAACAATTTATTACTGCACACCAGCAAAACTGATTCCATTTATACTGTGAATGCACTTTTTTCATGGACAAAAAGCAGACTTTAACGATTCACAGCATGGATGTGGTGGATGATCTAGATCTACACTATTTTCAAGTGAGATAAAACCTGGGCCAAAGATCATAATACTAAGATTAGAGACCAGTCTCAAATCTCAAGCATCTGATTGGCTGAAATGGCAACTGGTCGCCATTTCAGCCAATCAGATGCTAACGATCTGAGACTGGTCTCAAGATTTTGTTAATGATTTTGGGCACTGTATTTATGTATGAGTAAATGGATAATTATTTTTTCCACTTAACCCTTTCCTGTATAGATACACCTTTATAGCTACACAGGAAAATGTGCACCATGTGTTTAACACATGTTTTGAGTCACATGTGTTTAACACGTGTTTAACATGTGTATAACATGTGGTATTGTAAACATGTGTTTACAAACACGCGTTTAACACATGTTTTCAAACATGCAGTTAGAAACATACACGTGTTTAACACATGTTTAGTATACATGTGTATTACACGTGTTGCACACATGTTTAACACATATTTACAAACACACGGTTGATAAAAACATGTGTTTAACACATGTTTATTGGCCGTGTGTATAACATGTGTGGCACAAATGTGTATAACATGTATATTTAATATGATAAGATAAGACACATATTCGGTAGAAAAAGAAGTTGTATAAATACTATTTATTCTTTCACATATATGAATCGCTGATTTTTTAATATAAAAAATGACATTCTGTAAAAAAAATTTCGCTTATTAATTCCAGTATTATATAAATTTGCACTATTGTATATGTAAATGGGAAGTATATCACTATGTGTTTCGCATATGAAACCACCATAAGCAACATTTCGGGAACAGGTCGAGGAGATAATTTTACCCACAAAATCTTCTCAATAGAAGTTGGCTAATGTGAAAAAAGTTGTTTGAGCTTCAACGAATTAAATGCTCGTAATACCTCATCATTAGTAAAGTCACAATCTAATTGGTCAATTTTGATAATATTTTTATGTCCACATAATTGATCTTCAACAAAGTCATTTTTAAAAAGATCACCTGAAAAAAGATTTTTGAAATGTTCATAAAATTCATTATGTAAGACTTTCGATTTACTTTTTATTTTCCTTAACTTCCTTATTTCACTCCGTAACTGTTTATGACTAAATTTAGATAACATTTTCATTTTATTTTTCTGTAGCAAGTTAAATTTTGCACGAGCCCTTCGTTTAGCCAATCTGAATTAGCGGCGATTCGTGATAAGCACTTCCGCAATTGTCGGCGATCTGTTTTTACGATATATTTTATTTGCATATTTTAAATTTCGTCTCGCGATTACGCATTCATTGTTGTACCAGGAGCTTTTATATTTCGCTTACTCATATATTCTCTTTATTTCCACAAGGTAATTAGCATGGCATACAAGTATAGGAGAAGAAAATCAAGCAATTATATTACAAATGATGGTGATACATAAAATAAAATGAAATGGTGAAATTGAGTTATACATAACATAAATACAAGACAACAAAATGACACAGAACGCAGGATCGCCGTGCGATTTCCATGTCAGCTTACGGAGGCAGTACTACTCACGTACGGGCTTCTTAGTCCGGTATTCCATAGTTCCGTGATGCGTGATCCGTGTCCACTACCGCGTCTGTGTCCGCGATTTTTCACTCACCAAAGATATCGTTGGGTATATTCCATACCTCCGTGTTCGTTTTCGTGTCCGCGACGTGTAACGGACACGGAGGTATGGAATGTACCCATCAATATCTTTGGTGAGTGAAAAACCGCGGACACGGACGCGGACACGGGTACGGATCACCCATCACGGAACTATGAAATACCGGCCTTACTCGCTCGCCCGTTGTAGCCTAAGTGCGTGCAAGTGCGGTGAACGTGAGTTTATTTCGGTCGCTGTTTGGTGAAATATATATAAGGACGACCTATCGATACTCGATATATATTTTATATACCGCAGAGGTCCGTGCGCACACCGTGCGTTGTAAGTGCGGAGCACGTACTTGCTCTGTAAGGTCTGCCTGAGTTCTCTGCGTGTTTTGGACGGCTAAACTGAGGAAGCACGGACCACGCACGGACCACGTAAAGACTCGCAGAGGCAGTGCGTTATACGCTCGTGGACGTCACCCATACAGGTGGTGAATCCGTAGCCCGCACGCAGCTCGATTGCAGAGAAAGTTTTGCATGCACTAAAAATGCTACGGCGTCTCTGCGTGATCCCAAATCCGTACGGAGGCTGTACTCACCACGTACGGATCCCCGAATTTGGCCCACGTTTTTGCACGTAGACAGCACGCACTTGCACGTACGGCGCGTTGTGACCGGGGCTTAAGTGAAGCTAATCCCCCTGGAACGGTTGCACGCGATTTTTAGACGATGATGACGTCAGAGCTGTCAACACAACGCTACCGGGCATAACAAAAATATGTGTCGTTTACAGCTAAATTTACAAGGTTAGTATAAGAATATATGGTTTTCTTTCAAGACAAATAATATTTAACCTAGACAGCCTGAACTCAGGGCTTACGGGATTAGAGCATAAAAAATATTTCACAAATTTTCAGTTTTCGCGATGTAAACAAAGTCCTCAATGGTTTCATCAGCAACTTTTAATTTTTGCGTGAATTTTAAAGATCAAGGAGGTTGGAAAAAGCGAGCGGAGAAAGAAAAAGCTACTTTAGCTGCTTTTTTGATCTAATATGTGCGACAACTCAACGCGAGGGTTCCCGATCTCGGCCTATTCCGGATCAAACGCAGTTTCTTGAATTTTAATTAAACATTGAAGAAAATTGAATTTAACGTTTAAATGTTGTCCAACATAAATGGCTTTATTCAAAATAATTAATTTAATGTATATAAGCAGTATGGACTATAAATAATAAAAACTTATAGTTCGTACAAACATAGCTTCATTAGCAAGTGAAATGGCTTTCATTTTCACTAGATCCACAAAGTTTGTGCATATCTGATAAAGATTATGGTAGAAAAACACTTTGATTTAAAATTTAAAAGACTATTTTTTCTATTGTAATAGGATCTGATGCAAATTAAACTGATTTGTAATGGCAACAATGCTGACCAAAAGGAAAGATGTTGGTATCTGCTGCTGTTTACCAAGATACTCGGTTAGTATACACATTTACTTTGAAATAATATAACATATATTTTTTCTTTTTCATGTTTAGGTTTAGAAATTGTGTTTTAAAATTGTTAAATAAATAATATTTTAATTTTCCATTTTATTCTCTGTTTCTTTGATAATTCAAATGTCTTTTAACATATAGACAAGTGAATATTGTTTCCATCTGATACTAAAATGAAGGATGTTTATGAAAGAAATAGCATCTAACTTTAAGCTGATGTAAGAGTGTTCTAATGTATACATTACAAATGAGCCATGAGTCTCTGTGACAAATCATCTTTCCATTTAAAATCAATAAGTTTTTTAATGAAAGTTCAGGTAAGTGGGACTTGGCACAAGACAATTTAAAGAATGTAAAAGGGTCATTTTGTCACAGACTGGTTCAAATACAGTCAGTTATTCAGTTACGACATTCAATCAGTTCAATCAGTTCCCGAACATTTGAGTTATAAATAAAAAATGTGTTAAGAAATGGTGTTCTTGCAGCATTTCTCTTATTTGGAGTGATGTTGCTAGAACACACAATGATTTCTAGACCAATTTTCGTTTTTTAAATCAAGATTATGAATATGTTCCGGAACTCATACTGATTGAACGCAGAAAATGATTAATTGTCTGTACAATTAAAAAAATACTTATTATGCTAATAATTTACATTTAGGTGTACAATGTCAAATGTGCAGTTCATGAAGACATTCCCTAACACAGAAGATATTTAGAGAGACCTCCCTTACTTCTAGTGAGTATCTATTATTAAGATACATTTGTTTGTTTGTTTTGGTGATGCAAAACTTGCCATGTATACCAGAGTCTCTTTTCTCTTGCTATACATAAGATAATGTTAAAAAGTTACTATTAGTATATAAATATTAATTAATAAACTGGATCAACAAAATCCAATCGTACATGTTAATACAATCCAATTAATGCCAAATAATGTTAAGCATTACAGCATTTTGATATGGGTAATGCATTAAATTAGCATTAAAATAATGCTTAATCTGTTGCATTAATCATTACCTTGCATTACTGACAAAAAGTAATGCATTATTAATGCATTAGCATTAAAATTTAATTCGCCCCATGTCTGTACCAGACTGTTTTTACACTGAGAACACTAGAACCAATGAGTTTCCTTATTATTCAGATTAAAACTTGCTGTTTAGGACACTTGATTAAAAATAATTTGAAAATAATTTAAAAAATAATGAATGGTGTTACTGAGGCATCTAGAGCTATGAACTCTAGGGGCAAATTATTTCTTGAATATTGAAATCCAATTTATTTTCTTTCTAAAGAAATAAAAGTATTATAGTCAAAATTAACATTTAAAATAATGTTGCTGTTTTGTAATTGATTCATATTAATTGAAAAGGTATGACAATATTAGAGATATTACTTAAAATCTGGTCAATACCAGAAAGAGCAAAACAAAATGATGTGTATATGAAACTAGCCAACTAGTTTCCATTTTTCTTTCAACCAAGATACAGTACAGTTAAACCTGCCTTAGGTTTTAGGTTTAAACATATTTTATTGCATATACAATCAATTACAAACACAGCAAAAGTATGATTACGAAAACAAAACAATTAGTAAATGGGTCAGGCAACAAGTTCTTACAACGTTAATGACAGCCCTCCCCGAATAATAATTAAACCTGCCTTAGCAGCCATCCTGGAATAGCAACCACCAGTCTTAAAGAGCCAGTTTGAATATATCCTAAACTGACATTTTGTTCTCGTTTTAACCTGTCTTTAACAACCACGTGTGTAGAGCAGCCACTTTTTGTCACTTCCTTTTGTGGCTGCTAAAAACAAGTTTGACTGTATTATTCTATAACGTTCTGGAGTCATTTAAAACTTTTATTGGTAGCTTACATTTTAGGTAGTACAGTTGATGCTCTAAAAAAGGTAGAGTAGGATGATGTTACCCGCCAAACAAAAATCAACTGTAATATAATGGCAGAAATTGTGATTGAAGTGAAATACACTTATTTTTTGCAGTGCTCGTACACTAACAGTTTGTTGACACATGTTTGATTACTGGATGGGAGTTGGAAAAGTTGTGGCAGGAAAGATGAAAAGAAAGATCACTTTAGGTAAATAACAAACACTTTAGACAAGTAATGACTTTCAAGAACATATCGGAGGCAAGGTATTAGAAAGACTATTTATATCATCAAGTATCACATTGGAAAAATAGCCTTTGATATAGAATGGCCGACTCCTTTTACCCTCTTTTATACACCTTTTATTGCATGGCGAACAGTTTAGATCCAGATCAGGCAGCACATCTGTGCTGTATGATCAGAGTTTACATTGTTTTCTTTTAGATTCATTAGGTTATTTCTGATTAAGAAGCGAGAAGTGTAGATCCAGGTCCACATTGGTCACCCATGTGACAAAAAGGATGTCCATGGAGTAAAGGGTTAATATCCTGAAAGACCATTGGTTGAAGTGCAGGTAGAATGTACTGAATTGAAGTCAGATTTGTTTTTAGTTTTCTTTTCCTGGAATCCATTACAAACTATATATTAAATGGTTAGACCATTACTTTTTCAGGTTTTTTTTATCATTCTAATATTTATTATAATATGTATTGTTGCTTTTTTAAATTTTCATTTATGTGAAAACAATCTTTAATATTATTTTTATTATAGGATGAAGTGAAAAGAAGATCAAGCTCAAGTCATCCTCTATTGGTTATCTACATCACTCTTCAGTTGTCAAGCAGCACTGTCTTAAATAATCATAGGAACATTGGGTTCAAAAATGATGTGGCTAAACCTGAACTTTGACAGTCATTTTGTTATGTTTGTTACTAACCTGCAAAAAGCATATATACACATAAATGGTGCTTTGCACAATCCAATGACAGTTGACCTTAGCATTGTTTTATCACTACTTTTATCACATTACTATTCTGTGTGTTTGAATACATATTAGACGTTCTGTGAATAAAAGTTAAACAGTTTGCAATTGAAAGTTCTCTTAAAGGCAGTCGCTACAGTTTTTTTCAACGAGTATTAAACTACCGTACCACCGTCTAAATGCAATGTATAAAACACAGTTCACGGTCCAATCTGGGTTTTATCAATGTATAAAACACAGTTCACGGTCCAAGACACGACTTATTCGGACATAGCTCGTTTTGGATACGTATGTGGATTATTGGTTAAATTTTGGCTTAGGTTTTAAATTCGCGCACTGGTCCGAGCGGGAATACGCGAAAATTAATCCATCGCTAAATAAAATGATACCACAGTAATAATTAACGATGTACACTATATACATTTAAGTCTTTTTGTTTATACATTATTACCCCCCCCCCCCCTTTTTGAAATTGCCATTTCAAACAAATTAACATGGTAACCTAAATTTTTCTTTTTTATTTTATGTTTGTTATACATTGGTGAATATATTGGTAGTGTATGGTGAAATTCTATTATGTTAAATTTAAGTAATCTTAAAAACATCCCTTAGAATGAAAAGATTTGACGATAAATTCTTTGTAGTAAAATAGGTAATACTTAATTTTTTATGTGTTTCATTATTTGTATTGCAAAAATTAGCAGTTTATTTGTAATTTAGAATGTTTTTAACTGAAAAAAAAAATTATTTATGATATTCTTGTGATACATGCTATGATTTTATGTCGACAAAGAAGTCTATGAAAATCGTAAACATTGTTCAAAATGTGACATCTTCGGTATCTAATAAAAAACAAGTACACCCGGTAAGGTCCCATTTTTATTTGGTTTTTCATTGTATAACATCATGTTTTTGACATAGACAAAGTTTGAAAAAAATCTATTTTGGGAAAATTTTGATGAAACTGTAGCGACTGCCTTTAAATCTGAACACAGAATTAAATTGATCATTATTATTGGTGCAAACGAAGCCAAGACATTTTAAAATAAATATTATCACATGTGTAGAGTGGATCCAGATCAGCTGGCATATTTGTGCCATGTGATAAGGATATGCACTATTCAGATCTTAGTACCAATTAATCTAATGTACAATATGCAAACAGTGTAGATCCTGATCAGAAGGCATGAATGTTTCAGCTGATCTGGTTCTACGCTGTTCACATATGTAAGAAAACCTATACATGAGGAGTAAAAAGTTTAAATGTGAAAATGTTTATTTAAAACACTTTGATAAGGGTGACTTAACTCTGTGATAAAAATGGTGATGATTTAACTATGTGATTATGGTGATTTGAAACAAGAAACTGTAATTTATATGTTATTCTGTAAATGCAACTGTACAATTACTTTCATAAGGCTGGTTCAACTGTATTTATATTAAACAATAGAAAAGCCATATATAATCATGTACAAATATGTGAGGAATATTCTAATACCTGTATATTTGTATAACAATGCTGAATAAATGTTTTAAACTTACACTACTTGTTTATGGTCATTTAAATACAGATGTTCTGTCAATGAACAGGTGTCAAAACCAGTATAAAGCCCTCGATTACCAACCTGACCAAATAGTTTTCACATCAATCAGCTAACTGTGCAAAGAACAAGGAGAACAAGAGTAATTTCCAATATATATTACCCGAGAATGTGCATATTTATCGGCGCATATAACAAACACGTGTTTACGTAAACACGTGTAAAACACATGTTTAACACGTGTTTAACACATGGCTTCAAACACATGTTAAACACTAGGTGCTCGTTTTTTGTGTAAAACACGTGTTTGTGACCATGTGTTAAACACGTGTTAAACATGTGTTAAACACATGGTGCACATTTTCCTGTGTAGGGCGAACAGTTTAGATCCAGATCAGCCGGCACATCTGTGCCGTCTGATCAGGATCTAAACTGTTCGCTTTTTGATTCATTAGGTTATTTCTGACCAAAATGCGACCAGTGCAGATCCTGATCAGACAGCACAAATGTGCCGGCTGATCTGGATCTACACTGGTCGCACATGCGTAAAAATGCGTATATATCTAGGAAAGGGATACCAGGTAGTTTGCTGTAGAATTCTGTATGTCCTCTCTTGGTGTAACACATGAGACCGACGACCCCTGCCATTAGTATGATCCCCACATTGACCCCTACAATGATCATCACTTTGGTTCTGTCAGTAGCAACCTTACTGCCCTCTTCTCCAGGAAACATCACAACATCTGAAATATATAACATTTGTGTTTATCTCTTACCAAATATGAAATACACTTTCATTAATTTACATGATTTTAGCCGCATCCCCCCCCCCCCCCTACCTTTCCCCCCAAAACAGAAACCCGCACAAAACAACAACAAAGCAAAAACAGTAGATTCTGTCCCTTTCTCTGACTTAAAACAAAAATGCCAGATTGGATTAGCCGATTCATAGTAATACATGGTTTGAATTTGTTTGAAAAAATTGGAAGCAGTACTTCTGAAAAATCATTCCAATGGAAACTAGAATTCGGTGTTCCACGAATACATGGAGAACATTTATGTAAAGTTTGTTCAAATTAATCCTTTCCACCTAGCTAACAGTACAGAACCTAATCATATGGCACAAATGTGCCTGCAGATCTGGATCTAAGCTGTTTGTCCATGTAATAAAGGCACATCCATGGAGTAATTGGTTAAACGGTCCAACATTGTTAAATAGGCCAGAAAACTTAGTCACTAATGATTTTTATTCAAATGTAACTTGAGGTCAGCAATTAATTATTTTGCTATTGCCAACAGTAATTCCTTGAAATTATTACATTATTTTATTGATGATGTTTACATGTTAATGAACTGTCGTGGCTGTTAGTGGTGCATGAAAAAAATGAGCATTTTTACCAAACTGGCATGGAACAACCAAATTTTTGTTACAGAAATAGATGGAAATACCTGACATAGGGCTTTTTTTACTGCCAGGGGAAGGGGTCCACGCCCTATAATTTTGGGGAAAATAGAAAGATTTTTTCTCTAAAGGGCAGTGAAAAAACCTGATGTAAAGTTACTTTTTGGGGAAAACTGCATGATTTTAAAGAAATTTTCTGAGGGGAAGGTGCCCATAAATGGCCCCTACTAAAGAAGGAAAAATGCCCTGCCTGACAGCATGGCAAATAACAAAAAGAAATAAAACATTACTGAAGTTTATTTTTAATTGAAAATATAACCAACTATCTTATTTCATTACACAGTTTAAACAACACATTTTGCTTTTTAGTCATAAATACCCTAATGAATATAAAAGGGAACAGTGTAGGTCCTGATCAGACAAAACGGATGTGCCAGCTGATCTGGATCTACACTGTCTGCCAATGCAATACAACCTATATCTAAGTAAAGTGTTAGATAAAGTTGGCACTGAATGAGTATGTGGTTTAGGAGTAAAAACTTGTAAAAGAGGACAAACCTTGACATAGCTGCACAAAAACTGCAAGTGTTTAACATGAGAATATTGAATGAACTTGCAATGATCTTGCAGAAATATGTTAAGCTCCCTTTACCTAATATAAACATTCAACTTCAAACTTAATACCAACTAATCATGTTTGATAAATAGATGTAACAGTTGAAATTAAATGTGACCTTATTCAGATCATTGTTTTTTTTTTTTATTTAAACTTCTACTTCATGGATACAGCTTATATCCCATGACCAGTGTAGATCCAGATCTACCTGAACATCTGATCAGGGTCTACACTGTTTTCTCATGGAATATACAGTTTATCCTTAGATTAAGAGGTTAATCAGTTTAAATGTATATGTAGTTAAGATCCATTTTTATAGACCATAACAAATCATCTGTGTTATGGTTTAACCTCTTCCTCCATATATTTGCATTTTATTGTGTGTGCCACCAATGTAGATCCAAATCAGCTGGCACATTTGTGCTGTCTGATCAGGTGCAACACTTCTTGCTTTTTAATTACTTTGTAACTTAGTTTATTTCTGACCAAAAAAAAGCAAAGAGTGCAGATGCTTATCAGACAGCATGATTGTGTTGGCAGATCTGGAGCTACACTGTTTGCACATTTGATAAAATGTGTATTTATGGAGGCAAGTTTTAGAGTTCTCTGAAGCAGAGACAGTTTGCTTTATTTTCATACAGTGGTTTTACTGTTCAGTGAACAATATAGACTATGCTAAGATGTGCATGCTGATCTAGGTCTACAAAATATGTACAGTATCCCAGTGTTTCTTTTAAAGCCCTTGATTGTGCCACTGATTCTTGGAAAAACAGAAGAAGTTCAGCAACCAAGTTCAGGAACTCTGGAAACATGTATGACATTTAAAGTATGTAATACATGTAGTTCATATTGATGTGAATATCAGCGTAAAAGTAAGAAGCATTTAATACTACGAATCTGAGCCAGTGATATTAATATCCACCTTAACCCTTAACTCCAAGGGATAACTCATGGGGAACAGTGTAGGTCCAGATCAGCCAGCACATATGTGCCAATTTATCAGGATCTTCACCATGATTCTCTTTTAGGTTCATTAGATTATTTCTGACAAAAAAAGATTATTTCTGATCAAGAAGTGAACAGTGTAGATCCTAATCCATATGATCTGGATCTACACTTAACACTCACACAATAAAACCTGTATATATGAAGTGAAGGGTTAAAAGAGAACAACCTGTGTGTACCTGAACTGTTATTAGCAAGGTCAATGTTCTTAGAACTGGTCACATATCGGTTCACCTGCAGATATCCGTCCGGACAACAGGCCACATGATGTAACTCTGCATACTGAAAGAAGACATCATACTAATTATTGGTTATTATATAGTGGAGATTTGTTTACTATGGATGCGGGGAAGGGGGAGGGTCGACATTGTATTTTGTAGTTTCCCTTTACTCCAAATATGTGCAATAAAGCACAGGTGTGAATGGTCTAGATCCAGATCAGCTGGCATGTTCCTGCTGACTGATCATAATCTGACACTGTTGGCTTCTTGGTCAGAACTCAGCTAACAAATCTAACAGTGTAGATCCAGTTTAATGGCCCAGATCTGCTGGCTTATCTGGATCTAAACTGTTTGCCCATTAATAACAGCCATTTCCATTGGAATACAGATTTCAAATACTATTGAGTTCACAGACAACAGTCAGTACTGAAAATTGAAACAGAAATAAACTATATACAAGAGGGTCCAAGGGACCCTGGGTCGCTCACCTGCGAACATCTGTTCAATGGTTCGGACAAAAATTAAGACCACTAGAGTGCGTACAAACTTTTTCTATAATTTGACCTAGTGACCTAGATTTCAAGGTCACATGACCCAGTTTCAAACTTGACCAAGATATCATCGAGATAAACATTCTGACCAAGTTTGAAGAAGATCACATCAAAATTAAGACCGCTAGAGTGCGGACAAGCTTTTTCTACAATTAGACCTAGTGACCTAAATTTCAAGGTTACATGACTCAGTTTCGAACATGACCTAGATATTATTGGAATAAACATTCTGACCAAGTTTGAACAAGATCTGACAATAATTACGACCACTAGAGTGTTAACAAGCTTTTTCTATAATTTGACCTAGTGACCTAAATTTCAAAGTCACATGACCCAGTTTCGAACTTGACCTAAATATCATTGGGATAAACATTCTGACCAAGTTTGAAGTAGATTTGACTAAAATTACGACCATTTGAGTGCGGACAAGCTTTTTCTATAATTTGACCTAGTGACCTAGATTTCAAGGTCACATGATCCAGTTTCAAACTAGACCTAGATATCATTGGAATAAACATTCTGACCAAGTTTAAAGAAGAACGGACCAAAATTACAACCCCTAGAGTGCAGACTAGCTTTCTTTTAATTTGACCTAGTGACCTAGTTCTAAGGGTCACATGACCCAGTTACGAACTTGACCTAGATATCATTAAGATAAACATTCTGTTCAAGTTTAAAGAAGACTGCACTAAAATTAAGACTGCTAGATTGCGGACAAGCTTTTTCTATAATTTGACCCAGTGACCTAGATTTCAAGGTCATATGACCCAGTTTCAAACTTGACCTAGATATCATTGAGATAAACATTCTGACCAAGTTTGAAGAATATCGCATCAAAATTTAGACCGCTAGAGTGCAGACAAGCTTTTTCTATAATTTGACCTAGTGACCTAAATTTCAAGGTTACATGACCCAGTTTCGAACATGACCTAGATATTATTGGGATAAACATTCTGACCAAGTTTGAAGAAGATCTGACCAAAATTACGACCACTAGAGTGCGGACAAGCTTTTTCTATAATTTGAACTAGTGACCTAGATTTCAAGGTCACATGACCCAGTTTCGAACTTGACCTAGATATCATTGGGATAAACATTCTGACCAAGTTTGAAGAAGATCGGACCAAAATTACGACCACTACAGTGCGGACAAGCTTTTTCTATAATTTGACCTAGTGACCTAGATTTCAAGGTCACATGACCCAGTTTCCAACTTGACCTAGATATCATTGGGATTAACATTCTGACCAAGTTTAAAGAAGAACGGACCAAAATTACAACCGCTAGAGTGCAGACAAGCTTTTTCTTTAATTTGACCTAGTGACCTAGTTTTAAGGGTCACATGACCTAGTAACGAACTTGACCTAGATATCATTAAGATAAACATTCTGACCAAGTTTAAAGAAGATTGCACCAAAATTACGACCACTAGAGTGCGGACAAGCTTTTTCTATAATTTGACCTAGTGACCTAGATTTCAAGGTCACATGACCCAGTTTTGAACTTGACCTAGATATTATTGGGATAAACATTCTGACCAAGATTGAAGAAGATCGGACCAAAATTACAACCACTAGAGTGCGGACAAGCTTTTTCTATAATTTGACCTAGTGACCTAGATTTCAAAGTCACATGACCCAGTTTCGAACTTGACCTAGATATCATTATGATAAACATTCTGACCAAGTTTAAAGAAGAACGGATCAAAATTACAACCGCTAGAGGGCAGACAAGCTTTTTCTTAAATTTGACCTAGTGACCTAGTTTTAAGGGTCACATGACCCAGTTTCGAACTTGACCTAGATATCATTGAGATAAACATTCTGACCAAGTTTGAAGAAGATTGGACCAAAATTCTGTCCGCTAGAGTGCGGACAACAATTGTGAACGGACGGACGGACGGACGACGGACGAACCCCCCTCACAAAAGCTCACCCTGTCACTACGTGACAGGTGAGCTAAAAACATTTCAAGCTATTTAGTTTAAGTATTTGCATTTTCTATCAAAAATAGTGGTTGCCATATTGAGAAAAAACTAAATTCAATTTCCCAAAGATACACTAAATACATGTTAAAGTAAGTTTTGGAAAACAGTCATATAATTATTTTCATAAGCATTCCCACTGCTAATGACTAACAACAAAACAACTATCAAACTACAATTCTAGCCGTCTGCAGCGGACATTTCCCCCAATGTTCTAGATATAAGATTCGTTGGCACTTATTCTGTACATGTACCGGTACTGCATATTTTCTAAGTGTTAGCTCATTTGATCCAGGTTTACAACTATTTGCTTAGCTAACACCTTGTCTGTACTTTGAGATTTTATGACACTACAATTTGTACTTGAAAACTTTAGAGTACTTCTACCTCTTTTAATTTTTATTGAAAAAACGCTACTGAGATAATTTATGATATAATTTATTGAACCTTTAACTAAACATATATATTTGGCTGATGATTTTACATAATCGTAAACTGATAGCTTCATTTAATGCTTTACTAAACAGTTTGCTTCTCAGTATGAAATTATCTAATGAATCAAAAAGCCAACACTGTAGATCCAGATTAGACGGCAGAATATAAGTATCATGCATGAGTGTGAGGTGAAGATGGAAAAATCTGTCACCGAGGGTTAACTGTTTTGCGGGAACGAGGCTCTGCCGAGTTCCCGCCAAAACAGTTCACCCGAGGTGGCAGATTTTTCTATCTTTACCGAATGTCTCATGCAAGATACTTTTTCTTGCATACCTTTTATTATTTATAACTTTTCTATGCATGTATACAAACTTTTTTATTTTCCTTATGCTGAAATATTGACATTAACGCTAACCGTTTTTATAAATGACGTCAATAACTTGAATATATGACGTCACTCACGTGACTCATTCTACACGGGGGGGGTGTAGAATCATAATTTCCTACACGGGTGAAATCACCGGATGACCTGATCTGGTATGCAAGAATGTGCCAGCAGGATCTACACTGTTTGCACATGTTATTAGAGTCGTATCAGTGTAACTATAGCTCAAATAAAATAGCCAACTTAAAAAATTAATGTAATCTGTAATAACTGCAAACAGAAAATGTTGAGTCTCTTCCAACTGTTAACTAAAAGTTGTAAAAATGCAAAATGTTGAACGAATTATCAGCTAGCTCCCGACTCAAAATTTCACCTCCCAACAACCCAATATCATAAATCATTTTCAGGTCTATTAATCATTTACCAAATTAACTACATGTCTTTTTTCAGCTTAAAAATCGGATGAACTCCATATTGATTACATATTCAATTTATATGTTTCTCAAAAATCTAACCAGAAAAATCTTGTATCCCTAATAAACCATTACTCCACAGATATTGCATGGGTCAACAGTGTAGATCCTGATCAGCTGGCATATCCATGCTGTCTGATCAAAATTAACTCTGTTCACTTTTAGATTTATAAGACTATTTCTGATCAAGAATCAAACAGTGTTCAACATTGTCTGAACCAGATCAGATGGCACATATGTGGCAGCTGATCTCTACAATGGTTGCCCATTTGATAAAAGGAAGTGATGGGTCAACTGCCTCCGCTCTGGGTTGTTACATTTTCCAATATTAAACAAGATATTAAAGTAAAATTATAATTTGATAGTGAAAAATTATTTCTTTTAGAAAATTGACTATTGAATAGATTTAACCCTTTCCTCCATAGATGCACCTTTATTGCTAGGGGGAACAGTTTAGATCCAGATCAGCCGGCAAATCCGTGCTGTCTGATCAGGATCTAAACTTTTTGCTTTTTGATTCATTTGGTTATTTCTGACCAAAATGCGACCAGTGCAGATCCTGATCAGACAGCACGAATGTGCCAGCTGATCTGGATCTACACTGGTCGCACATGTGTAAAATGCGTATATATGGAGGAAAGGGTTAAGTAAATAGTTTCCTTGATTCCCGATAGAGACATGTATTCGGACAATTATAAACTTAATTAATTTTCAAAGTTGTTGGTCCTCAATCTCAGACATGTATTACAGTGGTATCATTATATTTTGCGTGGGTTTTTAATTTCACGTATTTCCTGCTAGGTTTTGTGCCCGAATTTCACGTATTTTCTGCTAGGTTTTGTGCCCGAATTTAAACCCCGGCAAAATTATACCTTGTAATAACAACTCAGTTAAGATAAATACAATTGCACAAATTTAAGCACACATGAATATGTCATTAGCGTATAATATGCGAAAATTCATCAGTGCAAAATTAAATGTTACTACAGTACTGCTCACAGCTGATTCAGCAAAATGGTACCAGACTTATTTGAAACATTTCAACTTGAGACAACTGCCGTCAACTGATAACAGCCTGGTATCAGTTCAAATAGTTGAACATTATTTATTACTGTTATCAAGCCAAATATGTTCATGTCAACATGTTTGTAGTAATGACATTATAAAAGTGCATTCAGGGCTGAAGGTTATAAAACTGAGATGAAAACCAGTCTCAAATCTCAAGCATCTGATTGGCTGAAATGACGACCAGTTGCCATTTCAGCCAATCAGATGCTTGAGATTTGAAACTGGTTTCCATGCTCAGTTTTATAACCTTGGGCACTGTTAACATTTTCATAACAGCAGTCATGAACATGAACAACACATTTCATTAGCAAAGCTGGTATTTTGGAACGTCAGTGAACAAAATAGAACTCTACTCTATATAAATGGGTTTTACTATATACCCATGAATGATTTTAGCATAGTGCATCGTTAATCCGCAAAATTGATACAACTCGTCAGATTAGAAATTCCGCATCAAACAATGTCCAGCTTCCCATGTTGTATGTGACGTCATATACTACGTCACACTAGGCTGTCGTAATTTTCCGGCACATAACGAACTCCAAAATATGAAATTTCCGTCCCAGTTTTACAAACATTTCAGTTTTTTACGCCATTCATAAATTTTCTACACATTCATAAATTTTCTACACCATTCATAAATTTACTATTGCATTACTATTTTTATTTCTGCTATTATGTAAACCACGTTTTTGACTTAAATTTTGTTGTTCAGTTATTTAAATTTGTTTTGAACGAGAAGGGTATATAATAAAAGGAACATTTTAACAGTATGCATTTTGTAGGTTTGTATTATTTCTCGTTGTGTATGTAACCACATCACACTCGACCTTCGGTCTCGCGCGACATTGTTTACATACCCAACTCGAAAATTAAGAACCTACAGAATGCATACTGTTAAAATATTCCATATTTATTGCAAAGGAGAACAGTGTAGATTCAGTACCTCCATACCATCTGATCACTGTTTGCTTCTTGGTTCGAAATGACTTGAACTAATAGGTGAACACTGTAGATCCTGATCAGATAGCATGTATGTGCTGGCTGATCTGGATCTACACTGATTGCCAATGGATAACAGCTCTATTCCTTAGAGTAAATGGTTGCCTAATAATGATTATTATTAGGGGATTTTGTAAAAATTATTATAATTGTGACTTATGCTCTGTTGTAAATGTTGGTGACCATATTTAATTCTGGGATGAAGGTTATAAAACTGAGTTTGGAATGTTTCAGTGCTCAGCTTTATAACCTTGGGCACTGATTGCTGTTTTAGCATATGTCTCTTATTTTTAATGATCTTCATCTCAGCAACGGTAATGGAATATTTGCATGCATTTCACTCCATTTCTCTTTATATGCTTCATTGAAATAATAATTATATATAACTATGTGTAACCAGGGTTCTGAAAAATCCACTCCTGAACCAAGTATTGAACCCGGGACCCCTCACATGACAGTCCGAAGCTCTACCACGTCGCCATAAAAAGCTAGCTCCATGGTGAGATAGTACAAGCGCGGTACTAACTCAACCATAGCCGGGTTATATACACCCCCTCCAGATTGAAATTCTTCATCATTTTAATTTTCATTCAAAGCCCAAAAAAATGTATTTGCATGGAAATGATTTTGTGCAACAGAATTTTTCCATTAAGACTTATTATTTGTGGTGTAATTTTCACTGGAGACTGATTAAATTTGTGCTTTTACCGTGGCAGGAAATAGGTGAAATTGAAACTAGCAGGAAATAGGTGAAATTGAAACTGGCATAAAAAAATAATGATACCATATTAATTGTCATATTCATAAAGGTATGACTAATACTTTGGCCAGATAGGATCCAACGATAATCTGCTTGCTGAAATGTCAATAATGCCAAATTGAATGTGACATTTAAGTGGAAAAACAGGCCACTTTGACAATTATGTCACCAAATTCTAAAGCTTTTTTTCTGAATATTTTTGTGAGACTGTGGATGCGCTTATATTTCACAGTGTTTTCACACCAATATCAAGGATTCTTTATCTTTGACTCCATATTTACACCTTCTTATGGGTGTGCAACCAGTGTAGATCCAGATCAGCCGGTATTCTGTGCCATCTGATCAGGATCTGCACTGTTAGCTTTATGAGGTCATTTCTGACAAAAAACTCTGCAGATCCTGATCAGATGGCATGGATGTGCCAGCTGATACGAATCTACACTATTTGTCCATGCAATAAAGGTGTATCTGTGGATTAAAAGGTTATTTCCTCCATGTCCATTTTCTAAACTATATTTTAAGTTCAATTCCCTATTTCACCGAGGTTTTAAATTTGTGGATCGATCTGCACAAGAAATCCACGAACGTTAGTATCCCATGGACATGTAACCCTTTCCTCGATATATACGCATTTTTACGCATGTGCGACCAGTGTAGATCCAGATCAGACGGCACATCCGTGCCGTCTGATCAGGATCTGCACTGGTCGCATTTTGGTCAGAAATAACCTAATGAATCAAAAAGCGAACAGTTTAGATCCTGATCAGACGGCACGGATGTGCCGGCTGATCTGAATCTAAACTGTTCGCCCTAGCAATAAAGGTGTATCTGTACAGGAAAGGGTTAATGATTTACAGGATAATGAATTCTGCTTACCACATCTCCGAGCCCTTTCTTATCCTTGAGTATCTTAAACAAAGCATCATCTGGGTCGGTTCTCTGTGGGTCACAGACTAAATGTACGTATGTCTTCTTGCCATCCAGGGACCTGAAATTAACACAGGACAAAACATGCCTTTTACTTGAAATGTGAGAAACGAAATTGTAATACTTGACATCTGATTGAAACATTTAACATTAATTAATGTTAAATGTTTCATTGTTTGAAATGTTTAATGTCTAGAGACTATTCATTAATGTTAAGTTAACCCTTCACCCCACACAGGTCTTTAATTTATTGCATGTGCGAATTAATCTTTACCATCTGATCAGGATCTGAACTGTGCTTCTTGTTCAGAAAAAAAAAAAGTAACAGTGTAGATCCTGATCAAATGGCACAGAATTGTGCTGGCTATCTGGATCGACACTGTTTGCCCATGGATAACAGCCATATCCTTGCCCAAGGTTATAAAACTGAGCATGGAAACCAGTCTCAAATCTCAAGCATCTGATTTAGAAATTGTCAACACCAGAAGCATGATTTATAACACTCACAAAATGATCTGAATATGTACATTACAATAGAAATGAATGCAATACTGTACTAAACACATAAATCTTCAGTAAAATATGTCTTACGCAAGTTTTCAACACTTTTGATGGTATAAAACACAATGTTTACTTTCACTTTTGCAATTTAGTCAGCGACAATCTGATTGGTTCAAAGGGTTTGTGATAAAAACACGTTTTAGTTACTCGTCGTCAGATCCTGATAGCTGATTGTTGTTTCATGGAGATCATAGTATATGCAATACAGATTGTGAATGTAAGTGAAGGTTAACAAAAATTCCTTCGACAGCTTGTACCTAATTACAAGACCATTAACTGGGGTCAATAGTTTGAGAAAAAATGTTGTTTTGGCCATGCTGGCCAATGTGTAAATCTCATTGACCGTTTTAGTGAAGATAAGAGAAATTAAATACTGCTCAAGGACACAAACTCTGAAACCTTGATTACATTGTACTAATTAAAGAGCTTTATTTCAATACAATACATTTAAACACATTCAGAGTCATTATCTGTTTGGGGATATTTATTTTATCATATTGCTCATTATTTAACGACAATAAGATCAAATAGATTAACAAAATAACAATACTTTAAGCCTCTGTGGGAAACCAACATCAGCATTTAAAACCTTTAAAACCTTAACCCTTTCCGCCATATATACGCATTTTTACACAAGTGCAACCAGTGTAGATTCAGATCAGCTGGCACCTTGGTCAGAAATAACCTAACGAATCAAAAAGCGAACAGTGTACCGGTAGATCCTCATCAGATGTCACACATGTGCTAGCTGGGTCTACACTGTTTGCCCATGCAATAACTGTGTGTCTATATGGAGAGGAGGTTAAGTAGCAAAAATATTAAATCAAATCTCTGTCATAAACCTACGCATTTTTAACTCCTTACTCCATGGTAGCGAGTAATTCTCATGAAAGGCACATGACAACATCAAATTTGTCAAATACGTTTACTGACATATTATATTTTAATATTACTTGTCTGTCACTTGACTGTTTAGTTATCTTAAACATACTTTACTGAAAGCAAATTTGATGTTTGGAACAAAAGATTTTGCTGAAAATAACAATGGGCCATAACTCTATAAACAATAGACTATGTTAAAATTTCTTTACAACCATCTATATATGCTGCCTGATCATCTGTTCAAGTTTGAAATAAATTCACCAGAATGTGAATGAAGACTAAATGACACAAGATTTTATTTCATGTATTCTTAAATATTACATGAGGTCATATCATTGTTCAAGTAATATAGTTCACGAAAGAAATCCTATTCTACAACCTTCTAGAAATCACGCTGGATCATCTGATTAAGTTAAATAAGAAATCCAGACAGTGAAGGACGTGTCTTTGACACAAAAATTTTAATACAAAAAAATATAAGTAAAGGGCAAATAACACTGGTAAAAACTATGACAGAAAAAATCCTTTTTTACAATGATTTTCAACATCCATCCTGATGAAAGAAATACACAAGACTTTGATAAGGAGTTCATGACACAAAATCGTACTTTCTAATTTAACAAAAGGCCATAACTCTGGAAAAAAACGATAGTTAACATATTCAGCCTGATCATATATATTCAAGTCTGAAAGAAATACCTGATGCAATGAATAAGGATTTTGTGCCAAAAAGTGTACCTGTATTTCTGAAATAATCAAAGAGCCTTACTCCAGGTAAAAATGTTACAGGAAAAATTCCATTATTTTCAACCCCCTACACAGCATGCCTGATAATCTCTATGTTTGAAAGAAATCCGCTACACAGACAATGAGGAGTCTGTGCCATAAAAATTAATTAATAAATTTACAAAGGACCATAACTGGGAAAATGGCTAGCGGAAAACACCTTTCTTTACACAGTATGCCATAACATTGGTGCAGGTTCAAAAAAAATCTGCACAATAGTGAATGAAGAGTTTGTGCCACAAGAAATATAGAGCTATGCAGCTTACTCCCATTTTGTAATGAATTGTGAACACAAGAGTACCGAGTATTTACAATTTCTTTAAATTGTACTGTTTATTGGTGTAAATATTGAGTTGTGCTCAACCCGGGGCTAGGCGGCGTGGGTAGTAATATGCATTTCCATTACTGCCCATGAACAGGCTCAATCAAACCAAGCCTGCAATATTTTCATATTTGTCGTGTTTGTCGGCTTCAAAGTTCCCTTTTCATCTATTTACAAATTTTGTTCCTTTGGTGCAGATACCTGCCCGAGATATTAAGCCCATAAACATTTTCCCGAGTGTCATGAAGATTGGTCAACAACTATTTGAGTTATTGAGCGGACATCGCTGTGGACGCCCGCCAGCCATGTGTGTTCCCATATACGCCTTTCCAATAATTCGATGAATTTATTTGGTTACCTCCCCTGTCCAGTCACGTGACTGCTTTACAGGATAAATGATTGCTCGCTGTAATAACGTAATAGGGAATATGTACCTACAACTTTCTTTTTTATCATAATATTCTTTTTTGAAAAATATATTTTCTCTTTGAATTAGTAATACTACATCAGCGTCATTATATTTTTGAAAATAATTTATAAAACAATCAGGTTTCTGACTAAAAGTGTCAATTCATTATTCCTCGCATAAGACACTAAACGACTTGAACTAACAGACAGTCGCAGTGTTCTCTTCACGGCTTAATTGAGTCTCGTTTCCGGATTAGCGTGTCTATTCAACTACTGACATCATGTTGTGATTATGTCGGCGGCGATTGATTTTGAAGGCGGCATGCCATAAACATGTCAAACTGTCTCGCACACGGGGTCATCTGTCAATTACTTAAAGGGGCAGATATCATTGACCAATAGAGATCGTGTAATTTCTATTTGCAAGGTATCTACACCTCCCAATTCTTAAGTGTTTCGGAGTCCTTTAACTACTGGATGTGCCAGCAAATATATTTGATTTAGCACTTAAATGGATTCTTAATCAACATTATGACACGTATAGAAACAAAAGCCGTCAATAAGAAACAAATCTTGTCAATATGTTATATATGTTTAATAAGAGTTTGGGCTTTTATGCCAAAATTACAATCTGTCAAACCTAAGAAATCTAAATTGGATATGCAACCATATTGTGATATAAATATTCTCATCTTTTGGAAGCCGGAATCTAAATCCTTGGATTTTATTCTACGAATGATACTTCTACAACAAACAACTAGATTATCATATTTGGTTGTGAAGTATACGTAACATTTTAAATATTCAAATTATTTACACGTTGACCATAAACGCCTTAATTTTTTAGGACAATTCTATTGTTCAAATGTGTAAGTATCAACAAATTCAGATTGTATTTTTTCAAAAAATTTTGTCTACAGATCATGTAACCAGATGTTGACATATCACGATTTCCGGATAATAGCGCATTACTAGCCTTAGCAATTTGCAACATTTACACCAGTAAAATATATTAAAATATATAAAAGATATAAAGAAGAAATTGTTGTACATAACTGGTAAAATTAATGCTTATGTTTGTCCAAATTGCGTTTCATACTGCCTACTATCAACAAGAATGGTGCATGTTCTTATATCATTAAAAATCTAAATGTCTAACAAATAGTAAACATAAAAGGTCTGGCTAAAATAACAGACCAGCAACTTATTTTTTCACCGCCGGCGACGAACGCAGACCTGCAATATAGCGGATAAGGTTAGCTATTATGTGCTTAAGCCATTAGCCCTACCGTTCAGCTATCCTGCAGAGCCTCGTTTTGGATTGATTTTCGGTCGCGGGAAGTAACTCGTACAGGACTGCGAAACTGTTTATTGGAAAGGCGTATTACGACCATTCTTCCGGGGGCGTATAAAAAGCTATTAAAATTTCAGATTTCAAATAAATGATTAATATTGTAGTCTATATACCTAAAAGCACTGTAGACAATTTGTATTTGGGTCTTGTTGCCCGTGTTATTCAGCATGAACTCCGCCCCATTATGGAAGCCCATGGTGTAAAAGTACTGGCGGCGCCCATTCTGTCCATACTTGCATAACTGAAATGGAAAAACCAAAATAATAATTATACTTATAATATTGATGCTAAATAAAGTTTGAATAATATAAAAGTTATGATGTATATTTCTAGAGCGATTAAGGTTTTATACAATCCTATGTCAAGATTTTATGTAAAAATGTAAAAACTGCTTTCTAGAGTCAAGACTATTGCAGGGCTCTCACAAGAGGGAGACTTGGGAGAAGTCGTCTCCCAAAAGTGACCAGACTTCTCCCTTTTCTGAGTTATGGGAGAAGTCATTTTGTATAGACTATATAGGGAAAGAATGCAGTTGACTGCAAACTTCTCCATAATTCAGTAAACTTATGACAAAACTTCTCCCTGATTTTCAAGTCTAGTGAGAGCCCTGCTATTGACTTAGATGTATAAACCTGTTAACCCTTAACTCCGAGGGATATGACTGTTCTCCCATGGGTGCACATTGTAGATCCAGATCCACCAGGGTTGAAGGTTATAAAGCTGAGATTGGAAACCAGTCTCAAATCTCAAGCATCTGATTGGCTGAAATGGCGACTGGTCGCCATTTCAGCCAATCAGATGCTTGAGATTTGAGACTGGTTTCCATACTCAGTTTTATAACCTTGGGCACAGCACATCCTTTAGATTCATTAGGTTATTTCTGATCAAGAAGTGACCAATCCAGATCCAGATCAGCTAGGAAGGAAGCACCAGCTAATCTAGATCTACACTGGGCACATTTTATATTACAAATGAAGTAAAGGGTTATAATACAGTGATTAAAGGTTCTATCAGATCCAATTTCTAAGCAGTCTTTCTCATGGTCTATTGCATTAAAGTAAATGCAAGAATTACGACGTAGAAAAACTACCCCATGTGGTAATATGTCCCTAAAGAAAAATACAATTGTGAAAATAATAGCCCATGCAAATATATCATTTGCGGGTTTTGCATGAAAATTTGAAATAAAATGTTACCACTGTACAGCCTTTGTATAATTTGAAATGAAATTGACTTACAGCTACAGCTAAACATTTATCTCCGAAGCCTTCATTGGCATCCTCTGGCTTCTTGAACTCGTAGCACGGGTTGTACGTGTAGTTCCAGGTGTCTTCTCCCTCACCAAACTGGGCTGTCAAACTGTTTACATAAACTTCATTCTAAGAAATGCATAAAATCTTCCAAAAGGAAAATTAGTAACAGGTAATAATTCTATGTAAAATTTATACTCTTCAGTAGAAAACAAGATATGGCTGCTATTGCTATGTAGACCCAGATCTTTGCCATCTGATCAGGTTTAGTTTTAATTTCAATGGTTTAGTTGTGACCAAGATGCTACCAGTGTAAATACAGTAGTATGCTGACGGGTATATTTCCTAGTTTACTACATTCTGCAGTTCCTCTGACATTAATATTCAGGTTCTAATTAGGGCCAGAGAAAAAAATTGTTAGATTTTCATCCGGATTTGGGGAAAAAAAGGGGCGGGTAGACACTTTTTATTTTTTAATTTTTATTAACGAAATACCCGAGAATAGTTAATAAAAACTAACTTAAAATTTGGAGAAAATGGCATGAACCATATTTTAGATACTTCTTTTCATTTACTTTTAATCTTGTTACATGTGTGTCTTTATTTCAGTGGTGTATGGATGGAAAATGTGTCAGTGACCCCAGTGCACCAGTAGTGCTCGGTATGAATTATACTCAGTGTCCAATATCTCAATTATAGTTGATAACGCTAATAGCATATAAACTAGTGTCAAAAAGAAACGATTCCACTTGTTTGCGAAGACATTCAATTAAATCAAAATAATAATTTATAGATATTTCAGATTGGTGTATTTCATTTGAAAGACTACACAATCAATTCCATCAATTTTGTACAAGACTCCCTAAGGTAACAGAATGATTTGTCATCGTTGACTCGTACATTATTTCAGTTTTATAATGTTTACTATACTGCTTTATAAATAGATAAAAATGGAATTTGAAAGTCATCGAACACTACAAATGTAAAAATATTGCAGGTTCGGTTTTATTGAGCCTGTTCATGGGCAGTAATGGAAATGCATATAACTGCCCAAGCCGCCTAGCCCCGGGTTGAGCACAAATTCGCAGTTTTATCAGTAAAAAGTACAATTGGGGCGCGTCACGGGAAAAGGTACCTTCGGTGATATTTTGTGACAATTTGGTTGTTGCTATATTTGTAAAGAACTTACATTTATCTGTTATTTTATCATAACAAAAAAGTGATTTTATGTCAAATTTAAACAATATAATGATATTTTAACGCTGAATCCCCCCAAAAATAATGTCGTCTGCTCAACTTTATGATGTCATTTCAAGAATTGACGTCAAATGCCCGAATGTACCTTTTATCATGGAACAGTTCCCCCTCGGTTTTTCCATCTACACCTGACATGCATGCAAAATGCTTATAGAGATAATTCACCAAGAAAACTACTTTTCGTTTGTTCATATGAGGACCTGTTGGGCAAGTGTGAGGTTGGTGCACCCTAAAACGTTGTTTAAACCCCAAGTGGCAAATTGTTGCCACTGACAGTTTCAAAGCTGTAACCCCTAAGCTTCTGTCGTTCTTTGTGATGTGTTGTGAGAATGCAGGGCTTTTTTTCACCATTTTGGGAATATGACCCATACCCCTGGAATTGGGAAATTTATCGTTGTTTTGCCAGAAATTAGTAATTTTTTTAGCATCATTGGGGAATAACAAGTGTTATTGTTATCTGCTGTTTTTTTAATCATTGCCATCCATATTTAATATTGTCAATAATTCCTGGCTTAAAGAGCAAAAGATGCAGTGCTGATGCTGTTGTTTTTCATCAGAAATGTTTCTTTTGATTCAATTGGGAATTTTTCTTCTCAAATTGGGAAAAAAGTATATGTTTTGCTATTGGGAACATGACCGAATAACAGCTATAAAATCAACTGAAAAAAAGCCCTGGAATGGCTATTGTGTAAACCCTTGCTCCCATTTCCTATCTGCTACTTGGCTGTGTATGGACAATCCTGAGGATGTGGTCATTCCGGATATGCTAATATTTCTTTTGCTTTCAACCACATGTCATATAGTTACCAGAACCTTTGATATATAATATTTGTCCATCTTTTCAATTTTTTCAAAAAAATCATGATAACTTTGTTGCCTATTCTTTGATTGAAAAGCCAAACCAGTCTTTAATAGTGTCACTATCACCTTCGGTAAGCTTTGAAATAAAGAATATTTTATTTTATTCTTTTCGGCCGTTTTTTTTCCATATCCGGGATGGTCTAAAACCTGTTATATCCGGAACAGAATAATGTTCAAGTTTTTACCAATAAATTTTTTTGGGACGGGTGGTTTTGGACAGGGGCAGGTGGGGATGAGAATCTAAAATATTTTTTTCTATTGCCTAGTAGTGAATTGCAAAATTGTTTCGTATCTGACTTACAATCACATGGTTGGTGCAATAACTAGGTTGCTTAGAAGTTAGTACAAAGTGCTAGCAAATCATAGGTGTTCACTCTAGTACACCAGTACCTAATACATGTAGTAGATTAACATTCATGCAGCTGCACAGCTCATCTGGATATTTGCTGAAATCATTTCTCACGCTGCTTTAAGGGTTTTGCCATCTTGGTTAAAGTCTTGTCTTATCCCTTAAACCTCTACTCCATATTTAGATACACCTTTATTGTGCCGGCGACTAGTGTAGAACCAGATCAGCCATCTTATTGATACCACTGTTCACTTTCAGATTGATTAGGTTGTTTCCGACCAAGATGCAACCAATGCAGATCAGATGACACGGATCTACACTTATCACCCATAGGTTAAAAAGCTTAATATATTGAGGAAATGGTGCAAAAAAGCACCACCTGAGCACCCCAAAAACATTTTCTCCTTTTGCTTACGAGTCCTTGAACTTTGCAGATTATATTAAAACTTGTTAAATAGATGGGTGTTCAGTTGAACACTTGTGTCGCCCTCTGGTACAATGTCGGAAGAAAAATGCCTAGTACTGGTTATTACTAACACAACAGCTGAAGACAAAGGGCTTTTTTTTAGATATTTATCATGGCAAAAACAGTGAAAAACAACTTCAGATGGTGAAAAGGGTTGGTCAGCTCACCAGAATGTAAGAATGAGACGTAAAGTCTTTAAGTTGTTGAAATGAAGAACGCAGTAGTAAAAAAAGAGTGCGGTGTTTAATTGAAATCCATGCAGAAGTTGCAGAGAAGTAGCGCGGAAACGAATATTACACTATATGCATAGTGCATAACTTATCAAAGGGCCATAACTCTGTATTAAATGGTCAGACATGAACAAGACAGCGATATGGGCTTCTTGTCTTGGTATTGAAGGTTTTCATAAAGTTTCATTGAAATCCATCCAGTAGTTGCCGACAAATAGCAAGGAAACGATTATGGCTTTGTTCATGCAGATGATATATTCCAAGATAGATCAAGTACTTTCAAAGTTATAGGCAACATTAAGTTTCATATTAAAATTCCATAATAAAGTCATTTGAAAGGGGCATAACTAAAAAAATACAGAAACAGGAGTTATCATTCTTGTCGTCACAGATGGGTTTGTTCATGGAGATGATATATTCCAAGTATTATGTTAATAGGACAATTACTTTCAAAGTTATAGGCAACATTAAGTTTCATATTAAAGTTGGGGGACTACCAGACGATGGCACTGCCGCTGCCGCCGACAACGATGTAGCCAGACAATATGATCCCTATGTGTCTTCCTGCTATCGCAGGCGACACAATAATAGATGGTGAAAGAAAACAGTTTAATCTACTTCTTCATTTAGTATTTAGAAACTTTTCACTTTTGCATCACAATATGTATTTCCCATAAATCTCCAAAGATGGAGTCTGGTCAATCACTCCCAAAACTGTTAAATGAACCCTTAACTACTAGCTATCCATGAGCTAACAGGTTACATCCAGATATCATGATACTACTAGCTATCCATGAGCTAACAGGTTACATCCAGATATCATGATACTACTAGCTATCCATGAGCTAACAGGTTATATCCAGATATCATGATACTACTAGCTATCCATGAGCTAACAGGTTACATCCAGATATCATGATACTACTAGCTATCCATGAGCTAACAGGTTACATCCAGATATCATGATACTACTAGCTATCCATGAGCTAACAGGTTACATCCAGATATCATGATACTACTAGCTATCCATGAGCTAACAGGTTATATCCAGATATCATGATACTACTAGCTATCCATGAGCTAACAGGTTATATCCAGATATCATGATACTACTAGCTATCCATGAGCTAACAGGCTAGATCCAGATATCATGATACTACTAGCTATCCATGAGCTAACAGGTTATATCCAGATATCATGATACTACTAGCTATCCATGAGCTAACAGGTTACATCCAGATATCATGATACTACTAGCTATCCATGAGCTAACAGGTTACATCCAGATATCATGATACTACTAGCTATCCATGAGCTAACAGGTTACATCCAGATATCATGATACTACTAGCTATCCATGAGCTAACAGGTTAGATCCAGATATCATGATACTACTAGCTATCCATGAGCTAACAGGTTATATCCAGATATCATGATACTACTAGCTATCCATGAGCTAACAGGTTATATCCAGATATCATGATACTACTAGCTATCCATGAGCTAACAGGTTAGATCCAGATATCATGATACTACTAGCTATCCATGAGCTAACAGGTTAGATCCAGATATCATGATACTACTAGCTATCCATGAGCTAACAGGTTACATCCAGATATCATGATACTACTAGCTATCCATGAGCTAACAGGTTAGATCCAGATATCATGATACTACTAGCTATCCATGAGCTAACAGGTTACATCCAGATATCATGATACTACTAGCTATCCATGAGCTAACAGGCTAGATCCAGATATCATGATACTACTAGCTATCCATGAGCTAACAGGTTAGATCCAGATATCATGATACTACTAGCTATCCATGAGCTAACAGGTTATATCCAGATATCATGATACTACTAGCTATCCATGAGCTAACAGGTTAGATCCAGATATCATGATACTACTAGCTATCCATGAGCTAACAGGTTAGATCCAGATATCATGATACTACTAGCTATCCATGAGCTAACAGGCTAGATCCAGATATCATGATACTACTAGCTATCCATGAGCTAACAGGTTACATCCAGATATCATGATACTACTAGCTATCCATGAGCTAACAGGCTAGATCCAGATATCATGATACTACTAGCTATCCATGAGCTAACAGGTTACATCCAGATATCATGATACTACTAGCTATCCATGAGCTAACAGGTTAGATCCAGATATCATGATACTACTAGCTATCCATGAGCTAACAGGTTAGATCCAGATATCATGATACTACTAGCTATCCATGAGCTAACAGGTTAGATCCAGATATCATGATACTACTAGCTATCCATGAGCTAACAGGTTACATCCAGATATCATGATACTACTAGCTATCCATGAGCTAACAGGTTAGATCCAGATATCATGATACTACTAGCTATCCATGAGCTAACAGGTTAGATCCAGATATCATGATACTACTAGCTATCCATGAGCTAACAGGTTAGATCCAGATATCATGATACTACTAGCTATCCATGAGCTAACAGGCTAGATCCAGATATCATGATACTACTAGCTATCCATGAGCTAACAGGCTAGATCCAGATATCATGATACTACTAGCTATCCATGAGCTAACAGGTTACATCCAGATATCATGATACTACTAGCTATCCATGAGCTAACAGGCTAGATCCAGATATCATGATACTACTAGCTATCCATGAGCTAACAGGTTAGATCCAGATATCATGATACTACTAGCTATCCATGAGCTAACAGGTTACATCCAGATATCATGATACTACTAGCTATCCATGAGCTAACAGGCTAGATCCAGATATCATGATACTACTAGCTATCCATGAGCTAACAGGCTAGATCCAGATATCATGATACTACTAGCTATCCATGAGCTAACAGGTTACATCCAGATATCATGATACTACTAGCTATCCATGAGCTAACAGGCTAGATCCAGATATCATGATACTACTAGCTATCCATGAGCTAACAGGTTACATCCAGATATCATGATACTACTAGCTATCCATGAGCTAACAGGTTACATCCAGATATCATGATACTACTAGCTATCCATGAGCTAACAGGTTAGATCCAGATATCATGATACTACTAGCTATCCATGAGCTAACAGGTTACATCCAGATATCATGATACTACTAGCTATCCATGAGCTAACAGGTTACATCCAGATATCATGATACTACTAGCTATCCATGAGCTAACAGGTTACATCCAGATATCATGATACTACTAGCTATCCATGAGCTAACAGGTTACATCCAGATATCATGATACTACTAGCTATCCATGAGCTAACAGGTTAGATCCAGATATCATGATACTACTAGCTATCCATGAGCTAACAGGTTACATCCAGATATCATGATACTACTAGCTATCCATGAGCTAACAGGCTAGATCCAGATATCATGATACTACTAGCTATCCATGAGCTAACAGGTTACATCCAGATATCATGATACTACTAGCTATCCATGAGCTAACAGGTTACATCCAGATATCATGATACTACTAGCTATCCATGAGCTAACAGGTTACATCCAGATATCATGATACTACTAGCTATCCATGAGCTAACAGGTTACATCCAGATATCATGATACTACTAGCTATCCATGAGCTAACAGGTTACATCCAGATATCATGATACTACTAGCTATCCATGAGCTAACAGGTTAGATCCAGATATCATGATACTACTAGCTATCCATGAGCTAACAGGTTAGATCCAGATATCATGATACTACTAGCTATCCATGAGCTAACAGGTTAGATCCAGATATCATGATACTACTAGCTATCCATGAGCTAACAGGTTAGATCCAGATATCATGATACTACTAGCTATCCATGAGCTAACAGGTTAGATCCAGATATCATGATACTACTAGCTATCCATGAGCTAACAGGTTAGATCCAGATATCATGATATGCTTGCATCTGTGTCATCTGACCAGGATCTACACTGTACCCTTTTTTCATAAGGTTTTGTAATTATGACAGAAAATCAAACAGTATACATTCTGTTAAAATGATACAGATATCTTCTTGCTTATGTTTCACCATTTTTTAAAAGCATATCACATTATATTGACATGAATTAACTACATTCATAACAAGATAAAACCTTATTTTCACATAAATAATGTTTACCTGACCGCTAGATAGTCCAGGTCAGGCTAGAGATCTGGTTACCAGACCTCACCTCTAGCCACTGCCTTTTTACCCTTTCCTCCATATATTCGCATTATAATGCATGTGCTACCAGTGTAAATCCAGATCAACAGGTACATCAGTGCTGTCTGATTAAGATCTACACTGTTCACATTTTGGTCAGAAATAACCTAAAAAATAAAAAAAGCAAATACTGTAGATCCTGATCAGATTGCACAGAATGTGCTGGCTGATCTAGATCTACACTGTTCACCCATGGCATAAAGGCATATATATATGGAGGAAAGGGTTAATTTATTGCAAATAAAACTTAAAACAAACATCAGAATAGATGTTATTTATAACATGTTTTCTAACTTAACAGGTATAATGAGATGCAAATGTAATACAACTGTAACTTAAGAGCACCCTGAAATTATGACCACCCCTATATTATCCCTTTCCTCCATATATACGCATTTTTACGCATGTGTGACCAGTGTAGATCCAGATCAGCCAGCACATCTGTGCCGTCTGATCAGGATCTGCACTGGTCGCAATTCGGTCAGAGATAATCTAACAAATCAAAAAGCAAACAGTTTAGATCTTGATCAGGAGGCACAGATGTGCTGGCTGATCTGGATCTAAACTGTCTGCCCTCGCAATTAAGGTGGATCTATGGAGGAAAGGCTTAAGACCACTATTTCAATGTCTCAATTTTCAGATTTGCACTATATTCCAACTTCCACCAAATAAAGACCACTTCTCTGCCCCAGTACCAATGCTGGTTATAACAGCAGGATTTATGCAAAGTTTTTCATACAGGGGCAATTGGCATATAATTAAGGGGAAAAAAATACTGGCCACTACATGATTTCAATCGTTTTTACAAAATTCCCACCTGTTTTCAAGTGACTCCAAATTGATGGTCTTCTTATCTATAGAAGCCGAACAGACGGACAGCTGCACAAGATTTGACACAGAACAGCATACTGGCAGTACACAGCAAGTTACTCCCAGACACCACAGTAGAATCCATCCAGAACACAATGCCATTGTATTGTGTACGTCCACATCAATTTTATTGCTACCATACACATCTACTGAACTGTCCGTCAATATGTTGTGTCAATTATTGATGTAGGTGAATGCCTGATACATTTATATTGACAAGATGATGTTATTGGCACTCTCCGTATGGAATCATATCCTGGAACACACACACAATTTTCCATGGAATTTGCTCAGTTTTCATTAATTAGTCTAGAAATATATAACTGCACTGTGCAAATATGCAGTTTCAAAGAAACCAAATTTTTCCAAGGAATTTGTTCAGTTTTCATTTATTATCCTAGCAATATATAACTGCACTGTACACATTTCCTCAGTTTCAAAGAAACCAAATTTTCCAAAGAATTTGCTCAGTTTTCATTTATTATCCTAGCAATATATAACTGCACTGTACAAATTTCCTCAGTTTCAAAGAAACCAATTTTTTCTGAGGAATTTGTTCAGTTTTCATTAATTATCCTAGCAATATATAAGTGCATTGAGCCAATAAAATATATTCTCTGAGCAAAATGCAAAATGGCACTTGCATGTACATTGAGTAATACACAAGACTATTAAAAGATACATGTACCCACCATATATATTTCTACATGAAAATTAATTTAAAATACAGTACGTAATCTTACAATAAAAATGATTTGGTAATGTTACAAATAAACACTATCAATTGCTAATCCTAAATCAGGTATAAAGATAATCTGACACACATTAATTCAAAAAACTATTTTGATGTACATCTACACTTGCACAGATGTTTGTCCCAGATTTATTTAGGTCACTGATAACAACTTTTCCTTCACTTCATTAGCCTTATAAATGTCAGGATTGCGGAGGTTATCTCTCTTTGTTTATGCATCCTCCATAGTTAGACTCTTTCTCCGTTGTTATCAGAAAATAAGCTGTCTGCTGAAAGTACAGACATGTGCAGTGAAACAGTCAACCTCCATAGTATTGCATATACACCTTTTATCACAGGTGCAAACAGTGTAGATCCAGATCATCCAGCAAATTTACACTGACCGGTTGTTGGTCATAAATAACCTAATAAATCAAAACGTAAAAAATGTAGATACTGATTAGACAGCACAGATCTGCCAGCTGATCTGGATGTACACTGTTTGCCATGGGATAACAGCCATATCCTATGGAGTAAAGGGTGTCATCTACCATGAAAGAATTTATATCAAAGAATAAAGGAGATTCCAGGTTTCCTTGTCAAAAGGTAGAACCAGAACACTAAAGCTTAACAGTACCTATCACTGAAATAGACTGAATTGCACATTTTATTTATTTTTATCATATATGAGCTCAACATCTTAAAACTAAACTAAGAGAGCAGTCTCAAATCTCTATATCTATAACCCAGGACAAATATAAAGTATGAATAGCCAGCTACTGAATTCTTACAATCCAGTACCAGCAAATGCTACTTAGGGATATATACTTAAATTAATTTAGAATCACAACTTTAAAAACGAAATATAGTTCACGATTAAAAGAATCGCATCTCTAATTTCTTTAAGTATATTTTTGAGATTCCATTGCCTTTCAGATAGGGGATTGGTGATCCTTTCACACGGGGTAATGTTCAGCACTGCAGTCTGCTGTATTGTGTGTAACATTTATATATGTTACAAAATGTTAGTAATACCTTCTAATATCAATATATTCAATTTTTTTTATAAATAAACCAATAACAACCATTTTGTTTACTAACATATATATCTATAACCAAGGCAAACGGAGGAATGTACTGCACTGCAGTCTGCTTTATTGTGTGTAACATTTATATATGTTACAAAACCTTATTAATACCTTCTAATATCAAAATCTTCAATTTTTTATAACTAAACCTATAACAACCTTTTTGTTTACTTACATATATATAAATCTATAAACCACAGGAATGTACAGCACTGCAGTCTGCTGTATTGTATGTAACATTTATATATGTTACAAAACCTTATTAATACCTTCTTATATCAATATCTTTAATTTTTGTTATAACTAAACCTATAACGACCCTTTTGTTTACTAAGTTATAACATATATATCTATAACCAATGAATAGAACCTTATTAATACCTTATTTCATTATCTTCTATTTTTCTAAACCGAAATGCATAACAACCCTTTTGTTTTAAATTCTAGCATAAACTAAGTTCTAAAACTTATCAATACCTGGACAAATCATCATCATCAGGTCGAGCTTCCTCGGGCCATGGCATGCCATCTACAAATGTCCTGCATCTGCGATCCCAGTTCCCCAGTTGATTCAAGTCCAGTGTCCCTCCTAAGCATGTCGACATATGTCAGTTTCTGGCTCCCCTGCTTGCCTTTCCCTGGATTGGTTCCCACAACACCAGGTCGCTTGCTTCATGCTCGCTCTGTCGGATACAGTGGCCTGCTAGTTCAAGCATCCTTTTCCTATCCTAAACAAATATAACTAAAGCATGAATAGAACATAATTAATACCTTAATTCATTATCTTGTATTTTTACTAAACATAAATGCGTAACAACCGTTTGTTTGAAATTCTAGCATAAACTTAGTTCTAAAACTTAAATATAAAGTATGAGTAATACCTCAAATCATTATCTTCTATTTTTTCTAAACCTTAATGCATAACAACCCTTTTGTTTTAAATTCTAGCATAAAACTCAGTTCTTAAACTTAAATATAAATAATGAATAAAACCTTATTAATACCTTTATTCATTATCTTCTTATTTTTCTAAACCGAAATGCATAATAACCCTTTTGTTTTAAATTCTAGCATAAACTAAGTTCTCAAACTTATCAATACCTGGACAAATATGAGGCATAAATAGAACCTCATTAATTCCATAATTCATTATCTTCTATTTTTCTAAATCTAAATGCATAACAAACCTTTTCTTTTAAATTCTATCATTAACTAAGTTCTAAAACACTGCAGTCTGCTGTATTGTGTTTAACATTTATGCCTGCTGTATTGTGTTTAACATTTATATATGATATATAATCTTATTTATACCTTCAAATATCAATATCTTCTATTTTTTATAACTAAACCTATAACAACCATTTTTTTACTAACATATATATCTATAACCTAGCGCAAACGAGGGAATGTAGAGCACTGCATTCGCTGTATTGTGTGTATTATTTATATGTTATAAAACCTTATTAATACCTTCTAATAAATAAGTAATATCAATATCTTCAATTTATTTTTATAACTAAACCTATAACAACCCTTTTGTTTACTAACATATATATCTATAACCAAGGCAAACGGAGGAATGTACAGCACTGCAGTCTGCTGTATTGTGTGTAACATTTATATATGTTACAAAACCTTATTAATACCTTCTAATATCAATATCTTCTAATTTTTTATAACTAAACCTATAACAACCCTTTTGTTTACTTACATATATATAAATCTATAAACCAGGACAAACGAGGGAATGTACAGCACTGCAGTCTGATGTATTGTGTTTAACATTTATATATGTTACAAAACCTTATTAATACCTTCTAATATCAATATCTTCTAATGTTTTATAACTAAACCTATAACAACCCTTTTGTTTACTAACATTTTGTCTAAACATTAATGCATAACAACCCTTTTGTTTTAAATTGTAGCATAAACTAAGTTCTTAAACTAAGCAAAACCTGTCGCTTGTTTCAAATTCGCTGTGTCGGATACAGTGGCCTGCTAGTTCGAGCCTCCTTTTCCTGATCCTGGAAAAATATAAAGTATGTCAAATAGAACCTTATTATTAACTGAATTCATTACCTTCTATTTTTACTAAACCTTAATGCATAACAACCTTTCGTTTTAAATTCTAGCATAAACTAAGTTCTAAAACTTAAAAATAAAGTATAAAGAGAACCTTATTCTATTCTATTCCTAATTCTATTCCATGGTTTCTAAACCATATCTTCTTTTGTTTTCTAAACCCAAGTTTTAAATTCTAGCATAATCTAATTTCTCAAACTTAACAATACCTGGACGAATATAAAGTATGGATATAAACAACCCTTTTGTTTTAAATTCTACCACAAACTAAGTTCTAAAACTTAAATATAAAGTATAAATAGAACCTTATTTATACCTTAATTCATTCTCTTCTATTTTTTCTGAACCTAAAGGCATAACAACCCTTTTGTTTAAAATTCTATCATAAACCAAGTTCTAAAACACATCAATATCTGGACAAATATAAAGTATGAATAGCAAAATAGCAAGCTAATGAGTTCTAACAATTCAGTACTAGGTTATTCTACTAAGGGACACACACACTGGACCTTGTGCCTTTCAGTCAAGCGAGAACATCTCGTAACATGAATATTACAATAAGTTCCCTCTCGACAACAAAATGAATAATTTTAAGGAGCGCCTCGGACAAAGGGTGGGAAAAATATTGTGGTTAAAATATATATGTCACTATATCTGGTAGTATTAATATTAGAACCTTATTAATAACTTAATTCCTTATCAAATAAATTGTGGGTAAAATATATATGTCACTATATCTAGTAGTATTAATACTCGAACCTTATTAATACCTCAATTCCTTATCTTCTTGTTTTCTTAACTTAATGCATAACAGCGCTTTTGCTTTAAATTCTAGCATAAACTTCCGTTCTAAAACTTAATAATACCCAGTCAAATTTAAAGTATGAATAGCCAGCTACCGAGTTCTAACAATTCAGTACCAGGTTATTTCACTTAGGGACACATCCTAGGTGGTGTGCCTTGCATTTTTCAGTCAAGAGAGAACATCTCGTAACATGAATTTTGCGCTAAGTTCCCTCTGGTAAAAAAAATGAATATTATTAAGGGGTGCCTCGGACAAAGGGTGGGACTGCTCTTCAGACAAATTGTGGGTAAAATATATATGTCACTATATCTAGAAATATTAATACTAGAACCTAATTAATACCTTAATTCCTTATCTTCTTGTTTTCTTAACTAAATGCATAACAGCCCTTTTGTTTTAAATTCTAGCATAAAATATGTTCTAAAACTTAATAATACCCAGTCAGTATTTTTTTCTAAACCTTAATGCATAACAACCCTTTTGTTTTAAATTCTAGCATAAACTAAGTTCTAAAACTAAGCAAAACCTGGAGAAATATAAAGTATGTACAGAACCTTATTAATATATTAATTATATTGTCTTTTTTCTAAACTTAATTGCATCACAACCATTTTGTTTTAAATTCTAGCATAAACTAAGTTCTAAACCTTAAATATAAAGTATGAATAGAATCTTATTAATACCTTAATTCATTATCATGTATTTTTTTCTAAACCTTAATGCATAACAACCCTTTTGTTTTAAATTCTAGCATAAACTAAGTTCTAAAACTAAGCAAAACCTGGACAAATATAAAGTATGTACAGAACCTTATTAATACATTAATTCATTGTCTTTTTTTTCTAAACTTAAATGCATCAAAACCATTTTGTTTTAAATTCTGGCAACTAAGTTCTAAACCTTAAATATAAAGTATGAATAGAATCTTACTAATACCTTCATTCATTATCATGTATTTTTGTCTAAACCTTAATGCATAACAACCCTTTTGTTTTAAATTCTAGCATAAACTAAGTTCTAAAACTAAGCAAAACCTGGACAAATATAAAGTACGTACAGAACCTTATTAATACATTAATTATATTGTCTTTTTTCTAAACTTAAATGCATCACAACCATTTTGTTTTAAATTCTAGCATAAACTAAGTTCTAAAACTTAATAATACCCAGTCAAATTTAAAGTATGAATAGCCAGCTACCGAGTTCTAACAATTCAGTACCAGGTTATTCCACTTAGGGACACATCCTAGGTGGTGTGCCTTGCATTTTTCAGTCAAGAGAGAACATCTCGTAACATGAATTTTACCCTAAGTTCCCTCTAGTAAAAAAAATGAATATTATTAAGGGGTGCCGCGGACAAAGGGTGGGACCGCTCTTCAGACAAATTGTGGGTAAAATATATAGGTCACTATATCTAGAAATATTAATACTAGAACCTTATTAATACTTCAATTCGTTATCTTCTTTTTTCTAAACCTAAATGCATAACAACCTGTTTAAAATTCTAGCATAAACTGAGTTCTAAACTTATCAATATCTGGACAAATATTAAGTATGAATAGCAGCTAATGAGTTCTAACAATTCAGTACTTGTTTATTCTACTTAGAGACACACACTTGACACTGTTCCTTGCATTTTTCAGTCAAGCAAGAACATCTCGTAACATGAAAATTACGCTAAGTTCTGTCTCGACAAAAACATGAATATTTTTAAGGGGCGCCTCGGACAAAGTGTGGCACTGCTCCTCAGACAAATTGTGGATAAAATATACAGTACTAGGTTATTCAACTTAGGGACACAACCTAGGTGGTGTGCCTTGCACTTTTCAGTCAAGCGAGAACATCTCGTAACATGAATATCACGCCAAGTTCCCTCTCGACAAAAAATAAATATTTTTACGGGGCGCCTCGGACAAAGTGTGGGACTGCTCCTTGGACAAATTGTGGATAAAATATAAAGGTCACTTTATCTAGTAGTATTTATACTAGAACCTTATTTATACTTTAATACATTATCTTCTCTTTTTTTCTAAACCTAAATGCAAAACAATCCTTTTGTTTTAAATTCTAGCATAAACTAAGTTCTAAACCTTAAATATAGAGTATGAATAGAATCTTACTAATATCTTAATTCATTATCATGTATTTTTTTCTAAATCTTAATGCATAACAACCCTTTTGTTTTAAATTCTAGCATAAACTAAGTTCTAAAACTAAGCAAAACCTGGACAAATATAAAGTATGTACAGAACCTTATTAATACATTAATTATATTGTCTTTTTTTCTAAACTTAATTGCATCACAACCATTTTGTTTTAAATTCTAGCATAAACTAAGTTCTAAACCTTAAATATAAAGTATGAATAGAATCTTATTAATACCTTAATTCATTATCATGTATTTTTTTTCTAAACCTTAATGCATAACAACCCTTTTGTTTTAAATTCTAGCATAAACTAAGTTCTAAAACTAAGCAAAACCTGGACAAATATAAAGTATGTACAGAACCTTATTAATACATTAATTCATTGTCTTTTTTTTCTAAACTTAAATGCATCACAACCATTTTGTTTTAAATTCTGGCAACTAAGTTCTAAACCTTAAATATAAAGTATGAATAGAATCTTACTAATACCTTCATTCATTATCATGTATTTTTGTCTAAACCTTATGGCATAACAACCCTTTTGTTTTAAATTCTAGCATAAACTAAGTTCTAAAACTAAGCAAAACCTGGACAAATATAAAGTACGTACAGAACCTTATTAATACATTAATTATATTGTCTTTTTTCTAAACTTAAATGCATCACAACCATTTTGTTTTAAATTCTAGCATAAACTAAGTTCTAAAACTTAATAATACCCAGTCAAATTTAACGTATGAATAGCCAGCTACCGAGTTCTAACAATTCAGTACCAGGTTATTCCACTTAGGGACACATCCTAGGTGGGGTGCCTTGCATTTTTCAGTCAAGAGAGAACATCTCGTAACATAAATTTTACCCTAAGTTCCCTCTCGTCAAAAAAATGAATATTATTAAGGGGTGCCTCGGACAAAGGGTGGGACTGCTTTTCAGACAAAGTGTGGGTAAAATATATAGGTCACTATATCTAGAAATATTAATACTAGAACCTTATTAATACCTCAATTCGTTATCTTCTTTTTTTCTAAACCTACATGCATAACAACCTGTTTGTTTAAAATTCTAGCATAAACTGAGTTCTAAACTTATCAATATCTGGACAAATATTAAGTATGAATAGCAGCTAATGAGTTCTTACAATTCAGTACTAGTTTATTCTACTTAGAGACACACACTCGACACTGTTCCTTGCATTTTTAAGTCAAGCAAGAACATCTCCTAACATGAAAATTAGTTATTACGCTAAGTTCTGTCTCGACAAAAACATGAATATTTTTAAGGGGCGCCTCGGACAAAGTGTGGCACTGCTCCTCAGACAAATTGTGCATAAAATATACAGTACTAGGTTATTCAACTTAGGGACACAGACTAGGTGGTGTGCCTTGCACTTTTCAGTCAAGCGAGAACATCGCGTAACATGAATTTTACACTAAGTTCCCTCTCAACAAAAAAATGAATATTTTTACAGGGCGCCTCGGACAGTGTGGGACTGCTCCTCAGACAAATTGTGGTTAAATATAAAGGTCACTATATCTAGTAGTATTAATACTAGAACCTTATTTATACCTTAATTCATTATCTTCTATTTTTTTCTAAACCTAAATGCAAAACAACACTTTTGCTTTTACTTCTAGCATAAACTAAGTTCTAAACCTTAAATATAGAGTATGAATAGAATCTTACTAATACCTTAATTCATTATCATGTATTTTCTTCTAAACCTTAATGCATACCTAACCCTTTTGTTTTAAATTCTAGCATAAACTAAGTTCTAAAACTAAGCAAAACTTGGGCAAATATAAAGTATGTACAGAACCTTATTAATACATTAATTTATTGACCTTTTTTCTAATTTACTTAAATGCATCACAACCATTTTGTTTTAAATTCTAGCATAAACTAAGTTCTAAACCTTAATACCTTAATTCATTATCATGTATTTTTGCCTAAACTTTAATGCATCACAACCATTTTGTTTTAAATTCTAGCATAAACTAAGTTCTAAAACTAAGCAAAACCTGGACAAATATAAAGTATGTTCAGAACCTTATTAATACATTAATTCATTGTCTTTTTTCTAAACTTAAATGCATCACAACCATTTTGTTTTAAATTCTAGCATAAACTAAGTTCTTAACCTTAAATATAAAGTATGAATAGAATCTTACTAATACCTTCATTCATTATCATGTATTTTTGTCTACACCTTAATGCATAACAACTCTTTTGTTTTAAATTCTAGCATAAACTAAGTTCTTAAACTAAGCAAAACCTGGACAAATATAAAGTATGTACAGAACCTTATTAATACATTAATTCATTGTCTTATTTTTCTAAACTTAAATGCAACACAACCATTTTGTTTTAAATTCTAGCATAAACTAAGTTCTCAAACGGATCAATACCTCACCTGGACAAATCATCATCAGGTCGGCCTTCCTCGGGCCATGGCATGCCATCGACACTTGTCCTGCATCTGCGATCTCAGTTCCCCCAGTTGATTCTCGTCCAGTGTCCCTCCTAAGCATGTTGACGTATGTCAGTTTCTGGCTCCCCCTGCTTGCCTTTCCCTGGATTGGTTCCCACAACACCAGGTCGCTTGTTTCAAATTCGCTGTGTCGGATACAGTGGCCTGCTAGTTCGAGCCTCCTTTTCCTGATCCTGGAAAAAAATAAAGTATGTCAGAAAAGAACCTTATTAATAACTTAATTCATTATCTTTTTTTTTTCTAAACCTTAATGCATAACAATCCTTTTGTTTTAAATACTAGCACAAACTAAGTTCTAAAACTTAAATATAAAGTATGAATAGAATCTTACTAATACTTTTATTCATTATCATGTAATTTTGTCTAAACCTAAATGCAAAACAACCCTTTTGTTTTAAATTCTAGCATAAACTAAGTTCTAAAACTAAGCAAAACCTGGACAAATCTAAAGTATGTACAGAACCTTATTAAGACATTAATTCATTGTCTTTTTTTCTAAACTTCAATGCAATACAACCATTTTGTTTTAAATTCTACCATAAACTTAGTTCTAAACCTTAAATATAAAGTATGAATAGAATCTTACTAATACCTTCATTCATTATCATGTATTTTTGTCTAAACCTTAATGAATAACAACCCTTTTGTTTTAAATTCTAGCATAAACTAAGTTCTAAAACTAAGCAAAACCTGGACAAATATAAAGTATGTACAGAACCTTATTAATACATTAATTCATTGTCTTTTTTCCGGTCACCCGATTACCGAAATCTACAGAAATCGACTGGGAATTACCGAAATCGACTTTATAAATTTTTTTATCCCAGTTATTAATGATTATTTTTATAATAATTGCGATTATACAATGAATGTTCATTAAAATAAAGATGATTCAATTCAGAAATTTGATTTGAAATTGTAAAAATGACCGTAGGTGTGCGTACTAACATATTACGTTGTATGCCACAAACCGAAATCGGCGGGTAAACTTCCTATTTATATCTTAAATATGGCGTAAATCTTAGATAAATTGTTTTAAATCAAAAATATGTTCATACTGACATCTTAATACGTATTTATTTATTAAATTTTCGTAAAACTTGCTCAGAAAGTAAGCGAATATCCGAAAGCGGGTCGCAAAGAGATACCGAACTACCGAAAGCGACTTTTAAATTATTATCATTAAAATTCATTTTCCCCAGTTATCAGTTTCTTTTTTATTAATTGGGATTATAAAAAGAATGTTCATTGAAATAAAGATGATTTAATTAAGTAATGTCATTTGAAATTGCAATATTGACTGTAGATATGCGTACTAACATATATGCCACATACCGAAATCGGCTTGTAAACAATCTCACTAAAGTCAGATCTAACAAAATGTTAGATCTGATGACAGCCCGCAGATACCGTGTGTACGTTATAGCGGTTTCCCCGATTACTATTTTTAGAAATTGTCAACACAGGAAGCATGATTTATAACGCTCGCAAAATGATCTGAATAGAAATAAATGTAATACTTCACAAGCACATATATCTTCTGTGAAATGTGTCTTACATAGGCTGTCAACACTTCCCATGGTTTTAAATACTATGTCTACTTTCACTTTTGCGATTTTGTAGGCGACAATCTGATTGGTTCAAAGGGTTAGTGATAAAAGCACGTTTTAGTTACTCGTCGTCAGATCCTGATAGCGTAGCGGTTTTCAGGAGATGATTTTAATCAGATTGGCTTGTAAACTACATATTTATATCCTAAATATAGCATGAATCTTTAATAAATGGATATAAATGTACAATATTGAATATTTATTTTTAGTCAGTGTGATAATATCATGCATGATCATTATAAATTATTGATTTGTTAATACAACATTTTTATTTGAAATCGACAAAAAGATGGTATATGTGCGGACTTGTAGTTAACGTTGCATGTCGCATACCGAAATCGCCAAAAAAACTTCATATTTATATCTTATATCTAGCGTTAGTCTGTAATTATATTGTTATTATTCAATAATAATTATTATAGTCATACAAACTCCTAAATACTTTAATGTTTATGTTTTTAGAAAGATCGCTCATATAATTGATGAGCGAATATCTGAAAGCGTGCCGCCGAAAGATACAGAACGCTAGCAGAAAAAGAATCTCCGGTCATGTATCCTCACGTGCGACCGAAGCTATCTTTCGCAATTCAATAAACATTAATTGCAATTCAATCCGCATTAATTTAAATATCTGAGAAAGATGCAAAGGATATGAGCTGTTGATTTGCTTTTTTTTGGAATATGCGTGCGTATTCGGTAAGTAGTTCCTTTAGAAATGAAACTTTTCAAACCAATATGTAATATACTCACGCTCATATAAATTCAATGCTGTGTAATACTGCGAAATTATTAACTTTTAAGAGTAACATTGGATATTTGTTCAGTATAAACAGAATAAAAGAATCCTACTATGTCAAGGGAGGTAACCTATTCTTGACTAACGGGAAAGTGCCTATTGTCGTTAAGGTAAGACCTGTGTAATGGGCACTATTAAGAATCCAACATCTGATTATATTTTCATCAACTGCTTCATACCACTGACTTGTATGCAAAATTTTAATGATTTTCACCGTGTAGTTTTTGAGATTTTTAGCTTTTTTTATTTAAAAAAGTGAGAAAAAACGTGAAAGTATCCAAATTCTTTAATCGGTGACAAAATTTTTTGTTATTGATAAATTCAACCTTAATTTTTTACAGTGTATCAAAAATATGTTATATTTTACTAAACCAATTTAAGATATAATATATAAATACAAATTATATCTTAAAATGACATTTTTTGACCAAATAAATTTAAAAAATGCATTTTTTTATATTTCACGAGACTATATTAATGAAAATTGTGCAAAATCCTGATTGGTGCAATATACCAAACTTTACTATTTTTTAACTATATACCTTAAACAAAATTTAAACAAAATTTCAGAGAAGTTTACCGTCCAGTTTTAGAAATTTTCAAATTGATGACTTGAATAAACACTATTCTGATAGCGAAAACCCCTTTAATCTTGATTATTTTGCTTATTTTAGTTTAAATCATGAGAATTTTTTATTCAATGACAGAATTACACAGGAAAAAAAGAAATATGCCAATTATTTAAGCTCTAGGCTTACAAAAAAAAATTAGCTTCCAGTAGGATTTGAACCCTTGTCCTCTTGCAACTGTAAGGGGAAATAACCACTGCGGGGAGTTTGGCTAATTTACTACTATAGTTACCTCCCTTGGATACTCTTCTTGATAAAGGTATTCATTACACAGGTCTTACCTTAAGTCAAAGTGAGCTCACTTTTTCCAAACTTGATATCGCCGTATAATTATATTTAGACGAAACGAATCGTAATAAAATGCTTCAATTCGCTTGTGCTGTACATTAATGTGGAAGCTCTAAAAAAAAAACAACAGTAAAAATGTCAAAGATCACAACCGGTATAATCTGATGTTAAAGTTCGTACATTATTCGATTTTAATTTTTGATTGCTGAAAGCCTTTTCGGTGCGGAGAGGATGCGACAGTCTTAATTTAAATTGTGCATTTTCAAAACAAGACGTAAAGTTCTTGTAACATTTGTTAATTTAATTAAATGCTATTCAGCGTGCCATTCATGCGAAACATTGCTAGACCAGAAATAAAACAGATTTTACCACCCACGACGAAAACTTTCTACATGCAGCGCGCAAGAAGCGTGTATTTCGTGCAAATCAAGCATTTCACTGCATGTCTGACGTATTGTTATCGTTTGATTGTACGTCATATGTTGATGATGTATGGGGCGAACAAAAAGCGTGCATTTCGTGCAAATCATTTTTTTTAACCGCCAAATATCCTGACATCAAAATCATATTATTTCAGCGTTTGATTGTAGGCCATATGTTTTCACAATTGGGAAATAAAAAATAAAAAAAATACGAAATAAAGTTAACAACTTAATCAAGCACGCACAAGAACAATTCTTTGGTAATTTAGAAGTTACGCTACAAGATACTTCCTGCAATGATCCTCGCAGATACTGGAAAATTGTAAAAATGTTAATCAAAATTAATAACGGCAAATGCGAAAAAATTCCACCCCTCATTATGAGTAATACTACTACTACTACTACTAATAATAATAATAATAATGAAGAAATTTACGCAACTACTGATACTGAAATAGCCAATTGTTAAAACGATTATTTTGTGGGAATATCAACTATTGATGATTCAAATGTACCGTTACCATTGATAACAGCAAAACAAATACTAAAATGACTGACATTAAAATAACCGAACTAGAAATTTCAGACGTATTGTCCTCATTGATGATTAATAAATCTACTGGGCCAGATGAGATAAGCCACAAAATGTTAAGGTGCACATCAAAGACAATTTGTAAACCCTTATGTATTTTGTTTAACAGATCTATTAATGAGACTGTATACCCTAATCTTTGGAAATCGGCAAATGTTATACCTCTATTTAAAAAAGGTGGAAAAACATGTCCCATCGAATTATAGGCCGATATCACTCATAAGCTGTGTCGGAAAAGCGTTTGAAAGAGTTGTATACAAAGTTGAAACATATCTATAATTATTTATTTATGAATAACTTGATATACAGTAATCAGTCGGGCTTCTTACCGGGGCGATCAGCAGTTTTTCAGCTAATTGATATGTATAACCAGATAAGTCTCGGTATCGATAATAAGACTCCTACTTGCATGATTTTTTGTGATATTTCTAAAGCGTTCGATCGTGTTTGGCATCCGGGACTGATTACAAAACTTAAACAGTATAGTTTGATTGAAAAGTTTTAAATTGGTTATCTAACTATCTGTCAGAACGTAACCAAAGAGTCCTTGTTGGTTCCTTATCTTCTACAATAAAATCAATAAATGCAGGTGTCCCTCAAGGCTCCGTACTCGGTCCGCTTTTATTTTTAATTTACGTCAACGATATAGCCGAAAATATTACAAGTATAGCACGTCTATTTGCAGATGATAGCTCACTTGCGTTTACATCAAGAGATATTGATTTAATGGAGTTAACTCTCAATAATGATCTTATTAAAATTGAAGAATGGTCAAAAAAGTGGTTAGTACAATTTAATCCAAATAAAACTGAAGTTTTTTTTTTCACTAACATCAATTCGAAGACCTGAACTTTACTTTAACAACGTCAGACTCGACTTTGTTACCAGTCATAAACACTTAGGCATTACTTTGAGTGAAAATGCAAAATGGCACGAACATATAAATAATATCATTATTTCAGCATCAGAGGTCTTAAACTCTATGCGTGCGTCGAAATTTAAAATAAAACGTAAGTCCTTGAATCAAATTTATGTAGCATACATGAGACCTTTACTTGAATATGCGTCTGTTGTCTGGGGTGGTTGTTCTTTATATGAAAAAAATTCTTTAGAAAGACAGCAGTATGAGGCAGCAAGAATTGTAACAGGTCTAACTCGTTCTGTTTCGATACAAAAATTCATTACCGAAGTTGGTTGGGTATCACTCTCTGATCGTCGAATAATGCAAACGGGCTGTCGTGACGCCGCGAACATACTATAAACCTAGCATAACAGACTTAATACTGCATTAAGATTCAAGTACATCACAGTTTTCAATAACGTTGAAAAACGAGATGCCATTTGATTTTAGAGGGTCAAATTTAAACATCGCCAGATGTGTTGTGTGCGAAGGCTTTCATCAATAAAAAATAACTTTACTCATTATCCGTCAATTTAAAGCTTTAATAGGCCACAGGCCTTGTACCCGTATTTTATGATTACGGGCAAATGCTTTGTACCTGCAGGGAAATGAACGAACCCCGCCCTCCACAGTTATACGCATTTAAGATTCAGGTTTTAGTTATTCGAAATGGACATAACTAAAAAATAGTAAAACATGAGTTGTAGTGCTTGTGTGACTGATGGATCTGTTCAAACAGTTGACATATTCCAAGTAATTAGTGATTAGGACAATTTTTGTACTTTCAAAGTTTTAGGCAACATTAATTTATGAAAGCCAGTTGTAAGGGACATAACTCAAACTCAAAAAATAGTGAAACAGGAATTATCATTCTTGTTATCACAGATGAGTTTGTTTATTCGATATACGAGCGTATATAAATTTTAAGTATAAAATGAATAGGACAAGTACGTTCAAAGTTTTAGGCATCATTAATTTTCATATTAAAACAATTTGAAAGGGGCATAACTCACAAAATAGTGAAACAGGAACACAGGTGGCTTTGTTTATTTAGAATATATACTTCAAGTATTAAGTGAATAGGGCAAGTTCTTTCAGTTAAAAACAACATTAAAAAGGTGAAATATGCATATCAGGAATCGCCATTAAGTTTTAAATTAAAGTCATTTTGAAAAGGATCTAAATCAAAAACAGTGAGAGGAGTTATCATTGATTGATATAAGATTGTTTTGTTCATGGAGATCACATATTCCAAGTAAAAAGTGAAACGGAAAGTTCTTTCAACGTTATTAGCAACAGTAAGTTTCATGTTATTTGAAGGGAAATAACTCAGTAATAGTGAAACAGGAGTTATCATAAATGTCGTTGTTCATGCAGATGATAATTTACATTCCGAGTATTAAGTAAATAGAACAAGTTAAAGGCAACATTAAGTATCATATTTAAGTTGGGGGGTGGGGCTATCAGATACCGCCGGTGGCGGTCAATAGTGTTACACTGTGTCTACATGCTATCGCAGGAGAAATAAAAAGCAACAGCTATAATACTGATATATTTTCTTGCTGATTTTGATTTTTCCTAAATTTTCCTGGCATCAATATGACCCACGGTAACAGTTAGGTGGATATCAAAATGTACAATTTTCGGCAGTCCATCTTGACAGTCTGATCAGGATCAGGTGGGTTCAGAGATAACAAAATCTTTAAGAGATTTATTTTAATTCAACAAAATAAACAAACAATGCATTTACACACATGATTTTAAAAATATAACATGCTACATATTTCAGTTAGAGTGCAAGGTTTTTTGTTCAGCTTTTATACACGATTAAGTGTTGTACCCCAAATTCCATAATTTTGCCATTTTGAGTCAATTTATATACAGAACCAATTGCAGTGGATATTAAAACTGAAAGACAATTTATTAAAATTAATTTCAGAAGCACCAAGGAAAAATGTTGGCTGAAAAACCATTCTTACATAATATTCACTTTGAGAATTTTCAATACCTGGAACAACCAAGGCACAATAAATAAGTATATTGAAATGGTCCCAATAAATATAAATAGTTATTAACGCAACATTCCACAGGCTTTTTATCATATGCATTTAATGGTTTTGAGAGATACATTAACCCTTAACTCACAGAATATGGCTATTACCCATAGTGTAGATCCAGATCAGCACATCTGTGTGCTTTGATTATGATACACAATGTTTGCTTTTAGATTCATTTGGTGATTTCTGACCATGAAGCAACCGGTGTGGATCCAGTTCAGACAGCACGGATGTGCCATATGATCTAGATCTAAAATAAATAAAATAAAACCTGTATATTATCCCTTTCCTCCATATATACGCATTTTTACCCATGTGCTTCCAGTGTAGATCCAGATCAGCCGGCACATCGGTGCCCAGGATCTGCACTGGTCGCATTTTGGTCAGAAATAACCTAACAATTCAAAAAGCGAACAGTTTAGATTCTTATCAGACAGCACGGATGTGCCGACTGATCTGGATCTAAACTGTTCGCCCTTGAAATAAAGGTGTGTCTTTGGAGTAAAGGGCCAATTGCTAGAAAATCACTTTAAAGATGATCGAAGGTGTCTGGTGTGTAAGTAGGTCAGACATATTTCAAGGTTTTAAGTCCAGCCCAAACACTAATGAACAAATACCTTCTTGTACAACCCATGTTACTGCTTATTCTAGACTAACCATTGTTTCTCCTTTGTGCTTCCTGTGAATAAAACCAGGGCCAGATGAAGATTGTAAAATTAAGATACCAGTCAAATCTAAGAACTCTGTTTGGTTGATTTTTCAGAACTGACCAATGGAAAGCGTCATATCTGAGACTGGATTCTGTTTTTCTGAGCCTTACTATCCAAAAGCGTCATTTTACGCTTTACTCCATATAGGTGTTTTTGCATGTATGACCAATGTAGATCCAGATCAGCTAGCACATACTTGATGCTGATCTGGATCTACTCTGATTGCTTCCTGGTAAATAATTACCTGACTAAAATCAAACAGTCTAGATCCTGATCACAGGGTACAGCTGTGGCAGCTGATCTGAATCTACACTGTTCACCTACAGAATAACAGCCATATCCCAAGATATAAAGGGTTAACCCTTTCCTCCATAGATACCTTTATTGCAAGGGCAAACAGTTTAACCCTTTCCTGTATAGATACACATTTTTACGCATATGCGACCAGTGTAGATACAGATCAGCCGGCACATACGTGCCGTCTGATCAGGATCTGCACTGGTCACATTTTGGTCAGAAATAACCTAATGAATCAAAAAGCGAACAGTTTAGATCCTGATCAGATGGCACGGATGTGCCGGCTGATCTGGATCTAAACTGTTCGCCCTAGCAAAAAAGGTGTATCTGTACAGGAAAGGGTTAAATCCAGATCAGCCGGCACATCCATGTCTTCTGATCAGGATCTAAACTGTTCGCTTTTTGATTCATTAGGTTATTTCTGACCCAAATGAGACCAGTAATCCAGATCAGATGGCACTGATGTGCCAAGTTATCTGGATCTACATTGGTCAAGCACTCATAAAAATGCATATATATGGAGGGAAGGGTTAAGCAATGTTTTGTTTTTGTGGCATTCTTTTATTCAGTGGTGGTCACAAAATACATACATATTTAGCAATAAAACTTATATTAAAATTAAATATTTCTGCTGTATTCTTCTTAAAACAAAATTACAAGCCTAAAAATATTGAGTACATCAAATAGCTTAAACTAAAATGTATGTGACTCATATTAAAGACATATAATTTGGGTGAAAGTACAACCAGTATATAAAAAAAATTAGGAGCACTTACATTTTTGTAACTGTACTTATTTTGTATTAGTAAGTGTTATTACTTCAATTTATAAGAACATTTACTACATGTATTAACATTATACAAACATTCTATGCGAGTAATTTTACATATACAAATGTAACTTCACTCCCATATTTGTGTTAACCCTTTACTCAAAATATATGCGTTTTATCTCATGGGTGTCCAGTTTCGATCCAGATCAGTCTGTGTCATCTGATCTGGATCTGCAATGTTCACCTCCTAGTCAGATATATGTTAATGAATCTAAAAGCCAACATTTAGATCCTGATCACAAGGCACAAATGTGTAGGCTGATCTGTGCCCAAGGTTATAAAACTGAGCATGGAAACCAGTCTCAAATCTCAAGCATCTGATTGGCTGAAATGGCGACCAGTCGCCATTTCAGCCAATCAGATCCTTGAGATTTGAGACTGGTTTCCAAACTCAGCTTTATAACCTTCAGCCCTTATCTGGATGTAAACTGTTTGCCTATGCTATAAAAACCTTATCTATCGAGTAATTTTTTAAAGTCACATTTTCTTTGTATGCAAATTGTTTGAGATTTAAGTACAATTACAAAATTGTGAGAGTAAATTGTTTTTCAATAATAATTAATTTTATACTACTTTTAGATTGTTGTCGAAAATAAATTACCATCAGGGATAAGTGATCCTTCTTCCAACATGTTGGGAACATTCGTAATTCTATGATACCAAGGTCACTGGCTAAAGGGTTAACACTTTCCTCCATATAAACACATTTTTACGCATGTGCGACCAGTGTAGATCCAGATCAGCAGGCACATCCATACCATCTGATCAGGATCTGCACTGGTCGCATTTTGGTAAGAAATAACCTAACAAATCATAAAGTGAACATGGCAGATCCAGATCAGACGGCACGGACGCCCACACAATAAAGGTGTGTCTATGGAGGAAAGGGTAAACAAAATTTCTATAAATGACTAAAATTGTAATCTCAACATCAGTTCAATGCACCATTATTTTTTGGCAAGTTTGAACATTATCATGAAATACAAAATACCAGCTCTCACTTATTACCAACACAATAACAACATTTGGTGACTTTGACAGACAAAAAATATACCATAAATGAAGAAAGAAAATTTAAACAGAAGGATTTCAAAGAGATAACAACCGTTAAACATAAGCAACATTTACAATGACAACCAGTTTTTAACCCTTTCCTGTATAGATACACCTTTATTGCTAGGGCGAACAGTTTAGATCCAGATCAGCCGGCACATCCGTGCCGTCTGATCAGGATCTAAACAGTTCGCTTTTTGATTCATTAGGTTATTTCTGCCCAAAATGTGACCAGTGCAGACCCTGATCAGAGGCACGGATGTGCCAGCTGATCTGGATCTACACTGGTTGCACATGCATAAAAATGCGTATATATCCAGGAAAGGGTTAATGTGCAAGAATAAAAGTTTAAAGTTATTTTCTGCCTAAACAAACAGAACAGAAGCAAATGAACTATTGGCCAGCGAAGTTATTATGAAGGTTATCATTCCCACCACCACTTTCCCTTCCCCACCCACAACATTGCCTCACGCACTCACAACATCGCCTCACGCACTGTGTTCCAAATAATGCTTGGCAAGTTAAGTTGCACACTTTAATATAGACACTAAAGCGACATAGCTAAGACAACATCCACAATTGTATACTAAAATACAGATGAAAGACTTGGAGAAGTAAATGCAGAATAAAATGTCACAACTTGTAAAAGTTTTACATACTGTTTTACACAAATCACAAAATAAAAATAGTATATAAACACAAAACATGCTTACAATTTTTGTTCAAAATCATTTTTTCCAATTACTTGTCAGATCTCTATTCCATTTTGATTGTTTATCTATTTACTCTATATATATACAAATTCAATGCATGTGTGACTAGTGTAGATCCAGATCTGCCAGCATATACATATGTGGACTGATCAGGATCTGCACTGTTCACTTTTGGTCAGTTTCAACCTAATAAATCAAAAATGCAAACAGTGCAGATCCTGATCAGATGACATGGATGTGCCAGCTGATCTGGATCTACACTTCCGCCCTTCACCCCGTAAAGGTGTATATATAGTGGGAAGGGTTATCTTGTGGTAGGAAGTTACAAAGTGGCTAGTATGACATATGTTTTCACTACACTCACTTGGCTACAGTTCCCTTCCCAGAACATCAATAAGAAAACAGCGTAGGCCTTATAATAAATACAATCTCCTATCACAATTTAGGGCTATTAAAATCAAGCCAGAAAAAAACCTTTCCATAAATAGCACAGTTTGACATATAATCTATAATTTTCCAGGGAAACATATAAATGTCTGACGGCTTATAAAAATATATAATAATGGCATCAGAAACTCTTAGTAATGTAATATGAAGGGACTTCACAAAAAAAAGAATTTTATCCCACATTTTGTTCAATCATAATTGTAAAAGGACAATTCGTCTACTCATTAATTAACATTATTAATTAACTGTATGTTTTTATTAGCAAAACTCATTCTAAAGGCTTCTTTTATTTAATTGGTGTAAAACTTGACGAATAAGTAAATAAATAAATAATTATATTATTATCATTACTTTGCAAGTCTAAAAATTATAAGTATTAGTACCTCTGGTAGGTTCAACATAGTATATAATTTACTCAAATTCTTAACCCTTTCCTCCATAGATACACCTTTATTGCATGGGCGAACAGTTTAGATCCAGATCAGCTGACACATCCGTTCCGTCTGATCTGGATCTAAACTGGTCGCTTTTATATTTGTTAGGTTATTTCTGACCAAAATGCGACCAGTGCAGATCCAAATCAGATGGCATGGATGTGCTGGCTGATCTGGATCTACACTGGTCACACATGCGTAAAAATATGTATATATGGAGGAAAGTGTTAAATGCAGATAATACCAACTTCACAAAAATGAGATTTAAATGTAAAACGGTTAACTGTAATAAAATTACAGAAAATGAAAATTATACTTCTTTTTTTTTTAAGAAGTTGCTTAATTTGCAACTTATAAATAAATGTATATCTATTTTAAATAATATATTTCTTATAAAAAGAAAGTTCACTCTTAAATATAAAAATCACTAAACTAAAATAATTTTAATTCTTGAGAAAAAGCTTTCAGCTAATATATAAAGAAATAATACTCTCCAATGAAAAATGATAAAAAAAGATGAAATTATAATATATAATTATAATTCATGAAATAATAATACAAAATTCCATTATAAATACAACCCAAATGTACAAAACCATTGTAAATTACTGTAAAAAACCAATTGTTCCATCAATTAAACCAATTGTTCCATCAATTAACTGATAGTTCTGTGTAACAGAGACCTCAATATCTTACAGTATTTAAATCTGTGTTTATGCCTTTGAAGTCATGGTAACTCACCATCACACAACGGCATTCTCATTACATATTATAAAAATTCAGCTGTCATTCAAATTTTCTACAATATCAATAAACCCTTTACTTCATTTATACAGGTTTCACTGCATATACGACCTGTGTAAATCCAGATCAGCCGGCACATCTGTGCTGTCTGATATCAATCTACTCTGGTCTCATCTTGGTCAGAAATAACCACATTAATCTTAAAGCAAACAGTACAGATCCTGGTCAGACAGCGTAGATGCACTGGCTGATCTGGATCTACACTGTACACCCATGGGATAACAGCCATATCCCATGATGTAAAGGATTAAAAACTTAAAATACAACAAGATGCACTTTACAAATAATCACTGTGATTACATAAATACTGCACCAAACTGCAACTGAAACACACAGTATTTTCTTACTGTTTCTGTATAAACCTTTCCTCCATGCATACCCCTTTATGGCAAGGGCAAACAGTGTAGATCCAGTTCAGCTGGCACAATCGTGCAGTTTATCAGGATCTGCATTGTTTGCTATTTATTCATTAGGTTATTTCCTGGTCGCACATGCATAAAAAGGGTAAATGTGGAGTAAAGAGTAAAAACTTGGTAGTTTCCTTGGTTTTGAATTGAAAATTAATTTTTTTTCTTGGAATTTGATCAAATTTGATCTTTTTGCAAATGCTTCAAGTGCTAAAAATCTTTCTAGTAGGCCAAAATGTTTATGTTTAGCAGGTTGATAGGAAGGAAGTAATTACAGTCATAAGAAGTATGATTTCTGTGCATGGCTCTTATATAGTTGTGAAATGAAAAGCCTATACTTGATTTCAAACAAATCGGATTCAGATGACTTAAAAAAAAAAAAAAAAGAGGTTAAAATGCTTGCTAAAAATTGTAAAGTTAGGTACAGTAGACTCCACGAAATCGGGTATCTGCTATAAGAATATATCGGCAAATGGGGTATGATTTTCAAACACAAAACCATTTCCTATATAAGCAATGTATATTTTATTGGCCATATGGGTATCGGATAAGAGAATATATCGCCAAATCGAATAGAAAATTTGCATTTTTTTGGCCAAAACTGATTGAAATCATATATTTTCATCGCCTGTTTACAGGAAATGACACCGGATGTACCGTTTATCGTCCATATCAAAGCTTATGACACCCTTATTATTTGTCTATTGTCAGCTGATAAATCCAATTAAATTTTTTGACAGTGATGAACAAGGACAGTGAAGCCTCCGGGCAAACAAACTGTAACCGCTTTTAAACAGCTTATTCAATCAGGCGTTAAAAAAAAATCTGTTACAAATACACAGCAGCCTAGGACTATCCGTTATCAAGAAGTTATTGGTACACGTACTTACAATAATCCATGTTTAAATTCCATTGTCTCTTTTTAATTATCGCATAAATTAATCCGCAGAATTCAGAAACAAACAAAGAGTTATTTCTCAATCATGTTTAAAAAACACTCATAGATTTATGCACATTTCTTTGATCCGATTTCCATGTTAATTTCATACGGAGACTGAATTTGATTGACAGTCAGTATGGAGGTAAACATTGATACCAACCGTCAATGAAAAGCAACTTCAAAGGAAATTGTCGGCTCGTATCAAGACTGTGTTGTTTTGTCGGCTCTGCTTTGAAATCGTTTGATCTACAAGAACTGTGTACGTGACATTTCACATTTTTAGGTGGGTTAAATTGGTTGATGATGCAATAATACTGAAATATGATACTTGAGATAAAATTGGGATGTAATTTATTATGGAATATGTTCGCATTGGTTAGTGTTTTAATACTTATTTTACATTCACGTTGTAAATGTCGCGGTAGCATAATATAATTTGAAACTTCGATTTTGTAGCAGAACATGACAGAAGGGTCTGTTAATCAATAAATAAACATATAAATAATGCATATTTATCCAGAACACGATCTACCTGACCTCCCTTGTCAACAAATATATGCAGATTTCATGATGAATACGATTACCGGCCAATCAAATTCATGATGAATACGATTACCGGGCAATAGAATATTTTTAGCTGACAATTTGTGTATTCGATTTGTCGGAGTCTACCGTATTGCACTTTCTTCCGTCAAATAACTATTAGCATAAGTAAATTAAAAATTAAAAAGCTACAGTTTTTAACTCACACTCAAGAAAAAGAACACATTTTTAGGGAGCTCTCATGGTAAAATACACATAATGGATTACCCTTTACTCCATAGATATTGCTTTGATCACATGGGCATACAGATTAGATCCAGATCAACCAGCACATCCATACAATCACATCCACAACATTACATCAGATGGTTATTTCTGACCAAAGCACAAACGTAGATACAGATAAATTAAACATTTGTGTTGGTTGATCTGGATTTAAACTGCGCCCAAGGTTATAAAACTGAGCATGGAAACCAGTCTCAAATCTCAAGCATCTGATTGGCTGAAATGGCGACCAGTCGCCATTTCAGCCAATCAGATGCTTGAGTTTTGAGACTGGTTTCCAATCTCAGTTTTATAACCTTCAGCCCTGGTCTCCAATGTGATAAAAGGTGTACATATGGAGTAAAGGGATAAAGGGACATAGCATCTTCCTATAGATTTAAGGTCTTTAGTTAATCCGAGAACAAAGCACCCCCATTAGGCCCTGGAATATTCACACCAGCCTTTGTTATGATGAACATGACAAGCACTGATGATCCAATCACAATGCATGTACCAATCACTGATTTCAATGTAGACTTCCACGTTGGCTTGAAATAGGCTGGTGCGATCGTGCCTAGTAAAGCCGTACACACTGTTAGGGAATATATAATGCAAACACTGGTGTTAATAGCGATGATCTGTCCGAACTTGGCGAATGGCTGTATGTTGGTCTGAGTGAGTGGCACTGCAGCAATAATGGTGGTGAGGGCGGAGCTTATTACAGACACGCCTATATGACTGAATGCAGCACCAGCTCGCCACTGTCTCGACTTAGCAGCATTCTGAAATATAATAAAATCAAGTGTTCAAATGATGTGAAAGTTTTTTTTTAATTTTTGTACCATGCAACTTCTATATGCATATTTAAAATATTCAGGTGATGATAAATTGTCCGCCTTAAAAAAGTAATTTGATAATACCTAGACTAAGATTTCCCTCAATACCATCAGAAAATACAGCTACCCTGTACTAAGTGTAATCATAGTAAGATATAGACTGCCTACAATGAAAATGTACCAATAATAGGGAAAATTTTCAGCTAAATTATTAGTCTACAAGACTCTGTGAGGTTTTATCACATGCACAAACAGTGAATACTCAGATCAGCCATCTGATCAGGAACTGCACTGTCTTCTTCCTGGTCAGAAATAACCTAATGAATCAAAAAGTGAACAAATGTGCCGGCTCATCTGGATCTACACTGTGCCCAAGGTTATAAAACTGAGCATGGAAACCAGTCGCCATTTCAGCCAATCAGATGCTTGAGATTTGAGACTGGTTTCCAATCTCAGCTTTATAACCTTCAGCCCTGATCGCCCACAGATAACATTAATCCAATAGGGTAGAGTGTTAACTCCATATTCCAGTGCAAGAAACTCACTAATACAACTACTACTCACATCTTTGATAGGACAAGCTTCAGCAGCTAGTATATATCCTTCAACTAAATGAACACAGTAGTCTACCGATGATCCAACAAGAATGGACAGCGATATCGCCTCGACACCTCCGATCTCCCAACCCAGCACATAGAAGATTCCAACCACCAAGCACACCATTTCTGAAAGTCAAAAACATAGAAGCTATTTGTTTGTTTCATTGAAGCACTGTGCACTGATTTTATTTCACACCAGAAACTGATATTTTCATGAGTGGTGTACCCACATCCCAAAGATTGAAGGGTATAGTCTGTTAACCCTTTCCTGTACAGACACACCTTTATTGCTAGGGCGAACAGTTTAGATCCAGATCAGCCGGCACATCCGTGCCGTCTGATCAGGATCTAAACTGTTCGCTTTTTGATTCATTAGGATATTTATGACCAAAATGCGACAAGTGCAGATCCTGATCAGACGGCACGGATGTGCCGGCTGATCTGGATCTACACTGGTCGCACACGCGTAAAAATGCGTATATATCCAGGAAAGGGTTAAACATACTTAATATGTTTTTATTGAAACCCTTAACATTTACTCCATATATGCTTTTTTATGCATGTGAGACCAGTGTAGATCTAGATCAGCTGGCACATCTGTGCTGTGCAGATCCAGATCACCTGGAACATCTGTGCCATCTGATTGGAATTTGCACTGTTTGCTTTTTGGTAAGAAAAAAATTAAAAAAATTAAAAAGTGAACAGTGACGTCCTGATTAGTCAGGATCAGCAATGGTTGCAGTTAGTCTGACATAACCTAACGAAACAAGTAGCGAACAGTGCAGATCCTGATCAGACGCCACATATGTGCCCTTCTGATCTGGATCTACACTGGTGGCACATTCCTAAAAATGCGTATATATGGAGGGAAGATATAACTTACCAATGATACTGATGAAAATAATTAGCAGTAGCATGACATGTCTGGTAAACACCATCACCGCCAGCATACATATGATCATGGAGAGCACCACACCATACATGGCACTGTTCACCGCCACAACCTCCATCAGCACCTGAAACAAAGCGGGATAAAATAAACCATACATATGATCACTGAGAGAACAACATCATACATGGCACTGTTCACCGCCACAACCTCCATCAGCACCTGAAACAAAGCGGGATAAAATAAACCATACATATGATCATTGAGAGAACCACGAAATACATGGCACTGTTCACCGCCACAACCTCCATCAGCACCTGAAACATAACGGTACAAGCTATGTTAGCCATTTGGCTACAACTTAGTCAATCTGGCGCCAAGTTTTTCATAAAAAGGTAAGGTTGGTTCTTAATATAAAGAAAATGTGCTTGATATTCCTGGTTTTTAATGAATAATAAATATACCAACAGAGTGCATATTGCAAACTTCGCAATTTTGGCTAAAATTATATTGCTGCTTGTGCTAACCTAGCAACAAGATAAACATGTTTGGCCAATTAACTCTTTACTTCATAAATATACGGGTTTCTCCATGTGCAAAAAGTGTAGATCCAGATCAGCTAGCACATCAGTGAAGTCTTATCTGGATCTACAATGGTCACTTCTGACCTGATGAACTAAACTGCCAACAGTGAACATCCTGATCAGAGGGTACATATGTGCCGTCTGAATTAGATCTACACTGTTCACATATGCACAGCTGACTTGAATCTTCACATGTATCTCTTGGTAAAAAGTAACCTGATGAATTCAACAGTGACCACTGTAGATCCTAAATGACTCAGCACAGATGTACCATCTGATCTGGATAAACACTGTTCGCCCATGCAATAAAGGTTGTATCCATGTTGAAGGATTAAAAGGAGTTATTAGTTTATAGCGTTGATTTCATGTTGCAGCAAACATTATCAGAACTTCAAATTGGAGGACTGAGTGACAGAGATTTTCCCTCATAAAATTTATCTGAGTCGCCGATTTATTTAATCAGCAACTGCCACATTTGACCCTTTCCTCAAAGATACACCTTTATTGCATGGGCGAACAGTTTAGATCCAGATCAGCTGGCACATCCGTGCCATCTGATCAGGATGTAAACTGTTCACTTTTTGATTTGTTAGTTTATTTTCAACCAAAAAGCGACCAGTGAAGATCCTGATCAGACGGCACGGATGTGCCGGCTGATCTGGATCTACACTGGTTGCAATTGCGTAAAAATGCGTATATATGGAGGAAAGGGTTAACTGTTACTGCTATGAACAACCCAAAACACTAACTTTATTTACACATGAACCTTGCATTTATTAAAGGTACTCAAGAACTGTTTATTTTAAGCAGACAAATCTCATGGGTCCTGTACCCAAGGTTATAAAACAGAGCATGGAAACCAGTCTCAAATCTCAAGCATCTGATTGGCTGAAATGGCGATAACCTTCAACCCAGGACATTAATTATATCAAACTTGTGGCCTGTGTTCGAGATAAGAAAACTAAGATTCGAGATCAGTAAAAACTCTGTAAATGTATAAAAGATCAATTTTGACACTGATCTCAATTACAACCAATCAGCAGCTTGAGATTTGAGACTGGTCTCAGGGCCCAAGATCATAAAACTGGTTGCCATCTCATCAATTAAATGCTTGAGAGTTGAGACTTGTCTCCAATCTTGGTTTCATGATCTTTTGCATATTAGTATCAAGCGTAGGAAACAGGTAACCAACCTCAGGCCAAAACTCTGAGGTCTGGAACATGTCTTGTAGTGGACTGTTTGGGTCCAGCCCTTTTTTTATCCCCTTCAAGAAGTCCTCCCATTCCAGGTATTCCTTGTAAGCTTCAAAATATGATTCGCTCTTGGAAGTTGTCTGAAAATTAAACAAAAGTAAATCTGTTATGACATAGGCATTTCTGATCTACAAGTAACTTTAAACCTTTACTACATATATACACATTTTTATGCGTTGATGAACAGTGTAGATCCAGATCAGCCGGCACATCAATGCTGCCTGATCAGGATCTGCACTGTTCGCTTTTTAGTCAGAAGTAACATGATAAATAAAAAAAGCAAACAGTGCAGATCCTGATCAGCTGGCACATCTGTGCCATCTGATCTGACTCTACACTGGTTTCTTCTTGGTCAGAAATAATCAAATAAATAATGACCATTGAGATTCAGGAACCCTTGATATTTGACCCTTTCCTCCTCCTTTAATGCCAGATCAACCATGCTATCTGATCAGGATCTAAACTGTTCACTTTTTGATTCATTAGGTTATTTCAGACCAATATGCGACCAGTGCAGATCCAGATTAGACAGCACAGATGTGGAGGAAAGGGTTAAGTCTTTTGTCAGTCATAAACTTACAGTTTCGAACGCAAATCCGAGCCAGAGTATAGCGACACCATCAGTGGTGAGACCTCCGACAGCATGGGCTGGCTGTATCCCTCCGTAGATATAACTGACTTGTGGCAGATCCTTACACTTTTCTACAGACTGCAGTAACGCTTGCCTCAAATCGTATGGCATGGAATCTACAAGTTTTAAAACATTTCAAAGTAGTTGGCTTGTTTATAATTTTCAAAGCAGAGCATTGCTATGTAGAGGATCTTGGTTTTAACCCTTTCCTCCATATATACGCATTTTTACGCATGTGCGACCAGTGTAGATCCTGATCAGCCGGCACATCTTAGCCATCTTGATCAGGATCTGCACTGGTCGCACTTTGGTCAGATATAACATAAAAAATAAAAAAGAGAACAGTTTAGATCCTGATCAGATGGCATGGATGTGCCAGCTGATCTGGATCTAAACTGTTCGACCTAGAATCACATTTTTGATTATTTGCTTTTTTGTGATTTACATAACAGCTTTCCTATGTGTAGCATCTTGGTTTTAAAATTTTACCTTTAACACCATAAATACACCTTATTGTGTGGGCAAACAGTGTTGATCCAGATTAACCAGCATATCAGTGCTGTCTGATCAGGATCTACATATTTAGCTTTTTGAATCTTTTATGTCATTTCTAACCAAGAAAATTTAATATTTAAGATTTGTATTCTTTAAACCATTTTCAATGTTAAAAATGAGAAATGACATCATGCCAGGTATAAAGCCTTGACAGTAATGATATTGTACTATTTTATTACTACTGAATATTAACTAATGTCTTTGCAGATGTGTTAAGAGTCTAGGAGAGAAACAAATATTATGTGTATAAAAATAACAAAAACAACAAACGATGTTTGTAAAACATAAATGTCCCCCAAAAAATGACCATCGGATAGTTTTCTGCTGTTATTTGATTGAAGGTCACTATGACCTTGACCTTTGGCCTATGATTTCAAAATCAATAGGGGTTATCTACATTTGATGAAAATCCACACAACCACATCTGAGGAATGCATGATAAATTGTTGTCTAGTTCTTGATCGTACAAGGTTATTTACAGACTGACAGACAGACCTCAAATAGCAAAGCAATACAGTAAATTGGGATATTTTGGCCTTGGTTAATAATCGGCCTAATCGGCCACCCTAATGAAAAGGCCAAAATTAAACACACCAAAATATATCACAGGTGAAAATTAAATCCAGGTAGTGCAAACACAACAATTATATTTCACACTCGCCGACATTGATCACTATTTATCGCTTATAAAAACAACTCGATAAATATCATGATTTTAAATTTCAATTAGTGGATTTAAGTTTGATTGATTATTGTTTGTTGCAATAAATATTGTCAAAATGTGAGATTGGTTTTAGTGTCTTAAATATATCATTATTTGCTTTACACTCATATAATTTTTATGCTTTTCAAATTTATATTTCTAAATTTGAAGTTTTATTTTTGTATTTAAAATAATAATAATTATGAATTATTTTGCAGTCTTTTGTTGCTTTCTCCTATATGTATCGTCTTAAGATAAATGACGACCAATCTGATAAATTAGCATAGACAAAATAACATATTTGTGTTTATTTTTTGCCACACAATGATGAATGGCCAAAATTATATTGGCCAAAATAAAACACAGGCACTTTGGGGCAAAATATGACGACGCCCAACTTACGGTATACTTCGAAGGGGTCATATTAAATACAAAATACTAAATAGAATCACTTACCCAGTGGTAGACACTGTGCACTACCATTTCTGACCAGTTTAGTGTTGGCAGCTATCTTCTTACATACAGTACACAGTTCGGCCAGGTGATCCAGGATTTTAGGATTTGAGAAGTTGAACGCAGAAGAGAATTTTGTGTCAAACTCAACTTGTCCCTGTAAAATGATAAAAACATGAAACAAATCATAAATCACATCTCTATAGTTTAACATGTGTTACAGTTAACCTTAAGTTAACCCTTTCCTGTATAGATACGCATTTTTACGCATGTGTGACCAGTGTAGATCCAGATCAGCCGGCACATCCGTGCCGTCTTATCAGGATCTGCACTGGTCGCATTTTGGCCAGAAATAACCTAAGGAATCAAAAAGCGAACAGTTAGATCCTGATCAGATGGCACGGATGTGCCGGCTGATCTGGATCTAAACTGTTCGCCCTAGCAATAAAGGTGTATCTATACAGGAATGGGTTAAGGTTAGCAATAATATTATGAAGCTCTGGAAAATGGTACTATATACATTGAAATAAACTTTAACTTATTTACCCTTTTCCTAGAGAGAACTTTACTGTATGAGCAAAATATGTAGATACAGATCAGATAGCACATTCATGCAATCTGACCAGTGCAGATCCTGATTAGATGACATGAGTGTGCATGCTAATCCGGGTTTACACTGGTCAAACATGTGTAAAACTTGTAAACATGTACATGGAGTTAAGGGTTAAACAGAGCAATAAGCAGTCAACATGTATTAAACTTTATTACTCACAGTGTCATCTGATAACACGTGTTCCACATCAGTCTCGGACCAATTAAAGTTTTTTACTCCCAGAACAACGTAAACTGTTGCGCCAGATTCCAGCAGGGGGCGTGCTTGTGGATGACCGCAATCTTTATCCTTGCAAACGTCGTAATTTTCCGGGACAGATTTTGGCGTGGGTGGAGTTTGGTGCCCGGTCTTTGTCGGTTTTGGAGTGTAGTTCTGTTCTGGTGGAAGGTTATGTGGTTGCCAGTGTCTGGCTGTCATTGGTGCAGCTGTAAGAACCAATCAGAACACAGGGTTTTCACTAATTACTCAGTCTTGTTGTTTTCCAGTTGTTTTGTTAATTACATTTATACTGAGAATTAAATTCCATGTTTTCAGTTTTTATGTATCCTTATTAACCATTTCCTCCATAGACACACCTTTATTGCAGTGTTTTTTTTATGCCAAATATTTGGAGAAATTGGGCCCCATTCGCCCCTCAAAATAGTATATATTTTTTCCCCACACCCAATAAAAAATCCCCCTTTGCTGGAGTCTGTTACAGACCGTTATATTTGTTCCGCTAATGTGTAATAGTATAATAGTGAAAATGATAGTGAAGATGATAAATCTAAATTTTTTTCTGATGCAAGGAAATGCAACTCTGGGAAGTATGAGGCAAGATTTACTTGGTTGTACTACAGTGTTAACAAAGCAAAAAGCAAAAGATCAGTAATTATTTGTTCTGTTGTGTTTGACAGCTGCAAGTATCTTCCAAATATTCCCCTTTCCTTTGTTTGTGTCGCAATTTTCCTCCTCTAAAGGCTGCGACCCCCTTCCCCCAAAAGTGAAAAAAAAACACACTGTATTGCGAGGGCGAACAGTTTAGATCCTGATCAGCTGGCACATACCTGCCGTCTGATCAGGAATTTAACTGATCACTTTTTGATTCATTATGTTATTTATGACCAAAATGCGACCAATGCAGATCCTGATCAGATGGCACGGATGTGCCAGCTGACCTGGATCTACACTGGTCCCACATGCGTAAAAATGTGTATTTATGGAGGAATGGGTTAAGGCATATGCCAAAACATTGATACAATATATTTAATAATAAACATTTTAATGGTGTTTGGTATTTATTCATTTTTTACTGAGAATTCATTGTCAACAGAATTTTGTAGATTAAAATTTAAAACAATATATAGAATTGTACTTATCATGATTTCAGAAAATTTAATGCATAAAAGTCTGAAAACCATGAAAATTAATTCTAAATGACTGGATAAACAGAAGGAGCAGAATCTTAACCCTAAATACAGCTTACAATGACCATACACTTATATACAAGGCTCTCACTAGACTTGCAAATCATGGAGAAGTTTTGTCATCATAAAAATGAACAATGAAGTTTGCAGTCAACAGCATTCTTTCCCTTTGGCTAAATAATCTTTAAAATGACTTGTTCCATAGCCTAAAGAAGGGAGAAGTCTGGTCACTATTGAGAGCCCTGAACCTTTCCTCCAGATCTGTGCCGTCTGATCACTTTTTTGTCAGAAATAACCTAATGAATCAAAAATAGAACAGTTTAGATCCTGATCAGACGGCAAGGATGTGCCGGCTGATCTCGATCTAAAATGTTTGCCCAAGCAATAAATGAATGAAAGGGTTAAACAAGTCTGACCTGTAGTTGGTTTGGGCGGTCTTGGTGTTTGAGGTCGTTGAGTAACTTTCTCTGTGGTTGGTTGTCTTCTTGTTGGCAGTGGTGCCATGGTTTCACGTGTGGTCCAGTTTGGTGGTGGGGTGACCCTGGTATGGGGCTGGGTCGGTTTTGGGATCCATGGCATTGGTGCTGGCGTTACATCAGGTCTTGCTTCTTGCTATAAAATAAAAATATAACCGTTTGCTTGACAGGATATGGCTGCTACAACACAGGCAAACAGTAGATCCTGTAGATGCATGATATCTGATAAGAATCTACAGTTTTAGATTCATTAGGTTACTTTTGATAAAGAAGCTACTAGTAAAGATCCTTACGTGATAGAATGTATGAGCTAATCTGCATCTACACTGGTTGCATACATGATAAAACCAGAACAATAGGAGTAAAGGGAAAAATGCAAATTATACAATTAAAACAAATGGATCTGCGAAATAGACTAGCACTATACAGGTATTTTACACATCAATTTTTCATTTTTTGTGGCTCTAAAGAGTGAACTTCCCTGCCTGGATGTCAATTTAAGTATCTTGCATGATCATGAGGTTAAGATGAAAAATTTTTTGCCAAGCTTGAACTGTTTTTGGTTTTTGCAGGACCATGGCTCTGCTGAATTCCAACCAGAACAGTTCACCCGAAGAAACAGATTTTTCTATCTTAAACAAATGTTTCATGCAAGAAACTATTTTATATTTATGTATATGTATAAAATCTAAATATTGCTTCCATATATTGAAATGTTGATATTTAAACACCCATTTTTTAAATTATGTTACAAATTTGACTACACTATGTTAAATAACTGATGACATTACATCATTGATATACAACATCTATAGTATCTTTTCCAGGAAACACTAGTCTTATACCGCATGCAAGAAAACATTAGAATGAAATCAGTATACCACCAAATAATAAATCACTAATGGCAGAAATGTCTTACCATTCCAATATTATAGATCCCAGAACAGTCATTACATTTGATGGTGTCTATAGAGCTGAACTTGGACTTGAGGTTTAACAGCTTCTGAATGTTGGTGTCTGCTCTGAAGAACTGTGGGGGTTCTGTCGAAGTTTTCAACTGGGTCATTAATCCAATAGAGGCACACAGTAATGCGAATGATATTGCTGGAATATACAAATTGTATACACATTAATGTAAACCACATTGCTGGAAATGAACAGATGTACAATGCATAGAGTAAAAGTCAATGAGAAGGTTAAATGAAGGTAACAGGGCATTTTAAAGTTCTTAACCTCTTACTCCATATAAATATATATGGGTTTTATTGCATGTGAAACCTGTATAGAGCAGAGTTTCACTACTCGTACTTGTACTCGTACCTAGTTGGGTACCAATTTTCAATTACTCAGCAGGACTCAGTACTTACCTAAAAATACGAGTTCAAGTACTTGTACTTACTAAAGTAAAGAAGAAAAATGGTCAGTACTTATGAGTATTTTACGAGTACTATATGAGTACTTTCACACTTTAATGAAATAATATGAACTTAAATAAAACTTTTAGAAGCTAATCAAGTGTATATATAAAATGGAATGGTAAGAAATAATTCATTAATATCTCATAATACATATGTTACTATATATAGTAACAAATTTACGTTGAAAAAATATTATTACTCGGCCTCGGCAGATTTTATCGCATAATTGCCCCGCACGTGGAGGGCAATTATGCGATAAAAGCCCTTGGAAAAGACGCACGTGCAACGCTTGGTTTTGCATGACGTCATTAGCGGCATTCCCGACAGCAAAATGGCCACGGGTGAGCGTACGCTGGAGTCGCTCGCAAATAGAATTCTAGATTTAGATGGAATTATTGCTAAGTGGCCTCAAGAAAACAATCATTTAACCGAGGAAGAAGCTAGACTGTTTATTGACAGTAATTTATCTAGTTTTGACACAACTTCTAACATAATTATTTCCCTTTGCCCTGCGGTTAAGGTAAACCTCGGATTTCACCGGTACAGTAATCGAGGGAAAACTGACATATGTATTATACAGAACAATTCATGGGTGGTCGGGGGCGGATGTTGATAATTGCCCCGCTGAAGAGATAAAATGCCCTCGGGCATTTTATCTCTTCAGCGGGGCAATTATCAACATCCGCCCCCGACCACCCATATATTATTCTCTAAATAAATATTGGGCAGAGTAATTAAGCAACTTTTGTATATGTTGTTATGTACTTACTTTTTTTCATACTATTGCATTATATTAAATCATTAAATAAATCATAATAATTGCCATTGGTTGAAATACCTTACAAACATTTACATTGCATTCAATAAGATTATATTAGCAATGGAGTCAACAGAACTGATTATCACCTTACAATAATACAATGGAAGATGTTTTCTCACCTTTGCAAATATAATTATGGTGAGACCAGTGCCCAAGGTTATAAAACTGAGATTGGACCAGTCGCCATTTCAGCCAATCAGATCCTTGAGATTTAAGACTGGTTTCCATGCTCAGTTTTATAACCTTGGGACCAGTACATGATCGTACAGTTGAACTAGTTTTTTATAGTCACTTTTTTCAATAATGGAATACTTATGATTTCTGTATGTATTTATATATTTTGTTTCTAGTGACATTGTCAATAATAAAATTATTATTACTTCATTATAAACTAGAATGTTGTGTTCCGCGGAACACATGTGTCGCCTGCATGGAAAAAGTTGAAATGTGGGCCTATGTTTAATCATATATAATATTTTTTTTTATTTAAGTTGATTTCAATACTACACCACTGAATACATCTGTCATCTAAAATGCATTTAAAAGGGGAATAACTGAAACCTGAGTTATCATCTTCAAAAATTGGTTTGTAAATGCAGATGAATTATTCAAAGTATTAAGTGAATTGAACAAGTACTTTCCATTTTACAGGCAACACTAAGTTTCATGTTAAAATTACATTTGAAAGGGGCATAACTCATAAAATAGTGAGAGGAGTTATCGTTCTTGTTGTCACTGATTGCTTTGTTCATGCTGATGATATATTCCAAGTATGAAGTGAATAGGACAAGTACTTTCAAAGTTATAGGCCACATTAAGTTTCATGTTAAAGTTGCATTGAAAGGGGCATAACTCAAAAAATATTGAAACTGGAGTTATCATTCTTGTTGTCATAGATGGCATTGTTCATGCTGATGATATATTCCAAGTATGAAGTGAATAGGACAAGTACTTTCAAAGTTATAGGCAACATTAAGTTTCAGGTTAAAGTTGCATTGGAAAGGGGCATAACTAAAAAAATATTGAAACTGAAGTTATCATTCTTGTCGTCACAGATGGTTTAAGTGAAAGGGATAAGTTCTTTCAAAGTTATAGGCAACATTAAATTTCATGTTAAAGTGGTACTTGAAAGGGGCATAACTCAAAACATATTGGAACTGGAGTTATCATTCTTGTTGACACAGATGGGGTTGTTTATGCTGATGATATATTTAAAGTATGAAGTGAATAGGACAAGTACTTTCAAAGTTATAGGTCACATTAAGTTTCATGTTAAAATTACATTTGAAAGGGGCATAACTCATAAAATAGTGAGAGGAGTTATCGTTCTTGTTGTCACTGATTGCTTTGTTCATGCTGATGATATATTCCAAGTATGAAGTGAATAGGACAAGTACTTTCAAAGTTATAGGCCACATTAAATTTCATGTTAAAGTTGCATTTGAAAGGGGCATAACTCATATAATAGTGAAAGAAGAGTTATCGTTCTTGTTGGAACGGATCGCTGTGTTCATGCTGATGATATATTCCAAGTATGAAGAGAATAGGACAAGTACTTTTAAAGTTATAGGCCACATTAAGTTTCATGTTAAAGTTGCATTTGAAAGGGGCATAACTCATAAAATAGTGAAACTGGAGTTATCGTTCTTGTTGTCACGGATCGCTGTGTTCATGCTGATGACATATTTCAAGTATGAAGTGAATAGGACAAGTACTTTCAAAGTTATAGGCAACATTAAGTTTCATGTTAAAGTTGCATTTGAAAGGGGCACAACTCATAAAATAGTAAAAGAGGAGTTATCGTTCTTGTTGGCACAGATCACTGTGTTCATGCTGATGATATTTCCAAGTATGAAGTGAATAGGACAAGTACTTTCAAAGTTATAGGCCACATTAAGTTTCATGTTAAAGCTTGGGGACTACCAGACGACGCCGACGCCGACAACGCCGACGGACAATAGGATCCCTATGTGTCTACCTGCTATTGCAGGCGACACAATAAAATTATACAAGCATACCACATTTGAATAAGTGTATAGTATGCTATATAATTATAAAAATAATACTAAAAGTTTTTGTACTCGCAAAATACTTGTGAGTTCATTAAGTAGTACTCAGTACTTACTGAAGTACATCTTAAGCATCCAGTACTCAGTACTTACTCAAGTACTGAACCTCAGTACATTGTACTCGGTGAAACTCTGGTATAGAGGGATTTTTGTCAAAATGACCCAATGAATCTCGAGCCAACTGTAGATCCAGATCACACAATATGGATGTACAGGCTGATCTGGATCTACACTGTTTGCCCATGGGATAACAGCCATATCCCACAGAGTCAACGGTTAAGAGTGCAAGGTATTCTTATTCTGCCTCTGTTAAAACACATTTTTTATGCAAATGATACTGCTGGGAAATACTAAATACAAAATAATTCTTACAATATTGCTAGAAAATACAAAGTTAGCTGTGTTCAATAAAATTACAAAGTTCTGGTAATTACCAATAATAACCCATCTGGCCTTGATGAATGGCAGAGCCATGCCATAGTACAGCAGTGCCTGAAGTTTGACTACCATCTTGTCCTGGTCCTTGGGTTCAGCCTCCTCCTCTGGCACAAAGAGAGGATCCGGGTCTACATGTATCATCTCTACATCTTCATTATCAACTACAAGACAAGATAAAGGGTACTATATTTTATGCTTTCAAATGAATGATAGAATTTTCTTGGTGAAAAAAGTCTTATTTCAAACTGTAGAAAATCATTCTTATTTTCACTGTCTTTTCATTTTGGTACCTATAGGCATGTAATATTAAAATAAAGAAAATGTTTAGAAAATGGGTTCAAGTTTGGGTATGTGAGTCAAGACATAACGTCATAAACAAATGTTTTTGGTGCCATTTCGTGCATTTTTACATGCACAAAATCATGCATATATTGCACTAACAGCAAAAATAAACAGAAAATTTGTTTTTACCATGGAATGATAGAAATATATTTCACTCATAAACCAAGGAATTGTGTAGTTTTAATAGTTGTTGATATGCCACTTGCAAAAATATGAATTCTAGTTAAACATAATGTTGAGTAGAATTTGTTACTTAAGTTCTGCAAAATCTATACCAGGACCCAATATTATAAGACATCGATTGGAGACCAGTCTCAGTCTCAAAACTCAAGCATCTTATTAGCTCAAATGGAAGCTTGTCTCCATTTCAACCAATCAGATGCTTGAGAAGTTGAGATCGGTCTCCAAGACTCCAACCACAGCTTTTTGAATGGGCTCTGGACCTCAGAATAAACAAAGCTGTGGAATATTGTATATGTTTATATTTACACTTCAACTTTATCCTCCACGATGAAGTCTTATTCACCTAACAAATCATAATTCCTGATGGTATACAGTGTGACATATTACTTAAAGAGGCAAGGTTACAGTAAAGGCCGCTCACAATTTATTGGACTATGCAAAATGTTTTGACGTGTAACATCAATGAGCACGCATGTTTTGCCACGGGTTGCTTTGAAAAAGCGTGCCGTCATACATTTTGACATCAATTTTGCTGTTCCAACCGCCATTTGAAACAGTCATAATATCATGAATTCTTCTAGTAGTTTTTGTTTTAATGAAGGTATTTATAAGTGTAAATAAAAGGATTGAATTTATATTTGATGGGCTTCACACACTTTAAAGGAACCAACTGTTTTCCACACCCAAATGAAAACGATCAAATATCGATTCAATCTTTAAGTAAATTAAGGTGATTTAATGAGCCACTTACAAGAATCTTTCATTCTTTCAATTTGTATGACCGTTTTTTGTGAGTTTTTTTTACAAATAATGAAATTTCAATCTGACATTTTTACTGGAAATTGGAATTGTTTGGCCTGCTGGAGATTTCAGAAACCCTGCATGTGATATGCTTACTTATATCTTACACTTTGGCAGATTAACCCTTTACTTTATAAATAGCAGATTAACCCTTTACTTTATAAATAGCAGATTAACCCTTTACTTTATAAATAGCAGATTAACCCTTTACTCTATAAATAGCAGATTAACCCTTTACTTTATAAATAGCAGATTAACCCTTTACTTTATAAATAGCAGATTAACCCTTTACTCTATAAATAGCAGATTAACCCTTTACTCTATAAATAGCAGATTAACCCTTTACTCTATAAATAGCAGATTAACCCTTTACTCTATAAATAGCAGATTAACCCTTTACTTTATAAATAGCAGATTAACCCTTTACTCTATAAATAGCAGATTAACCCTTTACTCTATAAATAGCAGATTAACCCTTTACTCTATAAATAGCAGATTAACCCTTTACTCTATAAATAGCAGATTAACCCTTTACTCTATAAATAGCAGATTAACCCTTTACTCTATAAATAGCAGATTAACCCTTTACTCTATAAATAGCAGATTAACCCTTTACTTTATAAATAGCAGATTAACTAGCAGATTAACCCTTTACTCTATAAATAGCAGATTAACCCTTTACTCTATAAATAGCAGATTAACCCTTTACTCTATAAATAAGCATTTTAACATATTAGTGTGACCAGTGTACAGGGTTGCCAGCACCAAGGATGAAAAAAATTCCCTGACTTTTTCCTGACTTTTCACTGACCAAATCAGGTTTTTCACTGACCAATAATACCAAACGTAAACAGCCGCTAACACCCCTACTGCTGCCCAATCCACCCATAAGTACATTTTTATTATTTTAACAATATAATATTACATTATTTAACAATTAAAGCATCATTTATATATATCAAGTATAAAGTGTGATAGATTTATGTTTAGTGAAATATTAAACTATGTACTCTTACACAATTTAACCAATACTTCTAAGATAATTGGTAAATAATGTATTCTTATTCTTCATTCAGAAACTAAATGAATAAACAACATAGTATAAAGAAAGAGATTATCACAACTGAAGCTTAAGTATCCATTATTCACTAATGACTGGAATAATCATCGAATGCAGAGTAAAGAAATATACATAATCTGTAAAATGGGCCAAACAACATACCATTTTACAAAAGTAAAACAACCCCTCAGACAGAATGCCCATACATGTTTCCTTCATATTGTAAAATAAAATATTTTATACATAACTCAAATAAAATGCTGTTTATACCATACAAGTGAAACAAAAACACACAATTTAGCCTGTTCAGTGCTTGGATAAACTTAGAAAAAAATGCATGTAGGTTTTGAAGATCCCTGTTCCAATCCAATAAATATTAATAATTAATTGTCTGACCCAAATGAAAATATGTCAATCACATATACACTGGGCCTAATGGAAAATTGATGCAGAATGTATGCTTAAATTTTTGAATTAATCTAGAGAAAATTTTTGAAGTTTTTGTCACAAGATTAAAAAATCATGCACCTGTGATAAAAATGATGGACTGAGTCACATAAAAAATATGTCAGGCACATCTACACATGATACCAAGTACCTCACTTGTTTAAAGTTTCAAGTCAGTATCTTGAAAACTGTAGCAGTAGTTTGTGCTGTAATATTTTTTTTTAAATCCTACCGTTCTACAAAAAACTAGGTTGCTGTGAACTGAATGTTGGAAAACAGATTTTGTACATGACACATGTTCTCACATAGCAGTCACTTCTGCCAATTATTTTAAAATCCAACCATAGATGAAAATATATGGGCAAAGACACAAACTATCATCAGTAAGGCCTATATAGCAGAAATGTTGAAGTTCAGAGTGTTGCTTAGAGCTGGATCTTGGAGGGAAGAATTTGGGTTTTGTGTGTAGAACCTTGTTATTACAATTTCTGGAGGCAAGGGTTGCAGAGCCTTTCAGTCTTCAGGCATTTTTTAATATAAGATCTTATATTATATGTAACTTTTATTATAATAAAGGTTCATAACAGAAAATTTGTAAATGCAATCTTTAATCATTAATAAAATAGAACAATTTTTTTCTTTCAAGTTTATTTTTCCCTGACTTTTCACTGACTTTTCAGGATTTTTATTTTTCACTGACCAATTTTCAAAATTCCCTGACAATTCCCTGACCTTGAAAAAAAATCAAATTTCCCTGACTTTTCAAGTCCGCTGGCAACCCTGGTGTAGAACCAGATCAGTCAGCACATGTGCCATTTGATCTGGTTATGCACTGGTTGCATCTTGGTCAGAAAAAACTTAATTAATCTAAAAGTCAGCAGTATAGATCCTGATCAGAATGCATGGATGTGCCAGCTGATCTGGATCTACAATGTTTACCCATACAATAAAGGTGTAACTATGGAGTAAAGAGCTTTCACTAAATATCAATATAAGTTTACCATGAAATAATGGAGGATCGTCTAAGGAGAGCATAGGAACATCAGCATCCTCAGCAGTGACCTCCCTTGAAATGGTCACTCGAGGGTTGTTACCATGACTACTGGACATAAAGTGAGCGACATCAGCGGGCAAGGTGAGATTTGAACACAAACTGGATGGCACACAGAAACATCTAAAAAAATAAGAAGCTTCATCCAGTATTATGTACAATCACATGACCCGAGTAATAAGGCATATTTTAGCATTTTATCACACATGCGAACAATTAAGATCGAAATCAACAGGCACATCCTGGTCATCTGATCTGGATTGACACTGGTCATATCTTATTCAGAAATAACCACAAAGATCCTGATCAGATGGCACAACTACCCATGAAGTAAAAGGTAAACACCTGTACTTCTGTTTAGTGATATTACCAATACTTATTCCTGGTTACCATAAACATAAGCATGCTGGCTTGAAGAGCAAATTTTGCATTTTTCCAAATCAAAGCATATATAATGTTCAGTCAATTAAAGATCAGTACTATACTGTCATAAAAATGGCCTCTAGCCAACAATAAGTGAGACCTGTGATGTGTAAGCTGCCTTGATGTAAGTATAAAATCTAATTTATTCAGTTGTTTAGTGTATTCTGTCAACTCACAACTCAATTCCCCATTTTAAAGCTTGAATTACTTTTAAACTTTAACCACTAATCAACCCTTTCGCTGCCAATGTCGAAAACCCGAATTGACGTCGTCAGTGCCAAGAGCTTTTTACCACATAAACAAATACCAATACCAAGGTCAGAATGAGGCTGGTTATTTATAGATATAATTACTATGTTTACATGTGAAAACGAAAGCAATAACATTATTGGTCAATATTTCAATGATCTGCCTACGTCAGCATAGAAACCCCTGCTTTGCAAGCTGGTCTATATATAGAAATGGTAAAAGCCATCCATATGGCAAATACGCCTAAAATAATACGGATGGCATATGCCGTCCTTATGGCAGTGAAAGGGTTAATGACCAGGTTGTATTCCACTGATCTTATAGTACTACATTTGTGCCTAAACAAATATATTTAATGCACAAATGTACATTACATATTTTCTGACCATATAAGTGGACAACTTACATAAGACTGGCAATTTTGGCTTCACATACTCGGAATGATATGTACCATATATATAACACAGGCGGCATCACCAACATGACAGTTATCCAACAGTTTGCTACAATCAGGGCCATAAATAGACCAAAGTCGTGTACAGCAGGTATCTGGAACAGAAACAAACATCTATCAACACTGTGTAACAAAGGCTCTTCATCTACAATAATTTACATTAATTATTAAAATAAATGACCAGAATCTCATTTCTGCAAATTCTATTATTCAACTACAATCCATGGAAACATACATGTACTTCATCTCCGAATCGAGAACTTTTAACACTTTTCAGCTGTGCAACATGCAACAATATAATTAAATGTCAAATGCTTTACTGATAAAGCTGACTGACCAGCACTCAATGATTTGGATTTTTGAAATATTTTTTATGAAAAATCATTCATGGACCTGATATAACCAAAACATTTAACCATATACCCTTTTTTACATGTGCCAACAATGTAGATCTGAACTGTTCACATTTTGGTCAGAAATAATCTTACTGAATGAATCTAAACAGGAACTGTGTAAATCATGGATCATATGGCACAGACGTGCCGGCTGATCTGGATCTAAACTGTTAGCCCAAGCCATAAGCCATATTTACAATCTCACTCAAGTCAGATCTTAGAAAATGTTAGATCTGATGACGCCCCGCAGACACCGTATATAAGTAATAGCGGTTTTCCCCGATTACTATTTTTAGAAATTGTCAACACAGAAAGCATGATTTATAATGCTCACAAAATGATCTGAAGATGTCATTACATTAGAAATGAATGCAATACTACATTAACACTTATATCTCCAGTAAAATATGTCTTATGCAGGCTGTCAACACTTTCCATGGTTTAAAATACTATTTTTTACTTTGACTTTTGCGATTTTGTAGGTGACAATCTGATTGGTTCAAAGGGTTAGTGATAAAAGCATTTTTTCGTTACTTGTCGTCAGATCCTGATAGCGTAGCAGTTTTCAAGTAATGATTTTAATCAGATTGGCCATATCTACTGAGTAAATATTTAGTGGTAGATTTACCATTGAAGCAATGTTAGCAGCAAAAGCCGCTGCAGTTGTAAATGAGGTGAAAAATGTTGCTTTCCCTGCTGTTTTGATTGTATACACAGTCCTTGCCCTTGCCTCCGTCAAATGATTCGCTTGTCGGAAAACGTTTATGAATACAAAGACATCATCTACACCTGTAACCATGGTAACACGAAAAATATAAATACATGTATTTCTTTAAAATGAAAAAATAAAAATGAAATACTTTTTAATTAAATAAGATACAACAAAAGTTAACTATTAGTTAACTTACTTTAAAAGTAGCATGGGACTGGCTAATTTCCACACTCACTTTATAAGAGGATATTGAGATTCTAGGATAAGTGTCTGGAAAACGCCATTTGATGGAAAATCATGCTGATTCTATTTCAATACATTCTTTTTATTTACAGAAATTTATAGAAATGGTTTTATTTTTTGATATTCTAATAAAATAATCAAAGTATATAAAAGTTGTATCTACTGAATAATGTCAGAATTATGTGATAAATTCAATGATGTCAATATTTTCTTATATAGTTAAAACCCAACAATCGTCATAATTTTTGTGAAGACACTGGGATATAAGAAACCACAAGCTTGGTGCCAATCTGGCAAAACCAATCTTCCACACAATATGCTATGCTTCAAATCCTCAACAATAAATTCAGTGTTCTGACATCTGTGGGATTAAATTGAGCAAATTTCGTTCATCCATTCACAACATATATCAATAAGTTTTTACACCAATAAACTGTTGTATTGATTAATTTTACAGGGATGAATTTTTGTGCAAAAAGCAACAAATGCTATGGTATTGTATATTTCATTGAAGCCCAAGCCCTAAACTTAAGTAAGAATATACTATTGAAAAATCATATTTGTCCATATAGACTCCAATATATAAACTCTCTAACAGAACACAAAAGGTCCGATCGAATTCTTACTTATAGACGGGATTTTCAATAATATTGTTAAATTATTGTTAACGAACTTTTAAGAACTAAATATAATGGAGCTATATTTAGCACCGACGAAGAGACCACTTCATGCGCGATCTCGATTCTGTGACGTTTCGGAAATCCTACTTTCGCTTTTAGTCGCGCGGACCAAATTTTTTTTCGTAAATTAAAATTTTATTAGCCCTAACTAATGCTAAAAATTTGTGCTTATAGTTCCAAATACATGTAATATTTCATACAAGAGCGGGTTAAATTGAAGTAATGCCTCTTTAAGACATTTTATTATGGAGTGTAATTTCACTAGGGTTTACATTCATTCATTTACCCATTGCATAAAATAATCAAATTAAAATCTGCCCTGAAAATAATGATAACACAGAAGTAAAGAATATATAATAATTGCTAGTTCACAATAGATTGCAACCTACCTATTCCAATTATCACAAAAGCTGCAGCACCATTAAGAATACCAAGTCCCACAATCTTAAATACAACGCGATAGTAATATATCGCCAGCGGAGCACTCAGCAGTATACTGATAAGCCCCCAAAAGGTCAGCCATATAGAACCGGAGGTGAGGATCAACATCAGCAGGCAAATCGCCACAAAGGCATAGATGGCAAGCTTAACGTCACTCCAAAATGTCATCTCTACTTCGTAGTCAAATATCTCCTGGCCGCCGTACAACACTGACACATCACTGAAAGGAAAATAGCAAGTTTGTTATAGTTCAGTAAAGTAAAAAACCCTCATTACGGACACTCAATATTACAGGCACCCTGGTATTATGGGTGAATTTTTAAAGAACAGATATGTTCTCTTCTTCTTGATTTAAACCCACAATTAAGGACAACCCGCTATTAAGGACACTTTCCTTCAGTCCCTTAGGTTTCCGTTACAGAGGGGTTTCACTGTAGTTAGTGCAGAAGCACTTATATTGATAGGCATAAAATTTCACTGTTTTTTGTTGGACACCATTTTATTGGGTTCTTAAAAATACATGGAACTCAATTTTCTAAACTATGTTTATGTTCAGTTCTTTATTTTGTGATGGTTTTTAAATCATGGATGGACCTACCCACAAAGTCCAGGAAAAAAACCCCACAAATACAAATTGTATTCATGTAATATAAAAGTCTGCTAAATGGTTTTGAAATCCATTCAACAAAAATCTACTGCTATTTCTAAAAAACACCAGATACAATGTTTATGTCTGCTATACTTCACTAGAATTAAAAATTCTTTAAAAAAGCATTAACATGTGTACTGGACTAGAGAGTAATAGTTCCTTAACCCTTTACTGTATAGATACACCTTTATTGCTAGGGCGAACAGTTTAGATCCAGATCAGCCGGCACATCCGTGTTGTCTGATCAGGATCTAAACTGTTCGCTATTTGATTTATTAGGTTATTTATGACCAAAATGTGCCCAGTGCAGATCCTGATCAGATGGCACGAATGTGGTCACCATTTCAGCCAATCAGATGCTTGAGATTTGAGACTGGTTTCCAATCTCAGCTTTATAACCTTCAACCCTGATGTGCAAGCAGTGAAAATGATTTAGAACAGACAGCACATCTGTGCTATACGATCTGGATCTACAATGATCACTTCTTAGTCAGAAATAACCTAATCAATCAAAAGTGAACAGTGCAGTCTGATCTGGTTCTACACTATTTGCCCATGTGATAACAAACATATCTATGATAAATAGGTTAATAAAAGATTATGGATTGTCTGGCATAGCTTATATACTATCTAGGCCAAAGATCATAAACCTGAGATTGGAGACCAGTCTGAAATCTCAAGCATCTGATTGGCTGAAATGGTGACCAGAAAGATGCTTGAGATTTGAGACTGGTCTTCAATTTTACTATAATGATCTTGGTCCCTGAGATTGATAACCAGTCTCAAATCTCAGTCAAGCAGATGCTTGAGATATGAGACTGGTCCCCAGCTTTAGTGTTATGATCTAGGGCCCTAACCTTGATGAGGACTGTGATAGAATGTTGATGTAGGAGATGACAAACTCCTTGAACTTCTTGCTCTGCTCCTCTCTGTCCATGTACCAGTTACCATACCCTACATACAAAATAGCTCAATATAAACAACTTTAACAACATACTGTTAAATAAACCGTAAACGGGTGCTACATTTTCTGAAAGGGAGGCGCTTATAACTTATATTAACTATTTTTATTCTAATATTCAGGGTTCCAGCTGGGATTTTTAGAGTTCTGCAAACACTATATTAAATATGTTTGATTCTGAACAATTATAATGGATATTGATTATGGATCAACTAATATATTTCCTAAAACATCACATGGTGGTTTCTAAGGGGAGGGGCATTTAAAAGGATTTTTATGGTAGTAGACCAACAATGAAATATTCTACAGGGGTTCCTCTTGCTGCTGAGCCTGGGGTCGTTTTCATCATTTTATGTGGGAATCAGCCAACTAATAGCCAAAAAAAGCCTATTTAAGAGAAATTGACCCTTCAGAAAAACAGTAGGGGTCAAAATGAGGCTTTTCTGAAATTTCAAGTCAAAAATTCCAAATCAATATACATAGATAAATCAGTTTTAAGAACATTTACTCTGTGCAAAACAGCTTTTACATGTATTTTATGTGTGACCAGTTTAACCCTTCCCTCCATAAATACGCATTTTTATGCATGTGCAACCAGTGTAGATCCAGATCAGCCGGCACATCTGTGCCGTCTGATCAGGATCTGCACTGGTCGCATTTTGGTCAGAAATAACCTAACAAATAAACTAGAAATGTGTCCAAAGGACACGGATGCCCCCGCTATGGGTTTTTCATAAAGCTCCCAGCAGTAGTGTAGGACAAGTTGTGTTCATCAGATATATTCCTATTACAAGAAAATTCTACTTTTAGTAACAGTGACCTTGACCTTCGATCTACAGGCATGGGTTTTGTGCGGACACACCACCCTGTCATGATGAACATTTGTGCCAAGTTATTTTGAAATCCCTCCATTCATAACAAAGTTACAGCCTGGAGAAGAAAATTCTATTTTTAGTAACATTGACCTTGACCTTGGACCTACAGGCTTGGGAATGTATGTGACACACATTCTTAATATGGTGATCAATTAAACCAAGTTATTTAAAAATCCAATAACAAATAACAAAGTTACAGAGCCGACACAATTTTGCAAGAAATTTCTATTTTTAGTAACAGTGACCTTGACCTGGGTGTTGTATGTGACACACCACCTTGTCTTGGTGAACATTTGTGCCAAGTTATTTTGAAATCCCTCCATTCATAACAAAGTTAAGGGCCAAGTGTATATTTTGCTTAACACAAAATGTAAGTGAAGAAGGGGCATAATTTGAAAAAATATTGGAAGCAGGGTTATGGGTCTTGTTGGTTATGATGTAGATTTTGATGGTGAAAATATATTTCAAGTTTCAAGGCAATATCTCAAGTAGTTTTAAAGTTATGGGCAAAATGCATATTTTGCTTAACACAAAATATAAGAATAAAACTAATGTAAATGAAATTATCAAAGGGCCATAACTTTTGAACAGAACATGTAAGAGCAAAACCCCACCTTTATGCACAACAACATATCAGGCCAAGCATTGTGGTAAAGTTTCATTAAATTCCCACCAGTAGTGTAGGAGGAGTTGCATTCACAAGATATGTTCCTATTTAAACTAATGTAAATGGAAGTATCAAAGGGCCATAACTTCTGAACGGAACATGTAAGAGCAAAACCCCACCTTCATGCACAACTACATATCAAGCCAAGCATTGTGGTAAAGTTTCATTAAATTCCCACCAGTAGTGTAGGAGGAGTTGCGTTCACGAGATATATTCCTATTAAAACTAATGTAAATGGAAGTATCAAAGGGCCATAACTTCTGAACGGAACATGTAAGAGCGAAACCCCACCTTCATGCACAACTACATATCAAGCCAAGCATTGTGGTAAAGTTTCATTAAATTCCCACCAGTAGTGTAGGAGGAGTTGCGTTCACGAGATATATTCCTATTAAAACTAATGTAAATGGAAGTATCAAAGGGCCATAACTTCTGAACGGAACATGTAAGAGCGAAACCCCACCTTCATGCACAACTACATATCAAGCCAAGCATTGTGGTAAAGTTTCATTGAATTCCCACCATTAGTTTAGGAGAAGTTGCGTTCACAAGATATATTCCTATTAAAACTAATGTAAATGGAAGTATCAAAGGGCCATAACTTCTGAACGGAACATGTAAGAGCGAAACCCCACCTTCATGCACAATTACATATCAAGCCAAGTATTGTGGTAAAGTTTCATTAAATTCCCACCAGTAGTTTAGGAGAAGTTGCGTTCACAAGATATATTCCTATTAAAACTAATGTAAATGGAAGTATCAAAGGGCCATAACTTCTGAACGGAACATGTAAGAGCGAAACCCCACCTTCATGCACAACTACATATCAAGCCAAGCATTGTGGTAAAGTTTCATTAAATTCCCACCAGTAGTTTAGGAGGAGTTGCGTTCACGAGAATATCGGACGGACGGACGGAAGGACCGACGGACGGACGGACGGAAGGACGGACAGGAGCAACTCTTAATGCCCGTCGCCATTTCATGGCGGGGGCATAAAAATCGAACAGTTTAGATCCTGATCAGATGGCACATATGTGCTGGCAGATCTGGATCTAAACTGTTCGCCCACGCAATGAAAGTGTATCTATAGATGAAAGGGATAATTTGGGATCAGCCAGCACTTTTGTGCAGTCTGATCTTGATATATGCTCTTTTTTGGTAAGAAATCATCTTTTGAAACTAAAAGCTCAGTGTAGATCCTGATCTGGCTGCTTGGATGAGCAGGCTGATCTGAATCTACACTTGTTGCACAGGAAAAATGTATTAAAGGATTGGATCGATATTTGATGGTTTTCATTTGGGTATGGAAAACAGCTGGGTTGTTTAAAGTGAGTGAAGCCGAAGGGCTTGATGCCTACTTTAAACAATCCAACTGTTTTTCATACCCAAACAAAAACAATCAAATATCGATTAAATCCTAAATATTTACACACAAAAATACTCACATAAATACAGAAATTATTAGAAGAATTTGTGATATTGCGACTTTTTTGAAAGGCTGTTGAAACTGACTTGTTATCGACAAAGTGATTGACGGCATGCTTTTTCGCAGCAACTTGTGGCAAAATGTGCGTGCTTGTCAAAACTTTGTGAAACGTCCAAAAATTTGGGAACATTTCTACCTTAACCATGCCTTTTAAAATATTTTAGTCACACTGTTTACCATCAGGAATTATGATTCGTTAGGTGAATAAGACTTTTTCATAGAGGATGAAGTTAAAGTGTAAATATATAAGCTATATCACATGAAATTAAGGGTAAAACCTCTTTGTATCAACTAACAGTACAATAATTACCTTTCAAGGGTGCTCCAAACAAAACCTCCGTTCTCAGCAACTGACTCTTCTTGTACGATGCATTCACTTTATCGTCCACAAAATAATAAAAATGAGCAGATGACATGGCAAGCTGTAGAGCACTGTCTATGTTATCCATATTTTCCCCCAATCCATCATAGTATATATTTCCTGCTTCATCTTTTGATGGGAAAAAGTAGGTCATCAGAGAGTTTAAAGGGGCACAACCCTCGCGAGCTCTCACTGCAGGGTCTTGGAGAATATCAGTACGAGGGTCTTTGAAACAAAAATCAGGAAACTGTTCATGGGAGATAATCTTTTTCTCGATGTCATGGATTTGGTATAAGCGTTCTTTTGTAAAAATGTTGTCTCCTTGCTCTGTCATGAAAACAACCTGAAAAACATAGAACAGGCAATCAATGACAAAATTCTCTTCAGTTCAGCCATTTAAACGTATTACATTTTAATACAATTTCAATTAATAACAATTAATATTGATCACACCTGAAACATTGAAGCAGAGCTCCAGATAATGTGTGTATCCGCATAAAACACTTTAAAATTTGAAGAAAACGCAATAAAAATTAAAGCACTCGCAATATCAGATACCCAGTTTCTTTTGATTAATGTGCGTATAGTATGATTTAAATTACTTATAATGAATCAAGCATAGCTATTTTTCCCGCCATTATCGTATCAAAACAAAATGGCTGCACATCACATGGTGGGATCAAAAAAGGAATTTTTAATTTTGTTACTATGGTAAGTGTAAATTTTATCAATGATTCAAGGGTTGACACCAATCGACCGCCCCTGGTTTAAACCGGTGGTTTTAACCGGTAAAACCGTCCCGGTCAATACTCCCCAAGTGGTCAATACTGGTCAAATAAACTATTTTTCAAGATTTTCATAAAAGAAATGAAGAAAACAAACCATAAAACTCTTACTTAATTTCTACTTAAGTTACTTTAGAACAAACTTCACTTGAACATGCTTTGCACTTAAAGATTGTCTTATTTCCCTCAGGAATGTGATCATAAAATGTGTATGACAATGGATGGTTTGGAGATGGAGGGGTGTTGTGAGACACTTCTATTGTTTATTGAACTTGGGAACATGTCAATTAACATGCCAATGTGTTTATATAAGGATTATCAAATAACCATAAAGTAGGTGATTTACACTTCCAATTAACAGTTGTGTTTGACAATTGATGGTCAGGTGACTGAGGGGTGACTGCACTTCCTTTGACCTCACAGATCTTTGCACAAGTAAACAACCAAGTCGTACCGTTTCATATAATGTAATTATGATTGTACTGAGCACTTGGGCAAAGCTTACGGAATGTTTTTCACCGGATCCAATACATAAATTACATAAAACATAACAAACATTATATAAGAAACTTTTAACATACTACATTTATTGATTTCAATCTGTTACTAATCATAAATGCATATATGTAATGCTGTTTATACATACACTATAGTTTCCATGTCTTTAAGAAAATGTGTCTGTAAGTGTTGAATGCCCAAAGCTGAATGACCATATATTTTAGAAAAATACGCATGAGAACCCGTGCATTAAACCAATGAACAAAACAACTTTTGATGGGTACATTCAAAAGATCTTACCCAATCAAAGGAAATTATTTTCCACCTAATTTGCTTTGCTTAACCGGCGGAAAATATATTTCTATTACTTATTGAACATAGGAACATACCAATTAATGAGTTGTGTTCATTTAAGATTATCAAATATTAAACCATTAATCAAGTACCATTTAGGCCCTTACATGGGCTATTGTAAGGGCCTAAAGGATTTAAAATGATTGTAAGAATATTTTGGACAGTTTAGTTGTGAATAAAATTTAATTGACCAGTATTGACCAGTATTGACCACTATTGACCACCGGCCTGGTCAATACTCAATTGACCGGTCAATAAACCAACCCTGTTTATCATTTATGCAAAGTATTGGTTAAATCTAGAGACAATATTGCAAGTATCAAAAAATACCCCTTCAAATTCAAAATAAGGAGAATACCCCCTAAAAATCCTGATTACCCCTATGAAAAAATGTAAACGGGTAAAATACCCTTTGGAAATAAAATTAGGGGGTGCCGGCTGATCTGGATCTAAACTGTTCGCCCTAGCAATAAAGGTGTATTTATACAGGAAAGGGTTAAGGAGGCAATGCAGACCTACTTGGAATAGATGCAACCAGCCCAGTCCACTCCAAAGCTAATTAACGTGTTACTCCATTTATATGCATTTTATCACATGAACAGGTTTTATAACATGTGCAGTTCCAGATCAGCTGGCACATCATTTGATGTCTAATCTGAATCTACACTGTTAGCATCTTGGTTAGAAATAACCAAATGAATCAAAAAGTGAAAAGTGTAGATCCTGATCAAACAGCATAGAAGTGCAAGCTGATCTGAATCATCACTGTACACCCATGGGTAACAGCCATATCCCATAGAGTAATGGGTAAAGACTTAAGTGAGATAAATTGGTTGATTTGGTTAACCCTTTCCTTGATACATGTATATACACATTTTTGCCCGTGTGCGACCAGTGTAGATCCAGATCAGCTGGCACATCCCTGCTGTCTGATCAGGATCTGCACTGGTCGCATTTTGTTCAGAAATAACCGAATTAATCAAATAGTGAACAGTTTAGATCCTGATCTGACAGCACGGATGTGCCGGCTGATCTGGATCTAAACTGTTCGCCCTAGCAATAAAGGTGTATCTATACAGGAAAGGGTTAAGGGGGCAGTGCAGACCTACTTGGAATAGATGCAACCAGCACAGTCCACTCCAAAGCTAATTAAGGTGTTACTCCACTTATATGCATTTTATCACATGTACAGATTTTATAACATAGAGTAATGGTTAGAAACTTAAGTGAGCTAAATTGGAGCGTATATCCAGATCAGACTGCACAAAAGTGCTGGCTGATCCCAAAATATCCTTTTCATCTATAGATACACCTTCATTGCTAAGGCAAACAGTTTAGATCCAGATCAGCCGGCACATCCGTGCCGTCTGATCAGGATCTAAACTGTTCGCTTTTTGATTCATAAGGTTATTTCTGATCAAAATGCAACCAGTGCAGATCCTGGATCTACACTGGTCGCACATGCGTAAAAATGCGTATATGTCAAGGAAAGGGTTAACCATACCTGCATTCTCCAGGCTGGAAATGTCTGAGACCCTGAAGTGATGAGGATATTGCCTGGTGCAGCACGCTTCTCTAATTTTCTTGAATATCTCTCTTTCACGTTTAATTTATCTGAAGAAAACAACACTTCAATTCACTTCTTGTAAAGCCATGAAAGTAAATAATAAACAAATGGTAGCTCTGATAACACACAGTCGAAATTTATATAAAAATATTATTATACGAGGGTTGTCCCAATAAATCGTAGACTATTTGAAGAAAAGGAAAACTACTAAACATATCTTTAAGCAAATATCACAGTTAGTTAGGACATCATTTAGTAACAAGTATGCTGAATTTCAAAGAAAAATCTTCTAAAATAAAGAAATTACATACACTTTATTAAATCCTGATAGCGATCTGCGGCGCACGTCAAAAAGCGCTATGATTTTGAATTCAATAATTTACTTTAAACAATTAATACATTGCACAATGGCATTTAAGCCGCCAATTGTTTATGTTGCATTAATTGGTGACCATTTTGAAATATTACGCAAAGTTTCAAAAAGTTGCCATAATTTGTATAAGAGAAGTGCTTGTTTCATACTAATGGGAAAACATTAACTTCTTATGAAAATCGCGACGTTTGAAGTAGCCGCGGCGCACATTTCGATAATCTAATATTGTGATAAAGCAAATTGACGCCAAAAGACACGTTAAAGAAATATAAACAAGTAAAGTAGCATCCTTATATCCAGAGCATTGTTAGAGAAGTGGCACAGAAAGTTTTTGTATAGTGAAACGGAAATAATACTAAGAATCAGTCAACCCCCGTACTCGCCGGACCTCGCTCCGCTAGACGTTTTTGTACTTTCGGGCTCATGGGTCGCACATTTGAGAACTGCGACGAGATCAGAAGGCTTAAACTTCAACAAAAGTCTTTTAACAGAGTGTTACATTAATATATTTAATAGTCGGGTGAACAGACACTGTGAGTGTATCTAACATCCTGAAGAGTACTTCCGAAAAGAGTAACGGTATGCAGTGTGAGCATTGTAATGACGTTGCGAAGTTGGCCGCTGGTCAATAGGTCGTCATCTTTAAATGTCTGGAATTTCGTTATGGTAATATATTTTTCTTTCATATTTCGCATACAAATGACCAAATGATTTCTTAACTAACTGTGAAACTTTCATAAACATGTGTTCAGTAGTTTTCTTTCTATTCAAATAGTCTACAATTTATTGGGGCAACCCTCGTATTAATATATAATACTATAATATTGTTGGAAATAAAGAAAATGTGATTAACTTTTAATTTATTACAAGTATGATGTAAATCCTTGGATACATTTTACAAAAAGATAATGATAAATTATTAAAATATAAATCAAACCCTCAGATAAAAATGATAAAACAGAAGAAAATGTTTAGGAAGAGTTAATGAATTTATTTTATGTGAAGAAAATTATTGTCATGGGAAACATTTATTTAAGTTTTAAGTAAGCACTTGTTGTAATTTAAATTTGATCAAGATCTACACCATTTCTTTTCAGAAATAACCTTTGAATTAAAAAGCAAACTATGTAGATCCTGATCGGCCGGCATTATTATCAAGATCAGACAGCAGGGATGTGCCAGCTGATCTGGATCTATGTTTGCCTATTAGATAAAGGGTTAACCCTTTACTCCATATATATGCATTTTTACATGCCGTCTGATCAGGATCTGCACTCGTCGCATTTTGGTCAGAAATAACCTAATGAATCAAAAAGCAAACAGTTTAGACCCTGATCAGACAGCACCGATGTGCAGGCTGATCTGGATCTAAACTGTTCGCCCACGCAATAAAGGTGTATCTATGGAGGATGGGTTAAACCAGCAACGATACCTCTAATGTTTCTTCTACCCCTTTGTAGAAGCAACCACTGTATACTGCTCCTGTTCAGTGCCATCAGTGGCGTATCATTTTTTCGTGCAGCTTTGAAGGCTCCGAAGTTCAAAGATGCCTCATGGTTAGGAATTCTAAAAGCACGATAAGACTTATCGATCACAAGGGAAGGTTTCACTACAAACACCGCATGATATCCCATTCCTACTGATTTCGCTATAATCATTATCAAACATAAAAAACAAATTGTCAAATCTAATATCCTCTTATTCCTTTCCCCCATATCATAGCCAAATTTCTGTCTAACGTAAGCAAAATTCAGTCTAGGAATTCGTAGTCGGCTTGAAAAAGCCACTGTGTTGTGTTCACCATCATCATCCACAGTGTCTTGTATCACGTTGTTCATTGAAAGATCCTGGTGTAAGTCATCTGTATCATCCAGAGGCATGTAGCCATTATTTTGTGATGAACTGAAATAACGCCCCATTATTCTGTCATCAGATGTGCATCCTGTAAAAGAAAAAACTTTTGAATTATGGGTAAATGCGTTTGAATTAGTGGAGCACTTAATTCTGCTAGTAATGTATTATGTACATAAATGTTTAAGCCCTACAGCCAGGATCCAGAAAGCTACATACTGAAGGATCTGACAAGTCTTATGGTGGTGACATGGTAATTTCCAACTTTATCCATTAATATTTTAAATCGCTGCCCAATACAAGGGTTCCAGCAACCCTACTGAACACCCTCTGCACCAGTCCCGACATCAGTTAATCCATCAAATTCAATTCTTTATAACAAATTTAAGCCATTATGTAAGACTTAAATGGCTTTAACTGAACTGCTTCTTTTAAATAAATGCAAGTAAAGTTAAACAGAGCCTGATAAGTGTGAATATAGCCAATGATTTGTTTCCTCCCAGCTCATTTTTCGCACAGCACCGTATCCTTATTCAGATACAAGATACAAACTTTTATTTATAATCCATAATGTGCATATATGTCTAACTACCATCACTTAAAAAAGTGTGATCCCAAGCATTCTGCTCGCATGTCCCTTCCAAATCGCAGGGACACACCCTTCACCGTCTGTAGGCTTAAGAGTACCAAATATCTATTCATTAATTTATTTTTATTAATACGAATACACAACATTATAGTAATTTCACTCATTTTATCAATATTTACGTTTCGGCCCATATTTGTGTCAGAAAACTTCTTACATTTTTTCTATAAACTTTACAGAAACATAACGAGGAAGTGACGTTGGTGATTTATACTTTTTCCTGCTAAAATTGACGTGCGTTAATTTATCAGTTCATTTCACATATACTTTTTTGTCTATAAAATGTATGTGTGTGTCCGGGTGAGTGCGAAAGTATATGCACGTACATATATGTGCATATGTGCCTGTGTGTGTCTGTTTTTGTATGTGCCGGCATATGAGTGTGTGTATGTGTTTGCGTGCGCGTATCTGTTTTTGTATGTACCGGCATATGTGTATGTGTGCGCACATGTGAGTGTCAGCATATATGCTTGTTTGTGTCTGTGCGCATATGCATGTATGTGTGCATATGACTTGTATTCTTCTACATTTGTGCATCACATATTTTGATTTTCGTGCATAATGACAAGTATAGGTGGTCATGTTGCTGTGTGCACATGAGTATGCGTGCGTACAATTGAGTGCTATAAGAGTCTATATTTCTGTAAATGTGTTGACCAGAGAATGAGCATGCGTGTTCATGTGTATGCATAAGTGCGCTAATTTGCATATACAGGTGAAGTACATATGTGTGTGTGTGTGTGTGTGTGTTTATTTGTACGTTCATGCGTTTATGTTTATGTGTGTGTATGTTAGTGGATATTTGTCTGTGTCTGCATATGCGTGTCACGCATAGATATATGCTCACAAGAGTATAATTGTTGTCAAATTTTAAAATTTCCTAAACAATACATCCATGCTTGCGTGTTTGTTTTTTCCATTCGGAGCTGCTGTCTTTAATAGTCTTATCCAGTCTATTTCTTTCATTTGTGGGTAGTATTTTCCTCTGTCAATATAACTATAGAGGAAAATACTACCGACTAGCAATGACAATGTGGTTCAAGATAGTTCAAGCCATTCAGAAGCATCAACATGATCAAGTTAAACACCAATGTAATAAGAGTTTAATACTAGTGCTCGCATTGAGGCAGTGCCTTTGTTCGTATTAATCCATAAGGGATTAGTGTCGCAAAGTTATCACAAAGTTTACCGGGAAACATCAAACAATTCATTACAAATTGGGATCTGCGAAAATTATCTTAGTTTGACTAAGCGAGTTTTATTTCACTTTAGTACAAGCAACAAATTGTCAAAAGCATGAAAAATAAAATGAAATAAAATTTGATACGTGCTCTAAATTCTTCAAGACACTTGAACAAAGACCTTTGTTGCTGTAACAAAGTAATCGATTTTTTTCTTTTTCTTTGTTTACTTCCTGTTAGTGCCGGTGTCGCATGTGGGTAAAACCATGACCAGACCCAGACCCAGACCAGACCCCGGAAACTAACGATTAGGTACGGAAAGCTCCGCTCGTTTCCGACAATCGTCTAAAACAATGACGGTGAATATACTCCTTAGAATTGTATTCTGTAATAAAAAATAATACGATAATTCAAAGCTGTACGTAGTATTATAAAACAGGTACAATATATAATAGCATAAACAATGTTAATCACTGTAGATCATAAATGTGTTATAATTAACTAGTTCTCAACATTAAATCTACTTAATTTAGATTGATAACTTTTTTATTTTTAGGGGGGGGGGGGGGGGGGGGATTATTAAAATCTTTTCAGGAGTAAGCTTTCTATAAGATGTGGACGCATACAATTTGTTTTAATTCCAACTCAGATTTGTCAAAAAAGGTAAAATATGCATATCAGGAATCGCCATTCAGAAAAAACAGGGCGTGTTACAGTACAAAAACATTAACAGAGCATAAAATATTGTCATTCACTTCTTGGATTTTATTAATTTTATAATCGATAAGGTACGCAATTAAATTCTTAAAATTCTTCTAGAGTGAAAAAAAATGCAAATCTAGAAAATAGCGCTTTATGGTAAATTTGCCAGCTCTCGCGTGCACGTCCAATCTGCATGAACCGCACCAAAATAAGAATCATTACTTATATTTACATTTTATTCATTTTTTTCTTAAAATAAACTTAAGTCGAACGCTTTCAAAAATTAGTATTAAGTGAAAAGGGGGAGTAATACGTGGGAGTTTTCAATAGTAACAGCCATGACGTTACTGACGTCATTACGGGTCATGCGGTTCATGCGAAATGAACCGATTTTTTTAAAGGTAGAAATCAATAGGAATGTAAATATAATTAAATGATTTAAACCTTTAAACAAACGCCATCCTCTTATTAGCACTCGTGTCGTTATTGTTTTGTACGGTATTGCCGGAAACCGGCGAAGTTTTCCGTACCTAATCGTTAGTTTCCGGGGTCTGGTCTGGGTCTGGGTCTGGTCAGGGTTTTACCCAAAACCCATTATATAGTTGTGCCGTGAAAACGACAAAGCCGAACGGCGATGGACAACAGTACTGAAACTAAAACGTTTTATTTGTGGTTAAATAATAGAAACAAATGAGCTCTAAATATAGTCAAAAACTTTCAAAACGTTACATAGTATAAAAACCTATCAAATCTAATCAGGCACATGCTGGCGTTTCCCGGATCTATCTATAAACTCACTTTACACCTATGCGAAAGGCTCAATGTCAAGATTTTTTACCAAAGTAAGCAGCTTTATGTATACAGTAATTATTAAGAATTTGAAAGCTAGCGGTTAAACAAATGACAGAAATCTTCACTTTCTTTCATTAAACCCGAAGAAACCCAAACTATTTTAGATGAAGTTGGTGATTTTTTTAATTTTAAGTAAAAGTAGTAGAAAGTAGTCCCAGCCTATCAAAGGTGAATTTATATGAGCCAGTAGTGTAAGAAAGTATTGTTAGGAAATGGCCAATGGGTAGGTCTATGGTGCACAACGGACTTATAGGTGAAGCACAACGGTATTTTAGGCGAAACGGCTTATTAACGAAACGGAAAAATTACCACAAGTCTATTGTAAATTTAACACAATTATGTTTTAATAAGTATGCTTTACGCATTTAAGAACAAAACTGGATAAACAGCAAAGGGCGCAAATAGATATTCTATTATTAAATTGGTATTAAAATACTCAGTACGTTTCTGTTTGTGTTTATAGACCAGTGTTCATATTCTGAGATGGGTGGGGTTGTGTATGTTCGACAAGCCAGATAAATAAATCAGTTCAAAGCAGTAGACGAAATGTCAATAATTATCAATGTCACTCAGTAGTTAATAAGCAGCGGAATTTTAAGTCTAATTTGATTATTGAGTTCGACGGAAATTTGAGTACAGCGGATTTTACAAGTCTACACTACTGTTGAGCTGTCCTGCGGAATTTCAAATCAGCGGATTTCAACACCGAAACAAATAAACTCTATTTGTTAATAAACAGCGGAATTCACCTTCCAATAATAATATTGACCAGCGGATTTTACTCTAGAGTTGTTTCCAAACAAATGAAGAACAGTTCCGCTCAGCGGATGGGAAGCTGACCAAATGATCTGCTGTCTCAGCTTTTATAGAAAACGCGCAATAATCTACGGCGGGTGAAATCTATGTCCAGCGGAACTACCAAGTAAGGCATTAACCAATAGAAATTCCTAACGGATCCGCTGACCAATCAGAAACGTCGCAATTCCAGGAACACACTGTCACAATTCGCCGTTGGAGAAAGTAACGCCGCTGGTAATCCGCTGTTCGTAGTTTGCTAAAACACTACAAAGAATCAGAGTTAAAGAACCACAGTTCCAATTTCAGTATACAATATGTGTTCAGTTCGTACTTAGTTTATATAAAGGCATTGCGTTTCTTTTCTGCCGTTTGGTTGAATTGGATTACTCATTTCCGCTGTAGACCCGCTGAGAATTCCGCTGATGAAATTTGACATCGAAGTTTTAGAATCTATTGTTAGACAATTAGTTCTGGCAGACTAGGACAGCGAACAGCGATCTCTAAATAAATGAATGACACAAGAAACTAATTTTACTGGATGAGCTTTAGGTGAGAATAATCATTTGTTCCACGTTTTCGCGACCCAGACATGCAGACGAAATCCAGTAAACAAGTTAGCTGCTGATCACTGTCTCGCATTAGACGGACTATAAATACTGTTATTTATATTATTTAGTTGTTGATTACCCGAAACGAAAGGTCTGATAGGAAAAATGCAGGATGAACCTGTTCATATAACACTTCCCCCACCTTTGTGTCAAATTATCCTCCGGGATAATTAAAGTAATCATGTCAGGAGTTATTTAGAAACAAAAAAAAAACATATTTAAAAACAACATATTTTTAAACAGCAATAACGTTTAATAACTTCAGTAACTATATGTTTAAACATTTCATAAACTATTCATAAACTATATCTGTATAGATATCAACAATCTATATATCAATTCATCCCGAACTAAAATGTCACCTTGCATATATGCTCCAGTCAAAACTGCTACAAATTTTACTATAACACTCAATGGGATTTCGCAATAATCACCACTCAATATTGAAAACTTTAAATCTTAATGCTCATTAAAAACCGTATGCTATTAAGTTTTTAATCAACCATACCATCTATATGTCATCACACAAAACTTTAAAATTCAATGAGAACTTTAGATCAACACTGGAAAACTTACAAATGTTCCCTTTTATAATATTTCACTTTTTAACTTAACACAGCTTAGCAGCCAAAGAAAATGAATTTCTCAATGATCACCACTCGATATTGAAATCTTTAAACCTTAATGCACTTGTTTCTATTTCAGGATTTCATTAGAAAAGCCTCAAAGGAATCTCTAAAGATCGGAGCTGCCTGTTTAGCTCATCATCCTTACGAATCATCATAAGGCTGTCGATTTGTGCCTTTTCAGCATCTGACGGCTCTTTAGTGTTCGCCACTTCTTTAAGAACTTGGTATAGGTAGAATCTGGATTTTGCAGATCCTTTTTCAGAATTCTCTCGCTTAACTTTGCCGGAACCTGGGAGAGCTAGAAAATTGTACTTGTCTAACAGGAAACTCCTAGAAAGAGTGGAACTCAAACTTCCCTGCTGGAGATACTCTATCTGGAAGGCTGTGTGTTCCCATGCCATGAGACGTCTGTCTGATGACATCTTTTCCCAGTCTTGGGGTGGCCAGGTGAAGTCACACCCGTGGAGGTGAATGTGAAAGGATGCTCCCTCTTTCCACTCTCTTCTGCCCGGAGGAACCATTGGCATCGCTCCGGTTTTCAGCAGGTCGATCGCCTTTTCCTTGTACGTCAAGTTCTTGGAATTAGTAGGGGCAGCTGGTTCATTTGTTGTTTCTTGGGGTCTGTCGTTTGTTATCTTACTTTCAATACTTTCTGTCAGTTTATTAGAGTCTATCTCATCCTTTCTGGTGTTCTTCTGCGGGATTTCTTCTGGTACTGTTGTGGGCACACTCTCATTTTCCGTGATGTAAATAGTTATCTCCCCCTGAGTTGATTCCTCTGGTTGTTTGTCGATCGTTGCGTGGGTAATATCTACTTCCTTCTTTGTCACTTCTGGGTCTTCATTGGTTACCTCTGCTTCTTGTTGTATTGTTTCCTCATGGTCTTTGGTGGTCATGTCTGGGGTTATTTTTACTGTCCTCTTTGTTATTTCTTCTTGGTCTTTGGTTATTATGTCATTTGGTTTGTCATGCAGCTCTGTCACTGAATCTATTTGCTGCTCAATCAGCTTCGTCGCTGTGAGAGTCTCCTCCTCATATGATAGCATATCCTCAACTACGTTTTCTTCATCTTCCTCACTGGATTCACTTAATCGGCTGCATCTAAACCTAACTCTTTCTTTCTTCTTACCAGTTTCTTCACTGTTTTGAGTCACTTTTGTTAAGTCTTTGAAGACAGGTGTTTCTTTTTCAATATTCTTGTCATCGCATACTTTCTTGCTTGTTGTAGTTTCGTTTTCTGCTTTTCTTTTTACCGTCTTCTTTGACAAATCTAAAGGTGTGTCCACATTTTCTTTCTTTTGTTTTTGCGCAGCAACACGCCAACCAGCCCTCCAATTGTCTCTTTTGACGAGTCCATCTTTGAGTCCTTCGATCATTTTTAGCACCAATCTTCTCGCCTCCACAGCAAGTGGTGACCCCCAGGCTTCCGGTTCATGAATTCTCGCATAGTCCTGAGGATATACTGCGAAGTAGAAACAGTTCCTTGCGGTAAGGAATGATTTGGGAAGGTTCCCAAGTTCCACAAAGTGCTGCTTTCCACAGTGCACAGCCAAGTCGGAAACCCGTGTGAATGTTTTCTTTTCACCGCACCAGGGACAAATCACGGTTTGTCGCCTGTGTTCCCTGGATACTAGATGAGCTACCAGGTCCGTCTTTGATTGGAATGATTTAGGGCAAAGCCAACACTTCTCCATCTTGATCAAGTCTGAAATTACACAATTGAGTTCTATTGTTTAGAATAACAGCAAAAATACAGTGCTTCTGGCTTGTCTGAACATATGACTTCATCTGGGTATCTGCATGAGGACGAGTTTGAAGGTGTTTGTGGGTGCGGATGCATGTGTGTGTGCAGATGGGTGTATGTGGGCGCAAGTGTGGGTGTGTGCGTATAATGACGTGTGCGTGCGAAAGGGTTCAGGCATGTGTGCGTGTTTGTGTGTGCATGTGAGTGTATGTGTGGGTGGATGTTTTATTTAATTTATTTTTGGATCATCGGATTTAATGTCATCAACATCGTTTGCAGCCAGTTCTCGTCTTATCCACATCGGAACGTTAGTGCCCGTGTACGGCCACAGCCGGTCAATATGATATGCTTTCGGTCTGTGATTTCTCGAAGTTTTGACTAGGCATATTAGATCATCTAATACTCTCGTTACAAGATAAGGACCCTTCCATTTTTGTATTAATTTGCTACAGACGCCCCTTTTTCTAGTTGGATTATGAAGCCATACTAAATGTCCTTTTTTGTATTTCTTGAGTTTTGCTTTTGCATCATAATGCTTCTTTTGATAAATTGCACTTTTGCCAATATTTTCTCTCGCGGTCTCGTGCACCTGTTTTATTGTTTGGCTGAGTGCCTCGACATACTCATCGATTGATCCATATACTTCTTCAGACAAGGGATGACCTACCACAGCACTCATAGGTAACATGACATCGCGCCCGAATACCATCTTGTTTGGTGAGAATTTTGTTGTGCTCTGAGGTGTGCTACGATATGCTAATGTAACAAGCGGCAGAAACTTATCCCATTCAGATTGATTATTTTGACAGTACGACGAAAGCATTGAAATCAAAGTTCGGTTATATCGTTCAACGAACCCATTGGCTTGAGGGTGCATGCTAGTTGTGTGTGTTTTCTCTATATCTAACATCTTACATATTTCAGACAACAAACGCGACTCAAAATTCCGGCCCTGATCGGTGTACAGCTGCAACGGAGTACCGAACCTACATACGAAATTATTGACAAATGATTCGGCAACAGTCTTGGCCTCTTGATCAGGCATTGCGACACATTCGGTCCACTTGGTAAAAATATCAGATATTACTAGCACGTACTTATTACCTCTGTTTGTTAATGGGAGCGGTCCCAGAATATCCATAGCAACTCTTTCCATCGGTTCGCCAACAATATACTGCCCAAGAGGAGCTTTGTTCTTAGACTTACTTATGTTTTTAGCTGTGCATATGTCACAACTTTTACAATATGATTTGATACTGTCCGTCATGCCAGGCCAGTAAAAAGAATTTTGAACACGTTCTAATGTCTTGTCATAACCCATATGCCCCGCGGTCGGTATGTTATGGTGATAATAAAGAACATCTTTCTGTTTACACTTTGGCACTACTAACTGCCATTTTATTTCGTTAGACACATCAACAAATTTACGATACAAAAGACCACCCTTAATTGTCAAACGATCCCACTGTCTCCACAGTGTCTTCAAAACTGATCTTCCCGGAGAAACATCTGACCAGTTTGGTCGCTCAGCATCTGACAATTTTGCTGTATGTATTGGTCCGATATCTTGGTCTTGCAGCTGGTCGTTTTTTATATCAACATTCTCCCAACCGTCAAGGAGTACTTGATGCTGTGACATATCATTTTCAATGTCCTTTCGAGCATCACCGCGGGTTGTTGCGCGAACTGATTCATCTGTGACTTCAATTATCTCAGCTGTTTCAATTTCACATTTTTCGATTTGATTAGCATTTTCTATTTCTTGTTGATGCTTGCATACGTTGCATGGTAGTCTTGACAAAGCATCAGCATTCCTGTGAGATTTCCCAGCTCGATGCACAATGACCAGGTTGTACGTATTCAGCTCCTGTAACCATCTTGCTACCTGTCCTGTTGGTGTTTTCAAGTTCCTCATCCAACTTACTGCGGCATTATCTGTTCTTAGCAGTACTTCTTGTCCATAGAGATACGAATGGAAGTTTTTAAGCGCCATGATGACCGCGAGCAACTCTTTCCTGGTGACGCAGTATGACTGCTCGTGCTTATTTAATACTTTACTCATATATGCAATGACGCGCTCCATACCATCCTGCTCTTGCGAAAGAACTGCTCCCACAGCTTTGTCACTGGCATCAGTATCGAGGATGAATTTGTGTCCGGGCAATGGATAGGCTAAGATCGGAGCAGTGGTTAGAGCTTCTTTTAATTTTTCAAATGATTCTTGACATTCTAATGACCAATTGAATTTTGCATTCTTTTCACATATTTTGTGTAAAGGTCGTGCTATATCAGCAAAACCTTGAACAAACCGCCTGTAATAAGATGCTAGCCCAAGAAAACTTCGCACTTGTTTTGCACTTGTGGGCACGGGCCAGTTTTTGACGACTTCAATCTTCCTTTCATCGGTGCGCACTCCTTCCTCTGAGATGGTGTGACCTAGAAATGAGACAGACTTTTGGAAAAAGAAGCATTTGGAGGTCTTGAGCTTTAGGTTTGCATCTCGAAGACGCTGAAATACATTCTCTAAGCGCGTTAAGCATTCTTCGACTGATCGACCCGGTGTTATTATGTCATCCATATACAACAGCGATTCGACCCATTGTATGCCTCTAAGTACATCCTCCATGAGGCGCTGGAAGGTAGACGGCGAGTTGACCAGACCAAATGGCATTTTCTTGAAATGATAGAGGCCCCCTATAGTAGAAAAGGCTGTTTTGAACTTGTCTTCAGGATCCATGGCAACCTGCCAGAAACCTGAACAGAGGTCCATGCAGTTAAACCACTTTGCACCTGTAAGAGCATCAAGACACTCATCAACACGAGGTATTGGGTAAGCATCTTTCACAGTTACCTCATTTAGCTTGCGATAGTCAACACAGAACCTAGTCGAGCCATCCTTTTTGGTAACAAGAACAATGGGGGACGACCAGGGGCTGTTTGATGGTTCGATCACGTCTTTTGCAAGCATCCGCTCGACCTCCTCTTTTTCACTTTGTCGTTTGGTAAATGGTTGTCTCCTTACTGGTTGTCTTATCGGCTGAGCATTACCAGTGTTTATTTTGTGGGTGACACGATCTGTACAACCAAAGTCATCTGTTGAGGTAACAAAAATAGATTCATATTTCTTTAAGAGTAAGGCAAGGCTTTGTATTTGATCTGGATCTAAATTTGCTGAACTTCTGTCAAGGAGCTCCTGTAAGTGTTCAGGTAGGTGTTGAACTTGTTCCTGATTTGAAATATTTTCATTAGTTGATTTAATGTTAGCGCAATAGTGTCCTTTATCTTCAGTGTCTTCATATGACGACTTGCATTTACCAAGGTGAGTACCCGGATGTAAAATTAGAGGCACATCTCCCGTGTTCAGAATGCTTACCCCAACATCATCATCTCTAGGGTCCACGATACCCTCAATGATGTTCATAGGCCTTTCTGAACTGTCCGTGACGATATCATTTTCAACGTAGCCTGATTCTGACAAATATTCGCCTCCTGGGATTGATACTTTCACAAATTTAAAGGACTTTGGAGGGAGCTCAACTCTTTCCCTCACAGTGACCCTACAAATTCTCTCTGCTTCACCACTTGTAAAGCACTCAATGCACTCACCAGTGCGTAATTTTAACTTCAAAGTATCCATGTCCCAGCAACGAACATGCCGCAGAATAAAATCTTGACCAATGATACCGTCCACGTCAATGTCACACACTGTAATTGGATGTTTAACGTTTACTTTACCAAATTTAATTTCAAATTCACTGCGTCCAAAAACATGAATGTTAGACCCATTTACACTTTTTATATTTAGTTTCCTATCTTCAAGCAGTTTGTTATCTAAACGATCAAATGTTTTCTTTGATATTAATGTCGCGGTGCTGCCACTGTCAATCAAGAATTGCACGGATTTACCATTTATTTCACCATTAATATACAGACCATTATCAAACATTGTTCCATTATTTCCTACTTGACCGATTCTGGTGGGACCAAAAGTTTGTGCTGAGGTTTGATGTTCTGTTGCTTGATCAGATATTTCATATTGGATGGTATGATTAGGTTTTTCACAAGTGTCGTGATATTCAAAAGGTCTAACATTGTTCTCACTCGTCCGCTCTCGACCTACAGAGAGGACGCAGCTCCGTTTCCCGACTTCTTATTTGCATGTGATCTTTCTTGATTTTCACCCTCGTTGGTGATCCTATGTGGGCAATTCCTTAAAAGATGATCTGGAGACTGACAAAGGAAGCATGCTCTTTGTCCGTTTTGTTGTCTTGGTTTCTGTCCCTTTTCAATCCTGTCAAGCCTGCTTTGAATTTCTTTCAGGGTTTTATGAATCTCATCATCATGTGAATGTCTGTTGGTGCTTCCCACTTGCTCAAAACCACTTGCCCTATAATCGTCGCATGTTTGCCTTACAACGTCCCGACGCTTGCCGTTAATTGGACCATCCCCTAGTAACTCTTCATATCGCTCCACAACCTCGACGGCTTCCATTACTGTTTTGCAGTCTCTATCTATCACCCTACAACGCATTTCGACTGAAAGGGCCTTATAAAATTGCTGGAGTGCCAGAATCTCTTGGGCTTCTGGTTCCAAGTTAATGTAGGCTTTTCTTGCCAAGAGGCGTAGATCGTCGCCGAAATTCGCTATTGATTCACCATATAACTTACTGCGTGACTGAAACTTTGAAAGCCATCTAGCTTGCTGGCGAGCACTCCCAAATCTCTGTTCGAGAGACATAGTAAGACGCTCATAACTGCACTTATCGGCGGAGGCTAGGCTGGTATAAAACGCCCGTGCCTGACCTTTCAGGCTTGCGGCCAGTGTGAGCAACATCTCTTTGTCAGTCCATTGCCCCAGTTCCGCGCAGTCCTCAAAATGAGAGAGGTACTGCTCCCAGTCCTCGTCACCAGTGTACGAGTCGGGCTTAATAACAATTGACGGCCTTGGCGGCCCATAACAACATCGTCTATGTCTTTTGTTTAAATCGTCATGTTCTCGGTCTTCAGAGAGACCTCTAACATTGCGGCGAGGGGATTCTACAGGCTCCCGACGGTCGCCATGTCCTATGTGAAATTCAATTTCTGGATCTGTGTTATCCATACTAATGTGTCGCCTCCGATTAAATAAATAATGCTAGGCCTAAACCTGTCCTGCAGGGAGCTTCCCGTGGCCGTAAATAAAATAAAAAGAGTTCTTTACCTTTATAAGTTTATTACAAGATATATTGTTTTTACCGATTCTGAACCGTCCAATTTAACCCTAAATTGTAGTTTCTTCACAATGTCCGTTGCACGTATGTTATTTTGTTGTTGTTATTGTTTTCGGCGATTACGGATGAAGATCCCACTTCTGACACCAATTGTTAGGAAATGGCCAATGGGTAGGTCTATGGTGCACAACGGACTTATAGGTGAAGCACAACGGTATTTTAGGCGAAACGGCTTATTAACGAAACGGAAAAATTACCACAAGTCTATTGTAAATTTAACACAATTATGTTTTAATAAGTATGCTTTACGCATTTAAGAACAAAACTGGATAAACAGCAAAGGGCGCAAATAGATATTCTATTATTAAATTGGTATTAAAATACTCAGTACGTTTCTGTTTGTGTTTATAGACCAGTGTTCATATTCTGAGATGGGTGGGGTTGTGTATGTTCGACAAGCCAGATAAATAAATCAGTTCAAAGCAGTAGACGAAATGTCAATAATTATCAATGTCACTCAGTAGTTAATAAGCAGCGGAATTTTAAGTCTAATTTGATTATTGAGTTCGACGGAAATTTGAGTACAGCGGATTTTACAAGTCTACACTACTGTTGAGCTGTCCTGCGGAATTTCAAATCAGCGGATTTCAACACCGAAACAAATAAACTCTATTTGTTAATAAACAGCGGAATTCACCTTCCAATAATAATATTGACCAGCGGATTTTACTCTAGAGTTGTTTCCAAACAAATGAAGAACAGTTCCGCTCAGCGGATGGGAAGCTGACCAAATGATCTGCTGTCTCAGCTTTTATAGAAAACGCGCAATAATCTACGGCGGGTGAAATCTATGTCCAGCGGAACTACCAAGTAAGGCATTAACCAATAGAAATTCCTAACGGATCCGCTGACCAATCAGAAACGTCGCAATTCCAGGAACACACTGTCACAATTCGCCGTTGGAGAAAGTAACGCCGCTGGTAATCCGCTGTTCGTAGTTTGCTAAAACACTACAAAGAATCAGAGTTAAAGAACCACAGTTCCAATTTCAGTATACAATATGTGTTCAGTTCGTACTTAGTTTATATAAAGGCATTGCGTTTCTTTTCTGCCGTTTGGTTGAATTGGATTACTCATTTCCGCTGTAGACCCGCTGAGAATTCCGCTGATGAAATTTGACATCGAAGTTTTAGAATCTATTGTTAGACAATTAGTTCTGGCAGACTAGGACAGCGAACAGCGATCTCTAAATAAATGAATGACACAAGAAACTAATTTTACTGGATGAGCTTTAGGTGAGAATAATCATTTGTTCCACGTTTTCGCGACCCAGACATGCAGACGAAATCCAGTAAACAAGTTAGCTGCTGATCACTGTCTCGCATTAGACGGACTATAAATACTGTTATTTATATTATTTAGTTGTTGATTACCCGAAACGAAAGGTCTGATAGGAAAAATGCAGGATGAACCTGTTCATATAACAGTATATTTGCATAAGTACTCCTCAACTTAGAAACCGAACAATGCGGAAAATATAAAATGATATATTGAATTTTTCCGCAATGTTAGGTTTCTAAGTTGAGGAGTACAGAATAATTATGTTTCGAGTGACACTTAATAAATGTGTTAGATATTTTGAAAGTTTTATGTTGAAAGAAAAAATATGTGCTTTTTCTTTATTACGATTATTTTCAAATCACAAAATTGTATCAAGAGCTTCAATGGCAAAAACTAAGTGAACGCAGAAAACACCACAAACTAGTCTTATTTTACAAAAAGAATAACAATCTTGTACCAAACTACCTTCAGTCAATGCTACCAACCACCAACCAATCCAGAACCACTTACAAGAAATAATTCCGACCTTCATTTTGAAACGACACTTTATCGCGAATCATTTCTACCAAGCACTGTCCATGAATGGAATAATCTTCCAAGTGCCACCAAAAAAAGCTTTACACTTACAAATTTTAAATCCAATTTGATAGGCAACATCCGCAAACCCCCGCCTTTTTACAGTATAAGACCTAGAGCTCTCCAAATTCACCACACCTGACTGCGCCTTAACTGTAGTTCACTAAACGATCACCTATTTAGAAGTAACGTAGTTGAATCCCCTCTAACTGTGGTGGTCGAGAAAGTACAGACTACTATCTCCTTTAATGTCCGAATTTTTCTGATCAGCGACGATAACACCTTAATGACCTCCCATGTCCTCCTCTTATAAACAATCTACTGTTTGGGTCTGAGCATCTCTCAAACGAAGATAACACTATGTTATTTACCAATGTACAGATGTATATTCAATCTACACGCAGGTTCCTAAACTAGGTTTTGAGTTTGGCATATCCCCCCCCCCCCCCTTTCTCTCTCCCCCCTCTCTCTTTCCTCTATATCTCCATTTCTCTCTTCTCCTCCTCACCTTTTCACACTCTCCTCCCATAAGCACCTTTTTTACCGGACAAATATATGCACAACTAATGTATTATATTTAATATTTAAACCCATGGAGAAGAGTTTATATAAGCGTTCTCGCTTGTTCTTTAATCCATAGCATGACATTTTTTCATTGTATTATACCATTATATGTGCATTTTGACTGAATAAATACTGTTTAAACCAGATTTGAGACTGGTTTCCAAACTCAGGTTTATAACCTCCAGCTATTATTACGACGTATTGAGGATGCTGAATGTCCTGTGATCACGAGGCCAGAAAACCCAGGCGACTCTGTCTTCTGGTTTTGCCCGGAAAGTTTCCCCGAGAGCCGTAAAAATGAATAGACATATCGGAAAACGCCAAATTCAGATAGCACATACCCCACTTCAAGCAAACAGCAGAGAGGATTACGAGAGAGCTTAAGTTTTATACAGAGAAACCTCTTTGTTAAGACCACCTCTGGGGCTGGACAAAGTGGTCTAAAACGTTTGGTGGTTTTAATTCCAGGGTAGAAAATAATGCAAAATTGTTAAACGAGACATAGTAATATTGGTCTTATTATTGGGGTTGTTTTGAGTTCAGGGAGTTTTTTTCATAAGGGGTTTTAATGTGTTATTGCCGTAAGTGGTAGCCGTCGGCGTTTGAAGTAGTCGAATACCCGTGAGTTTCTTCCACCAGTGATGTCACGTTCAAGGCCAGAGACCAATAAATGTTGAGATTAGGACATAGATTTTCTAATCTTATTTAGGGACGACAAAGAAACAAATCATTACAAAGCGTGATTTAGATTATACAAATCTATGTCGAAACTAATTTTTGATAATAAACAAGAAAAGTATAACACAGATATGTTATATGTGGACGACATTTAAAAGAAGTTAGATGTAAGAGTTCATGCAGATGATGAATTGCTATTAAACAAAGAAAGAATTAAGTGATAATATATTGTTGTCTTTTATTGGCAAAGGGTATTGAACGTTGAACGATATGCGTGTGTATTACATCTAGCTGCGGAACGCGTTGTATACAAGGAGTGCGGTTTGAAATGAAATATACCGGAAATGGTATGGCCTGGGGTTTATGACGAAATTTGTTTGCTGAACATTTACAAGTTTGCAGTAAATGTAGTGCATGATTTGAAAACAAACGAATTGAACAGTTTTCCTTTTAAATATAATGATAACTAGCTGGAAAAAAAGTGGAAGAGATGGTTGCTATGGTAACATGCATTATGATGAAGAATTGCCAGAACTATATGTGTTGACATGTATTTAATTTAGGATACAAAATAATTTCTCACATTTTAAGGATTAACTACACTCCTCCTTGCACCTTTATCGATAAAAAAGAAAAGTATCAACATTTCAAAAACGGCAAAATGCCTTTCAATAAAATTTTGCACAAATGAATGTTAATTTTGTTTAGTTTGATAATTTTCTTTTTAATCGATGGTCGAACAAGGAGGAGTGTAGTGGATCTTTAAGGGCACTCAAAATTTCATAAATGTAACTGATTTTTTATTATTGTCATTGTAGATTTTCATAAGTAGATACTCTACTGAGAGCTATGTAAGCCATTCCTCCTTGTAATATCGTTTTCCCGATATCAACAGCAGCTGAAGATAATGTTAGACCTTGCACTTTGTGGACAGTTACACCAACATTTAATTTTCATGAAGGACTTACCTGGAAGTTAAACATCATAGCACTTACCACATTACAATGAATTTGCTCTATATAAACTCAACAGTACCTTTCAAAATTGTCCTACCACGTACATGGCAATTTCTTTGGTACTTTCAGGATGAAAATCTATACTAACTTACTATATTCAGACACAGCATCTTGATCCCGTAAACCAGGGGGCTGGGGGAAGGGAGGGGGTTGGGGATGAGTCACACTGAAATACCACCTCAAACCAAATTATTCTGAACAACAGAAAAAGACCTACAAAAATGGTTATACAATCATTATTTACTTTACAGACACGAAATCACCTTCTTCTTGTAAAACAGAAAACCACTAGAACGGTCAATTTCAACATCAGAAACATTTGTAAACAAAGAACCATCATGATTTTTTTATATAGGTCACATTTACGCGCCAAAATCAAGTCACAGGATCTATAACTGCTTACAACAATAAACTTTCAATTCGCATATATTTTAATTAAAAGAAAACACCAACTCATCGATCTATTTACATAATCTATATATAATTATCTATACTCTATATATAGATCTATTTATATACTCAATTATAAATAGCTTGAGCTGGTACTTAACGTTCGCTACGGACCACACCATAATGTCCTCGGTCAGAGGCGGGAGGGTCCATAAACTGGGAATAAACAACAACAACAAAATTAAAGTTCGCTAACGCTTAAAAGAACACACAAAACATATCGATCTCTTTTATAACCTGACGCACATTCCCGATCAACAGTGATCTAGAAAACGAAACTATCTACTAGATGTAGATAACAAAAACTTACCGCAAACAATACTAAATGACTATATGACTATATCCACTCGCACTACCTAATTGTCGGTCATCCTGATGACCGACATATTATAATCGACCAAACATGAGCTCTTTAGCCTAAACACCGGTTAACACTGACTCACGGTCCAGAACGGAAAATTTTGACTATGCCACCTGTTCCTAAGACGCATGCAAAAGGATAGTGTATAGGCTGATGCTTGATATATAGAGAAGCCCTTTACCGGAAAAGAAATTAATGTAGATAATAATGTTTCTTGTATACTTAATTTATAGTTACTTTTATTCATGACGTGTAGAAATCATGCAGTTGTTTAAGTATCGTTAAACTGGATGCCTTCCAGGTCATAGCGGTACAATAGAACTTTCCACAGCCGATGCGTATTTGTACACTCAGCAGACAAGCGATGCTTATTTACATAGTTAGGTCCGCAAATCAGGTCAAATCATGACAGTTACCGTTAGGAGACCGAAAGAAATGTATTCGTATGTTGGATGCATTTATTAATTTCACTTGAACTTTGTGCTGATCACATTGATTGTTATGTAATTGTTAAAACGATTTATTCTGAAACTTTTACAAAGAAAAAATATTTGTTTTAATTAATTCTATGGCCAAAATATTGGCATTATGTCACTGTTTAAAGGTGTTACACAAGTATTCCTTCTCAGCCAGAAAATTGCTTCAAACGGTGGTAATCTTATAGTTTATTCTAAGCGATCGCCATTTACATAAAAATGTTATGATGATTGCTTGTGTTGTCTAATTTACTGTACTTGTAAAAATAATGCTATTGTTTTAGCATTGACTTCAGACCGAACAAGATCAGTGGCATAGTGTGTGTATGTGGGGTCAGACATTAGGGTAAGGGGTTTCGCGGGTATGTTTTGCACCTTTGAGCTTAATTTTGATTTCGTTCATGGGCACGTTCATGTAAATCTCAGTAATAGACGATCTAATTATTCACGAATAACAACACTATGTAAGCTTCGTTTTAACAGGGAAAAAGAACAAATATTTAATATTTAAAGTAAACAGATGATTGAGCTTCATTTACAAGCCGACGAAACAATTCCAACAGAAACAGGAGATAAAAAAACAATTATTTTTGCAAGTTTGCGTTCCGGACAAATTTTAACCAATGGCGAATCAGTACTTGTCTTTTTTGCGTTTATATATCGGCGCTACAGGTAATCCATATAAGCAAGCCTACAGAATTTCCATAGTTAATCAATCATGTAAAGGTTATAATCTGGAAGTATTCCATGTGAGTGATAAGAAATTACCGGCAAAGTCGGAATACTTTATTGCTGAGTCGGGACTGGCCAGTTCCCGCCGCTCCCCGGTAAATCAATGTCAATCTGCATCAGGGTCTCTTATCAACAATCTCATAATTGTAAATTATAGAGACCCTTTCTGCATATACCTGCTTGAGAAGACAGACAACGCTACTGCAGCTTTTTAAGAGATCAGTTTATAAATTGCCGAAAGCCAAGATTTAGTTCTTTATATAGTCCAAAAGCCAGGTCGAAGATAATAAATTATACGAAACTCAATTATTCTAAGTATTCTAACGTTTAAACTGATATTGTTATTCACTTAAGCTTTCTATCCAAAACGGTTTATCATACTTTTTGTGTTTATTTGCATCATTCCTCCAAATATTATCAAAGCGAAATGGTAAAACTGCGAGATTTTCAACAGACTAGCAGTCTTGAGATATAAAAAGTGAATCAGTACATTTGTCGGATTTGTTTGGGATGCATTATTTATTTTTTGTTGGAGATAAATTCGAGCAGTCAAAATAAAAGATATTTGAACGAAAAAGGCACGTGTAAAATACAGTCCTTTGACAGGGGCATAACTCAAAAATATTGAAACAGGGGTTATTGATCTTGTTGTCAGAGAGCTTTGTTTATGCAAATGAGGATATATTTCAAGTATTGTGTTAAAAGGACAAGGACTTTCAATGTTATAGGCAACATTAAATTCGATATTTAAGTAATTTGATATGGGCATAACAAATATAAAATAAAAAGAGTGATCTTTTTTGTTGTCGGAGATGGCTTTATTCATGCAGAAGATATTTTTAATTATTAAGTTTATATGTCAACGAACTTCTAGGCAACATTAAGTTTTACATTTAAGTTTATAGGTAACAGGATAACGCAGCCGCCGACGACGACGCCGCCGCCGGACAATGGCATCAATTCGTGTCTACCTGCTATTGCAGGTGACACAATGATAAGCGCTGTCATACAATGGATTTAACATCATTTAAAATTGAAACAAAAACGTTTGACGAGAGCAGGTGAGCATATTTATAACAGGGCGGAAATTCAGGGATAAATAAATACCAACATTCTAACGAAATTTTTCTAGAGAAGTGTACACTTCAGAGCCGTGTTTTGTTAAAATGGCATGCTATTGACCGACTAGCTTTTTGGAAAGCTAAAACTTGTCATGTATACATGCTTTGCGTGCTGAACGCCATCTTGAAAAACCAGAGGGGTCAGTTCAAAGTTATCACGAGAAATCAAAACAATCAATTATCTGACTAAACCTACGTGGAATTGCATCTTGGTCATGTAAATATTATGTTTATATATAAACATAAAACTTTTGAACACATAACCTACGATATAATTTAACATAAAAAGTCCACATAAGCAAGATAAAAATACGTTGACATCTTCCCTCTTACTAATCGGATTTCCTTGGGTAATACCGTACCGTACGTTGTACATACAACATGATCCCCTTTCAGTACTCAACGATCTATAAATAAAGCCGGGCCACATGTTACTCAACATTCGCTATAAACCTCTATTTAAAGCCGGGCCAATTATTCCTTTGGATCGGAATAGTTGTACATTAATAAAGGTCATCAAGTAATAGTTACATAGTAATAATATATTATGACCCATAATTCGTCCAGAAAAAGCAAAACAAAAACACTATGCACTAATCTTAAATTTTTACATCGATTGTGAAGCAAGTTATTCCAACTTACATTCATCACTCGATGACTGTTTCTTTGGTTGAAACCAGTACACGCGCCGACGGGATTGTGAAAACTGCAAATTTGACGCGAATGATTTAGCCAATGTGAAGTGATCTCTGACCTCTGATGACCAGCCAACGCGCACTCCAGTACATGAAACAAATGCGGGGGAGTAGTGTAGCGCGTATGTTCTTTATCATGTTCCAGTGTAATCGGTAAAGTGAAGCCAGGTTCATGAGCTGGCATCGATCAAAACAGCAGGTAACCGGTTCTGACAGTGAGTACAGTCTAATTGTCCGTCTCGTCCGGAATCCGGGTAAATCTGACAAAGCTAATGAATTATGTGTATCTGACACGGCATCGCGATGAAAATAAACACTGATATGCCAAAAGAAAAAGATAGTTAGAGATTAAACAAGCACACACGATCAACATACCTAACATTTTAAAACTTTGATAGAGTTTATACCGATGTAGAGCTATCAAAATGTTATAACAACAAGCTTGTATGGAATTAGTATATAACGCTTTAAGAAAAAACCCAAAACAAACAAACACTATTTATAGAATGTGTCGCATGTATATAGGTCCGTGGATATATAGGTCCATAGATATAAGTATATCAACAGATTATGAAACAGTCCATAATGTCATTCCTTGAATTAAACAACCCAGATGATAAATACACTTCTATGGAATCCTATGAATAAAAATGCGAATTCGCCTAAAACGCGAGATTTGCATGTTACATTCACTCATCTTAAAGAAAAAAACAACATTGTATAGTAAGCATTTTTTATTTTCATCTAGAGTCAGTCTTTTTCGGGACATTTCTGTTTCTAACTTTTTTTCTTTCGCGTTTCGAAAACCGAGATGTTCCTAACACGATTCCGTATTCTTTCCCGCATTCCAAAAACTACCATAACTCACTTGGCTATTTGCAGTTATTTTAAAGTTTTCTCAGTTTTTTTTATTAATTATATTTTACGAGCCGATTTCTACTCGATCATCTTCCATCCGGCGGCAGTAATATCAGCGGTAGGTTATTTTACTACCAGTATTGTTGCTAATTTATTAACTGGAACTGTTATGACGTTCTTGTCGGCTCGTGATTGATTGAAGATTAAACACAATTTTCGCTGTTTTGAGCTATGTAACACTATTAATTGGGATTCCCGTAATGAATTGCTACGGCTCCGTTGCAGACTTTATTATGTCATAGAATTGTAAGGCAAAGCAAAATAATTTCAGCGTTCTATTGTTGAAATAAGCATATATCGTCCAGCAGTTTTTAGTAAATGCCGGAATACAGTATTACGTAAAAAACGTTCTTTATATAAGTTTGAATATGAACGAAACACAAATGAGCTAACGATCGATCGGATGAGTGAAATATGTACTAAATGCAAGAATTTAACACACTCTAAGGACGAACAAATGTATTTAAAATGAAATCAGCAAACGAACGAACTGGAGAATTAAAGATTGGGCGTTCGAAAAAACGTACGAAAGTAACAACTAATAATGGACCGGACGCACGGACAGTTAAAATGTGCTTACATACGGCTAAAAAAGTCGTACCGGACATTCATTTATCTACTTCTACTTTAAATTTCATTTCTTACAGGTTACATACAAAGTAACAACATGGATTTAATTTAATATAAACATTCAGTGGGTTTGAATGGGAACGGACAAAACCTAGAAAAGAAGACTACAGAAAAAGAGTACGACTGACGAAACATTAATAATGACTTAAACGTTGAACGAATTTAACCAGCGAACGAATTATTCGGTACAGATAATTCCCACATATACTTGGCCTAAGCATTTTGCGCATTTATGTCATATATTTCATGGGAAAACTGGAACGAATTTACACAGCGTTATTTAACAGAAGCACTACTTCTCATCATTTATAGTTTCTTTCAATGTTACGTTGATTTACGCACGAATGTGGGATTTTCCTCAATACTGCACTTCTTTTTGTCAGAATTAATTCTTTTGTTGTTCTTTAGAATCTGTTCACATTCAACCAAGGAATTTAACTTGATGGGATCAATGTTTGGAATTTGTTCTAGTGTTTTGACTGTTATGTTTGTTTGTTTGTTTTCTCGAAATTTTAATTTCACCGAATTTCACATTTTTAATATTTAAAAAAAACCCCACTAAATTCAAATAATAAGTATTAATAAATAATTTTTTTTAATTAATGTATTTACATATTCTTAGAATTATTTAAATGCGTTCTATTCAAAGATTTATTTAAAAAAATAAAATGATAAAATAAATTTTATTGTATTTGTACAGAAATAGCATGTATTTTGTTTTTTTTCTGATGTATTATCTTATTTTAGCTAGAAGATATAAGCAAAATAGTTATAGGTAAAGATAAAACACGGAAATTTACAACAACAACAACAACAACAGCAAGAATCACGACGACGAAGATAAAGTACAGTGGTGATTGCCAGACACAAACAAAACAGTGAAAAAACTGTAATTGGGAGCAGCGTACATAGATGTTTACCTACATAAAAATAATGGATATATTGTTTTTGTAGTATATAGATGTTACAACAAGCGATATACTACATAGTGGTGATTATCAGACAGGCAATAAAAACGCATTATCATATATTTGGTTATACAGATAACAGAAAAAGTGGTTATTTGGCTGGGGGATGACGTGCTAATTGACTTCTACTGGATTTTTATGTTTGTGTTTTCTTATTGGCATATTAAACAGAGTTGAGCAATGACAGACGATGTAAAAATTAGGTGAGTCGAATTTTATTATTTTAAATATCAGAGAGAGTACTTTGACCTTTCCAGAAAATAGAGGGGTGAAAGCAAAAGCTTGTAAGTGGTATTATATTAAGAAGCAGATAGAATCTTTTTCGCTTTCAACATATGATTTGTTTGCAGTCATTTATTTGAGAACAGACAAGATGTTATTATTTTAATAGAAACATCGCGTGATGAGCATGTTAAATATGGCGACGCAGTCTCAGTTGCTTGTCTTCTTTTAATTCAGTAATTTTAAGCGTGATGCATAATTGGGTTGAAATTTCTTCGGTAAGTAAGATCCCACACTGCCTCGTTGACTTTCCTACGATCATCATCGCCTGGTGGACATGTTTAATGTGGGGTCAGAGTCTTGCTTGTCTCGAAGATCTTTTAATTCGGTAATTTTCGGAGCGATCATACATTGATTTTACAAAATTGGGTTAAAATTTCTTCTCCTATCCAACAAAAGAGAAAGTGATGCCAAAACATATATATCACTTTCATCTATATATACACACCTTTATGGCGTTGGAGAAAAGTGTAGATCAATATCAGCCTGCCCATCCGTGCCGTCTGATTAGAATCTGCTCTGATCCATTTTTATCATTTATTAGGTTATTTTTTTACCAAAAAGCGAACTGTGCAGATCCTGTCCGCCTGATTTGATCTACAGTGGTCGCACATGCGATAAAATGCGTATGTATGGAGTAAAGGGCTATACAAGCTAGGCAGGTTCGGATGCCATATTTCCAGAAAGGGGAAGCCTTAGGGATAGTCTTAGGTTAGTTACATGATAATTTCCTACTTCCTGGCCAAAATTCCAATGGAAAGTAAATATTGCTGCCCCGAAAGGGGTTTCTACCAACTGCATTGAATCCGCTCCTGCTCGGTTGCAGAAAGTACAAAAATTAAAAGCACATGGGGAACTAGAGAATCCACGCTGCCTCGTAGACTGTTACTTGCTTCTGTCTGATAAAAATATGCTATTCGTTAATGAGATAATATGTTAAGTTATGTCTATAATGAAATTGGAGCTTCTATATCAAAAATTTGGCAGTCAGTTTTTCCGTTTTCTGTTGAGAATGCAGAAATAACACTTAAATGTCTAGTTAACAAATTGCATCACTTTTGACTTGCCTCGTGCGAACTTAATCTCGTTAAATCGAAATTAAAAAATAAACACAATTTGCAAACGTTGTGCTCTTATAACGCTTGTGATGCCAAAACATATATATCCCTTTCATCTATATATACACACCTTTATGGCGTTGGAGAAAAGTGTAGATCAAGATGAGCCTTGAATCACTATGGAACCAATTCAAAAAGAAGATAGAGGACGTAATATCCAAAGAAGTGCCATCAAAGATGTCAAGCAGAAGGAAATCTCTACCCAGGTTCAGCCACAAACTTAAGAGAATGGTGAAGAGGAAAGCAAGGCTCTACAAGATGGCCAAAGAGACCGGAAACTGGACCCACTTTAAGACCTACCAACGCGAGTGCAAAAAAGAATTTAAGAAAGCTGAAATTCAACATATAAATTCCGCCATAGAAAAAGGACTAGAAGAAAATAACACTAAACCATTTTGGCGATATGTGAATTTTAGAAGACAAGACAACGTAGGAGTACAACCGCTTAAACACAAAGACCAGCTCTTTAACAACAGCAAAGACAAAGCACAGATCTTGGTTGACCAGTTCAAGTCCGTGTTCACAAAGCACAATAGCAACCGACCAGAAACAAGTAAAAGACCCAAATACCCACTCAAACCACTGATAATAACAACAAAAGGCGTCGAAAAACTATTATCCAGTATTAATATCAACACAGCAAGAGGACCAGATGACATACCTAACATCATACTGAAAAATTGTGCAAAAAATCTAGCTCCCGCTCTCCGTCATATATTCCAGACCTCAGTGGACACAGGGACACTACCAGCTGACTGGTTAAGCGCGAACATCACGCCTGTTTTCAAGAAGGGTGACTCTCATCTTGCGGAGAACTACAGGCCTGTCTCCCTAACCTGTGTGAGTTGCAAGCTGCTCGAGCACATTATCTGCAAACATATTCTCGACCACTTAGAAAACAACAAGATCCTAACACGGTTTTAGATCTGGATACTCATGTGAAACACAACTTCTAACTACAGTACACCACCTACTCCAGATCCACGATGAAGGTGACCAAATCGACATAGTCATCCTCGATTTCTCCAAGGCGTTCGACACGGTCCCACACGAAAGCCTCCTCTACAAGATGCAGCAGTATGGCATCGATGGTAACATCAATGACTGGCTGAGAGACTTCCTGACCAAAAGAACCATGAAGGTAATAGTTGAAGGAGAGACATCAGAGGCTGTCCCCGTTGACTCAGGGGTACCACAAGGCACGGTACTCGGCCCTCTAGCCTTCCTCTGTCACATCAATGACCTGCCGGAATGGGTCAAATCCTCAGTTCGTCTCTTCGCGGACGATTGTCTACTGTATCGACCCATAAAGTCCAGACAAGATCATCTTGACCTCAAGTCTGACCTGATTGCCTTGGAGAAATGGGCGGAAACATGGGGTATGCGATTCAATGCTAAAAAGTGCTACGTCATGAGCATCAACAACCACTCATCTAACTATTACCAACTAGACAACCATATTCTACAACAAGTCCAAGAGAACCCGTATTTAGGTGTCACACTATCAGAAGACCTTAAGTTCAACAAACACATCAGCAAGATAACAAGCAAAGCCAGTTCGACCCTAGGCTTCCTGAAAAGAAATCTCAAACACTGCCCAACATCCTGCAGGAAAACCGCATATCTATCACTTGTCAGATCAACCCTAGAATATAGCTCTATCTTATGGGATCCTCATCTTCAAGGAGACATTAACAAACTAGAAAAAGTCCAAAGGAAAGCAGCAAGATTCATCACAGGTGATTACAAATCCAAAGACCCAGGCTGCATTACTCGTATGCTGGAACAACTTGAGCTCCCGACACTACAGGAAAGAAGAAAGATGGCACGCCTAACCTTCTTCTTCAAGGTGGCTGAGGGGCTGGTGCCAGCTATGCCTGCAGATATCTATCTGGTCCCAATTCGTGGTAAGAGACAAATAAGACCAAAGTCTTTTAGTGGCTATATCAGTGCCAACCCAGTAACAAGGTCAGCAAGCAACAATTCCAAGTGCTATAAACCAATACAGTGTAATTGTGAAATATACAAACAGTCATTCTTTCCAAAGACAATAATAGACTGGAACAATTTAAACGATTCGGTTGTCTGTGCCACATCATTACAGAGCTTTAAAACAGCTCTGGAAAAGTGCGACTAACTTTCGCTCTCTCTCACCGCCACGCGTATACCGAAAGGTCCTGTGGTGTATACATCCAGATCCAGATCCAGATCCAGATCCAGCTTGTCACTGCATCGCACAGTACGATGATGATGTATTTGGTCTAAATTTACAAAAGAAAAACACAGAAACAAAAACATCACAAAATATTACTTATCGTGTCTGGTTTATAATCAAAATTCAAACAATCGATAATTTATGTTTTGTCAAAATAAAAAAAAAAACGCTGAATTTATCGTAGTTTTGTTATGTTAGAGAAATATAGAAATAACTACGTAGTAGTGATAGCACTGTTCTTAAAAAAAGACCTGTACGTGCATTAAAAAAAACACAAACAGTTTGTTTATGTTTAACGGAAGTACATTCAAACAGAGCTCCATCGGCTTTGCTACTATGGTATAATAAAATTTCGCAATTAAATTTTTTCGCACATATGCCGCAAATTACATTTTCGAAATCAATTATTCCATCAAGAAAAACTATAACATTGTTAAAATTCTCTCGGAGATGATATCGCGCACATTCCCTTGCGCGAATTAGGCGAAACTTAAACGCACGCGTAATACGAAAATACTAAAGTACAGTTATTGCGTAACTTTGGTTTTTATGAATGGTGTTAATGATTTCAGGATTAATTCCATTAATTTTGTTGTACTTGGCACCTGCTCCATCAAATTTTAAAGGAAGAATAATAAATATTGTTCTTGATAACGAAAAAGTCAATTTACACTTGTAAAAATGCCAAGAAATCGTTTGATATTACTCGCATTGAGATTGTCGTCATTCATGTACAAGTACTAGCTTTACCAAAAAGATGTCGCCCGAATTAATTATATTTTAATAATAATTATTACACAAAAAAAAACTTTATGTGTTTCTATTAAATGTTTTAGATTTATGATAATTCTTTAATTAGCGTAGCGGAATGCTTCATGATGGCTCTATCCTAGGTCTAAACATGATTACACCATTGACCATGCCTGCAGGCAGCGTGTGTCCAGTGTAAATAAACGGAGGCATACTTACATGCAGATATCGCTCTTATGACTTATTATATTACAATATCTCTATTGTTTATAAAACAATCATTAATAATGTTACATAGGAAGGAACCTCAATGAATAGTATTGTAGCATTTAAACTCATTACATAGAGGAAATATAGATACGTTTGAGTCAAACAAGAAGAGAAAAAACATTCAATTTAAATTTCGCAAACCAAACAATATATAAATGACTTAAATTTCGAACATAATAAACAAACAATAGGTCTATAATGACTTTTAACATAGATGCACTATGTTAAATAGAAATTTGTTGTGTAAAGTAAATAATAACAACAACAACACATTAACAATCAATTAAACTGATGAGGTAATATAAAGAGATTTCTGTTTTGCTATAAGAAAACTACCATTGTTTCCAGATAACACACAAGAAAATCTATGAATTACAATGCACGTTTCATAATTGTGTGGTCGCTGTTTGCCACAAAAAATAATAAAAACAAAAAAAGGAATGCCAACAACAAAAAGTGTCTTAAAATTTATGTAAAAGAAGAGTTGTGTCATAGAAATATTTAGTTCAAATGTATTTCTGTCACTGTATTTTTACTATTTTCTTGAGCTCATATGAAATTAAAATTGGCATATTGTACGTATAAAGTTCACGTCAGTTATGTAAAATAATGGATATTTAAAAATCCAATCTGTCTAAATTTATCATTCTTTTAATTATTCTTGCACCTTTACTGATGATTTGGAAAATGAATCACACTTAAAAAAAGGTTACTTTTATACAACGTGTATATATGGCTAAGAAATTGTTAACTCATAACAAGATCTTCCAGAAAATGTATACATATTCACTTAAAAGTTCCCCATTTAATCGATTTAAAAGACATTATTTTTAATGCGCATGTGAATCTATTTCTTAAAATGGTTGATTTTTTAAAATCTGGGTTAATTATCATTAAATTGTGGGTATACATTTTGGTAGATTGACATTGAGCTAGTGTAAGTATACAATTAAAGGATAATATATTTAAAATATTTCAAATTATTGACTGTTATGAGCCTAATTCTATCAATTAAGCTATAAATTGTCGTCAGTACAAAATTTATTAAAAATATAAATCAGACTCTTTCGTTCATTTTGGGCCTGATCCATTCCTTTAAACAAATAATATCGACAAAGTTAGTTTTGGTCTAATTTAGTTATCGAACGTTAAACTTGAAATTTTGTTGATTATGATAAAAACACAAAAAAAAAATCACAAGGTGCCGCCAAATCATTTCTTCTTCATTATAATTGTTTAAATTATCTGTTTATATAAAACTATTTAATCTAAAAGCTCATAGTTTGAATAAATCAATTGACAGAACATGTTTAGCGTTTACTGTTATTTAAGATCATTTTTCAATGCACGGACATATCATGTTTCGTGCTTTATTTGCGTAAGGTTGCATAGTTATTTTACGTAAACCATAAAATGTTTAACATGGAAAGGCACTTTGTATTCTTAGGCAACCGCAACACTATTAATAATTTTAAAATTAAACACAGACATTTAACAACACTAACTGGTAGATAAACTTTATTCACTGATCAAAAACTGTAAACAGAAATGAAATTAAATAAATTTATGCTGCTGTATACATACATTAAATTCAATGTGCCCGTGCCTTTAAACTTCTTTAAAACTGGGCTAGCCGGTGTGGACAGTAATTTGCATTTTTCTTTTCCACTAACAACATATCAAACACAGACCGAAATGTTTTCCCTATTTGTCTTGTTTGGTGTTTTTATCATTATTTGTATACATTTAATATCGCTTACAGAAATTTTAAATGCAAAAGAACATACCTTTCCAAATTTAATCAGTATTATATATTAAAAACATTAAAAATATATCAACCCTAATGAAATAACGAATGTTCGTTTTTTATCATTACAGAGAGGGTTGTAAAAACTATTTGCGACGGCCACTGTTGATAGTGGCTGGTCTGGTGATTATTGTTCTGTTAGCTGTGGTTATCGTTCTTGCTGCACTATTGGCTGAAAAACCTGGGAAAGAACAGAACTTATCAAGAAGTAAGTTGATATTTTAGACTAAAATAGAAATATCTGAAAAAAAAATTACTATTAAAATGGGCAAAGCTTTCTGATTTTACATACGACACATTTTGTGTATGTTAACTAACTGATTTTACATGCAACACACTTCGTTTGTATGTAAACTTATAAATTTTACATACGACAAACTTCTTTTGTATGTAATCTTATTGATTTTCCATGAGATACACTTCTTTTGTATGTAAACTTATTGATTTTACGTGCGACACACTTCATTTGTATGAAAACTCTTTCACTTTACGCGCGACACACTTCATTTGTATGTTATTTAAAGTCTTTGATACTTCGTTTTTATGTAAACTAAATGATTTTACATGTGACACACTTCATTTGTATGTAAACTCTTTATGCGTGCGACACACTTCATTTGTTTGTAAACTCTGATATTAGGTGCGACATACTTCATTTGTATGTTAAGTCTTTAATATTGCATGCGACACACTTCATTTGTATGTCAACTTATTGATTTTACATGCGACACACTTCATTTGTATGTAAACTCTTTATACATGCGACACACTTCATTTTTATGTGAACTCTTTGATTTTACGTGCGACATACTTCATTTGTATGTTAGGTCTTTAATTTTGCATGCGACACACTTCATATGTATGTAAACTTATTGATTTTACATGCGACACACTTCATTTGTATGTAAACCCGTTGATAGTACGTGCGACACACTTTATTTGTGTAAACTCTTTGATTTTGCGTGCGACACCACGTTCTTTGTATGTAAACTCTTTGATTTTGCCTACGACACACTTTATTTGTATATAATTCTTTGATTTTACGTGCGACATACTTCATTTGTATGCTAACTCTTTAATTTTGCGTGCGACACACTCCATTTGTATGTAAATTTATTTTCATTGATTTTACGTGCGATACACTGCATTTGTATGTATAATTTGATTTTTCGTGCGACACACGTTATTTGTATGTAATCTCTTTGATTTTACGTGCGACACCACGTTATTTGTATGTAAACTCTTTGATTTTGAGTTCGACGCACTTGATTTGTATATAATCCTTTGATTTTACGTGCGACACACTTCATTTGCATGTAAACTCTTTGATTTTACCTGCGACACACTTCATTTGTGTGTAAATTATTTTTATTGATTTTACGTGGGACACACTTCGTTTGTATGTGAACTCTTTGATTTTACGTGCGACACACTTTATTTGTATGTAGTTCGAAGCCAGTCATTCAAGTAGTTTTCAGGTAATTCCCTAATCATCAGAAGGAATGACTGAAGAAATATCACAGATATGGGAAGCATATGTATTGTAATGTCGAATTCCGAACATTTAAATCTACAAAATGCAAATGTCAGCCCTTTGCTATGTACGTCTTTAGAAGTTTTCTTAGAAAAAAACAACAACTTTTTTGAACAGTCGATTTTCTTCCCATATTAACCTGTAGCACTGTATTGAATATGTTATAAGGAGCAACCTTTCGGAAAATAAAAACAACTATGAAAAAACTTTTTTATATTAGGTCTTTATATTTTGTAGAAGTCTTATTTATCATACAGTTACGTCATTGTCTTTTTCTGACATATCGTTAATCACATGAGTAGTCTCTAAACAACAGCTTCTCATCCTGTTATTGTGAGATAAATATTGAAAAAAAGTCTGTAGTAGCATACACACTGTATTTCCCTCATAAAAAGTCGGTCAACCTCGAACGACTCGAACGATGCCAAAAAGACACCAAGGGTCAATATTCTAAATAATTGTTTGAAGCAATACAACCTGATTATTTACTCATGTTGTTCCGTATTATATTGTGCATATTTTAGTTGAATGCATATTATTTTATCTTGTTGGTTCTGTTTGCCGCAAAGTAAAAATCATTTTTAGTCATAAACGAAACCACCTTGGAACGGTAGGTGCCAAAACAATTTGTTACAAGGGGTTTTAGCACAGGTTTTACGGTGCACCAACCTCACATCTGCCTCAACAGAAAACACATCCTCCCCATACAGCAGAGAAGAAAAGATAGCTTTGGTTTATAAAATGATAAGTTTCAAATCAGACGACTCAAGCAATTAACGGCAAGTGGCAACACAATTTGTCAATGGTGAATTTAATATTGACAAATTATTTGAAGCCTTATCGACATGCATCAACACAAATCTGTTATGACAGATTTAGAGACCCGTCAACATGGTCAAATGACGAAAGTTTAAACGAGGTCGTGTCGGTAATAAAGCTATGTTTCTTTTAAATGAAAAGGTGTATGATCGTCCATTATTTTGAATATTTTTTTTTCAGTACAGAGAGCAGCATGTTATGCGCAGCATGTTCTGTTTTGCACGATTTATTAGAAATAGATATAAAGAGGCGACAATTTCTGCCAAGAGGCATACAAATCAACTTCTGAAAGAATTTTATATTTGGGACCTTTAAAATTCGAAACAATATCAAGATCAAAACATTTTTATATAGCTTAACACTTCAAACAATCAGGACACCGTTCAATAGATGTTTCAATTCAACCACTAGAAGAAAAACTTATATTTGATAGCAATGCATTAAGGGTATTTAAAATCAGAGCCACGCTTATATCGGAGCTAGATGAATCAGAAACATTGAATGCCTTACCCTCTTAGTGTAAGTGATATTATGTATTAATTCAAAAATCCAATAACTCGCCATGCTTGTCTTTTATATCGACACGTATGTACAAATTGCCTTGGTGAATTATCTCAAATCCACCGATCTGTTTCACAATAATCATGATTTAAACAAGGGCTGAAGGTTATTAAGCTGAAATTGGAAACCAGTCTCAAATCTCAAGCATCTGATTGGCTGAAATGGCGACTGGTCGCCATTTCAGCCAAACTGATGCTTGAGATTTGAGACTGGTTTCTATGCTCAGTTTTATAAACTTAGGCAAAGATGTGATGTGTGCTTTTCATGTTTTCATACCTCACGTTCAGAATAATTTGTGAAACGAATATAAACTTGTGAATCAGCTCGGTTCAACGACTGGGTTTTGTGTCATGCAAACGGTGAACATGTAAAATTCATGACCTTGTGAAAACAGAACCTATCACAGTCGTTTTTATATTATCATACTAGCCTAGTTTCACTCTCTAACACTATCGGCTCATTACATACACCTCTGTTATAGGCTGGGACTTCTTTCAACTACTTTTACTTTAACTAAAAAAAGTTCACCAATTACATTTAAAATTGCTTGGGTTTCTTTGGTTAAAATAAAAGATAGTGAAGATATAGATCTGTCATTTGTTTATCCACAAGATTTCATATCCATAATTATGACTGTATAAAATAAGGCTGTCGAGAGATGTGTGAAGTTAGCGGCCTAGCAGCCTAGCGGCCTGGCGGCGTGAAGTTAGCGGCCTAGCGGCCTGGCGGCGTGAAGTTACCGGCCTGGCGGCCTAGCGGCCTGGCGGCCGAGCGGCCTGGCGGGGTGAAGTTAGCGGCCTGGCGGCCTAGCGGCGTGAAGATGGCTGCCTTTATCACAATTTAGGTTGATCTTAAAAACGGATTGAAATCTATTTTTACAGACTATAATGTAAATTGCAGGGGTGTATAAGAAAGTTATCGACATGATTTAGCTTTTATTTTATTAAAATAAATTATTTAACAAAGTTCTAGCTTATCTGCAAAGACGACTCGGAATCTCAGTGTACATTTACTCCCATGTACTCTTTGTAAATTACATTTCAGTTGATGATTAATTAAAATATCAACAAGAACTAGCTTTGATTTTTTTTAACTTTTCGAAGCCTGGCGGTAGGGCGGCCTGGCGGCCTTGCGGCCTAGCAGCCTAGCGGCCTGGCGGCCTAGCGGCCTGGTTGCCTAGCGGCCTAGCGGTCTGGCGGCCTAGCGGCCAAACTTAAAATTTATCATAATTTTTTATCTTAAAAATGTCTTGAAATCGATTTTTTCAGCATGTACTTTTCAGGGGCGAATAAGCAAAATATCAACAAGAACTAGCTTTGATTTGTTTTAAGTTTTCGAAGCCTGGTGGCCTAGCGGCCTAGCGGCCTGGCGGCCTGGTGGCCTAGCGGCCTGGCGGCCTGGCGGCCAAGCTGCCTGAACTTAAAATTTATCATAATTTATGTTTATCTTAAAAATGTCTTGAAATCGATTTATTCAGCATGTAATGTACTTTTCAGGGGCGAATAAGCAAAATATCAACAAGAACTAGCTTTGATTTTTTTTAAGTTTTCGAAGCCTGGCTGTCGAGTTATGTAAAAAATCTTTAACATTGAGTCTTTCGGAGAGATGTCAATTGAGTGTAAGAAGTACGAAGGAGATTGGCCTAGTTTATGTTGACTTTAGTTACGAAACAATTCAGAAGTGTCTGTCTTGAATCTCGGCACATATATCAGGTGCCAACTTGACGATAATTAGGAAGTTGTTGTAGGCGGACAGCACAATTGTTCTAAGTGAAATTATTATTGATACTGACGCTTGACTCCCATGCTTTTCTAGCAAAACATCAAAATCGGAATGAGACTTTATCAGGCTTCAATAGTCTTTGACACATAGAAGTAAAAACGGTTGTTCGTTTCTAAAAACTAGTCCTCATGCACTAAATACTATTTTTACACGAGGTCCATTTTAAGTTTCAAGATTTAAACGAACCTAATATTGGCAACATATAGACTGGTTACACGTGGATGCTGACATTCTGTGATAAGGTAAAAATATATAGTTAAATCAAATTCACCTAAAAATCATTTTTCTTCGCGACCGACCTTGTTTTTCTTAGCAAATGTATTTGAAAATAAAAGACATATTGTGAAAAGATTTAGAGATTTTACAAAATCGAAAACAACCCACAGTTTAACATTTTTAAGTGACACAGGTTTAATCTTTTTATAACATATTAAATTTTGTGCGAAACCTCTAATACTTTCTCACTGAGTCTCTAAGATTCAATGACCGAATTACGTATCATGGTATTTAGGTTGTTGTCCGATATAAATTAATACAGAAAATAATAGAACAAGTAAGGTTTAAAAAGTTGTTTATTGTAGATTGAAACAATTACGAATTACATCGGAAACTGACAGAAATCCGATCGCCTTATTGGGATAAAAATTTGGGGCGTAGAATGGTTGTATTTATGTCAAAATAATATTATATCGTGAGATATAGTAGCGTACATGTTGAATATGAAAGGAAATCAGGCGTTCTTGAATCCTTCGCATAATATTTTAATAATATGCGTATTAATGATATATATATATCAAAACTTTGATAAAGAACATAAGATGTCGGGAAACGAAAAAAAAACACACTTTCTACCATTACTATATCTTGATTACGATATTATGGCATCCATAATTGCTCGAACCGTTCACTGTGTATCTTGACACTGGTATTTGCCTATCGTGTCAAACATCATGTTTACGATATTTTCGCACATTGCACACACCACTGATACAAGAGCACTATGACTACCTGTCCGCCTTGTTCCAGGAAGTCGTCATATTCCATTTTATCAGACAGACTGCCATACACGGTACACCGGGAATAGTCGTCCTTTGAAACCTATGCTTATCAAAAAATGGCACACCGGAAATAGTCGTCCATTGCGACCTACGCATGTCAAAATTTGGCACACCGGAAAGAGTCGTCCTTTGAAACCTATGCATGTCAAAAATTGGCACACCGGAAATAGTCTTCCTTTGAGACCCATGCTTGTCAAAAAATGGAACCCTGGAAATAGTCGTTATTTGAAACCTTTTCTCGTCAAAAATTCAAGTTCAGGTAAGTTTAAGCTTGATATTATAATGCTTTGCACAGCTTCAAGGAACCCCCAAACGACACAAACACACCTTATTATTCACGAATTCGCTTATCTTGCAAATTTGGCTTTCGTGCGATTATTCGAAGGTTGTCGGATAGCTCTTATTTGTTGAAGTAAAAATAGTATTCGTTATTTTCCTAAATTTCTCAACTTTCTATTATCGCCCTCTCTACAATTTCTTTATTTATCGCTTAATATCATATTGAATGTCGATCCTGCTTCAGTTTTTAACTCTAAAGATTATTTTGACTTTAAATGAAATCCACAAATATTGACTTATTTCAAATTAATTAACAACTTATATAATCTAATAAAGAACGAAAAAAATTATATAATAAGTGGGATTCCAGAGTAATCCATAAGTAATCATAAGAATTTGGAAACAAATTTTTTGATAAATATATAATTGGTTACATCTGTATTGGTGCACTGCATTACATAAAAGGAAAGTGGTGGCGGTGCATATTGTTGTAAAATTGGAGCGTGTGCTTTTTCTTGGTGGTGGAGTAGAGGAGAGGAAGGTGCTGTTCATAAAAAAGTTAACATTCCGTTTTAATAAATCATTTTAAATTGTTTTTATTAGTAAAGAAATCAGATCGTACACATAAGTTTTTTGTTCTACCGATTGATTATAGTTAGTTAATACAACGGCTGTTAGTTTGTTTCATATCAAGTACATTATAACTCTATTGGTATAAGAATTCTCAGCGTCTCAAAATTTGGCTATTTCCGGTGTACAACGTATCGCAGCGATGCAGTTTATTTCATAAAATGTATGTTTTTACTGTTCTTAATTGTGTTTATTTTCATTCGTTCTGTTTTCACTTGCAGCTTTCTTTGTCACCCTTGAATTTAATAAAACACAGTCTGAATACCATGTCTGTTAATCCATACTTTGATACTCAGCTACTTTGAGTCTCACATTAACATAAATCTGCTTCTTTAATTAAGTATTTATAACACCTTGTTTTCATAATCTGCACTCTTGAGTGTGATTCTTGTGTGTTCGACTTTGTACATGTTTGCATGCTGTAAGCCGTCCATTGTATCAGTGTGATTTTCGAATCCTTGTTTTATTACCTTACATATATTTGAATCAAATGCAATTAGGCATATTTTTAGTCGTCGTATATCTTATTTCACACCATGGATGCCTGGATGTATGCTATTTAACCTTTGGGTGGAAGTGACATTATTTTCTTTTGTTTCGGACAGTCTCGCATACCTTTGAATTAGTCAATTTAGATAATAGTTTTTATATTCATGCCATTCTTAGACTCTTACAAACACGTATAGTACTGCTATATCAAATAAGTGAACAACGATACACTGTTTATATACTAAGCATGACCATAAGACAGAGTTTGGCGGATTAAATATGTTTTTCAGTGATTAAAATTCTTCAAAGAGCTTGGCCATATCAAAATTTTAAACTGTCTGCGGATACGCCAAATTTAAATTGACTTGTCCGTCACGTGACTGTTAAATTTTCGAAAACGTAATACAACCTGAGCCAATAATGCTTCTCATGAACCTACTAGTGAACCTATCACTCAGTTAGGGTCTGGCATATTCGCTCAGTTTTCTGTTGTTTGATACCTTTAGAATATTTCTTGAGCGGTAGTTGTATATTTCTTAATGAAATGTTTTCTTGGAGTAATAATGCTAAACATTCCTTTTAAACTTTTCTCCCATAAGCCATCTTAATAACATCTTTGCACTTCTCTTTTTAAATTGTGTTCCAAATTCTCCATTAGTTTTGATTTCCCAATTCTACCAATTTATAGAAAAAGACGAGGAAACCTTGATTAAACATGATTGATACAAATGATTATTCCAATTTATTTCACGTGATTTGTTTTAATTGCTTATTTCCAGGTAATGTCTGCCAAGAGGAACACTGCATTCGGACAGGTATTCCCAGTCTACTGTACTATCATCAATTATTCGCGGGGACCCATTTTCGCGAAAAAGACAAAAAATGATATTTTCGAGCTGGTATAAATTCGCGCACATGTATTATTCTCATAAGACCCGATATTCCATGGTTTACTTTCGGTAGGGTTTGAATTCGCGTCGTACTTTATCTTGAGCGAAATTCGCGAAAATTAAACCACCGCGAAATATAATGATACCACACTAACTGACTTTTTTTCGTTAACGTATCGTTGTGTATTTATGTCAGATTGAATATGTTTTAAATTAAAGATCTTCGATATCGGGAAATCTTGTCATTAATTGAGGGGAAACAGAACATGCATTTTGAACAATTACGTGCATTAAGAGAATTTGATTAATGTTGCTCTCGAAATTATTTTGAGAAGAAATCAACATGAAATATGTCTTGATACTGATAGGCGAACTTGTTTTGAAGAATAAATGCATATTGCATCTGGGACAAACCACGATAAAAAGGTGCCTTTGATGAGATTTTTGGCATTTCAGTTGCATTTGGAGAGTTTTCACATTTTGTCTATAAAATGTTTTTATTATCGCAACATGCATAATAAGCAATACCTTCTGCTCCATATTATAAGGTCATTTGCGGTGCGTCGCGGGAAAAGGTACCTTCGGACAGGTGACGTCAATCTATGAAATGACGTCATAAAGTTGAGCAGACGACATTATTTATTATGCATTTCGCGGTAGAAATACCATTTTATTGTCAACATTTTTAACAAAAATCACATTTTAGATATAAAAATTGATTTGTAGTTGTAAGTTCTTTGTAAATTTAGTAAAAACTAAAATATCACTAAAATTGACCGAAGGTACCTTTTCCCGTGACGTGCCTCATTTCATGATTTGACGTCAACTGTCCGAAGATACCTTTTTCCGTGACACGAAACATAATCATGTGACAGACTGAGAAAATGGGATCAAATGAGGAACAATTATTAGTTCGAAAAATGATAAAGACAATTAACTACTTTTTATTACTCCAACATTGCAATATACAAAGTCAGATACAATTACGTCAATATTAGTGTTTTGACTTCAAAAACGCCATTGCAAACGATTGCAATATTTTTGTCTTAAAACAAGCATAACTTCAAAAATTGCCTGTAATTTTGCTTGAAAATTTTAAAATCGACTCAACAGACTTCATTATTTCAGAATCAAATTAAAACAAAACAGTTTTTTTATTTCTTCATAGCTTCAAGGCTCCTTAGTGCAATGAAGTTAGATCTGAATCCATGTGAGAACTTCTACGAGTTTGCGTGTGGCACTTGGGTAGAGACACACCAGGTGCCGGAAGATAAAGGCTCTATTGATACCATGGAGGAGGTCTCCGACAGGCTTGAACGAGATCTGCAAGGTAATGGGTTTGAGTACCCGGGCTTATATTTAGGTGCCGTTTTTTAAGGAATGATTCTTATTTTGGTGCGGTTCATGCAGATTGGACGTGCACGCGAGAGCTGGCAAATTTGAGCTGGCTCTCGCGTGCACGTCCAATCTGCATGAACCGCACCAAAATAAGAATCATTACTTATATTTACATTTTATTCATTTTTTTCTTTAAATAAACTTCAGTCGAACGCTTTCAAAAATTAGTATTAAGTGAAAAGGGGGAGTAATACGTGGGAGTTTTCAATAGTAACAGCCATGATGTTACTGACGTCATTACGGGTCATGCGGTTCATGCAAAATGAACCGATTTTTTTTAAACGAAGAAATCAATAGGAATGTAAATATAAAAGCTTTACTGTCAAAAACTAAGGTAGAGTTAATAAATTATTTTCTTCATTATAATTCACCTGAGGTTTTCTTGTAAATAGACTATGATCGTGTTCAATTTGCCCTACTTTCTACACGTCGTATTGATAAAATATCTGTTCTGGTCTGTTCTTTCAGTGACCATATCACATGTAGTCTACGTTAATTCATTCAATTTTCTTTGCGTTAATTTCGTTTATGTATTTTTCGAACATAACCTGCCTTCATTTCGCGTTTTTTTTTTCTCTGTCTTCATCAATACTTTTTCACTTTTCAGCCGTTTTTCATTCCCTCGTCATCATCCATTTCGAATAATACATTTTATTGGTGTTTCGTTTTACTATCTTAACGATAGTATTTGAGTATATTTTTTCTCAATATTTTAGAATTGTTGCAAACAGTTAATCCTAGTGACATAGAACCAATACAGAAAGCGAAGCTGTTTTACAGGACTTGTATGGATACAGGTAATAGCATTTCCTGCACATTGCATTGGAAAGCCACAAACACGACAAATAATCAGAACACTGCAGACGTGGTTTGAGCCTGTTCGTGGGCAGTTATGTAAATGCATATTACTTCCACGCTGCCTAGCTCCGGGCTGAGCGCAACTCAATATTTACAAAGATGTATTATCGTGCTAAAAGGCATTCAAAGGACGTAATTGACAACATCCATGACTGAATGTGCGGGGAGACTTTTAAGAGACGAAACACGGCACAAACAACACTACTGTGATCATAATTAAATTGATGAAACATGAACTTTGAGCAAAAAGCAGGTTAAACTCACGGAAACGTAACAAGTTCGTTAACCTGCCATAGTTGGCAATACAATTCTTTATACATTTGCCTCCATCCATCTCCATAACGAACATTCATTTCTTTGATAAATGGTTTATATCCATTTAACCTGCGAAAATCTTTGCTCACTGGTATAAAACAATCGATAAAAGTTAATGAAGCTTAGTTCAAGTTCAAAATAAATCAAAAATTTAAAAAAAGTACTTTTAATTGTAATGTCTTCGTAACATCTAAGCGTTGTTATCATATTAATGAAATTTTTTACAAAACCGTGTACATTTTGTACACGATTTTGTTTAGCTTTTAAAATCTCAATAGAAACTTTGAACTTTGATGTGATAAATTTCTTCGAGGCCCGTAAAATGAATTTCCATTATTGCCTATTATGGCTTTTAAAGATTCCTTTCCATCTGCTACAGTTTCCGTTTAAAGTAATTAGCTACGTAGTTAGGGCTTCAATAACATAAAACAACCCAGAGATTTTTATTCCCACAAAACAATTATAAATTTGATAGTAAAAATGATGACATTTCACATCTATTTTTATCATTAGTATACCCGGTTTGGTTTGCAAGACATTTTACCATTTTTCGTTTCAGAGGAAATAAATTCTCAGGGACTAGAGGAAATGCACAATTTTATAGAAGACCTTGGCGGCTGGCCTGTTCTCGGCAACACATGGGACGAAAGTAGTTTTAACTTAGAAGATAGTATTGCCTTAGCTCGCCAGTACACGACCAACTACGTCTGGCCTATACCTCATGGAATACTCATGGGATTGAATATATTAAATGATTATAAAGTGTATGGAAAACACGTGCTTTATGTAAGTGAACTACTTTTTTCTAATAACACATTAATGATTCTTTTAAATATTTATTATGGAATAATTATACTTTTTGTATGCATCTGTATTATCTTATCAAAATATGTAATGACTAGGCCTATTGCTATACTTCGATCAAATTTTCATTGCGGCTTTAAACTTTTTCGCCATCTTCTTTGGAACAGAATAGTCTAACCATTGATCGAATGTGATACACTTTCGACAAACACTCAATCTACTTTAATACAGTATAGGCATACCCTTATCTACTTGGATACAGTATTTACAAAACCTCGATCTATGACCGTATAGACTAACCCACAATCCACTTCAATACAGTGTAGACACTGTAGACTTTCCATATACTCTGTTACAGTTAGACCAGCCGTCACTTCTTATGGAAGGGCGAGACGTGTACTTGGATCCGAACGCCACAGTTTTTCAGGCATATCTAAAATACGCCTCAGATGTAGCGGTTGCTTTAGGCGCTGACCCAGAAGTAGCAAGAATTCAGATGCAAGAAATGGTAGATTTTGAAACAGAAATCGCCAAGGTAATTTATTTCTGGTTTTTCAAACACTGTTTACTTATCTCGACTGTTTCCCCTATATATCATGTTGAAAAACCATCTACCTACAGTTAGTTGATCCACACTAAAGATAAACTGACAGGATAATAAAAACGGCTGAATAAATATAATTTCGTAAAACTATTGATAATTGTTACTGTTTCATAAATATTTAATTTTCCATATAATTATTATATACTATCGTTTAGGATGGATCAAAAGTGTTCTTGTGTTAATACCGAGTTTCGCTCAACCCGGGGGTAGGCGGCGTGGGCAGTAATATGCATTTCCATAGCTGCCCATGAACAGGCTCAATCAAAGCGAGCCTGCAATATGTTCACATTTGTCGTGTTCAGTGGCTTTCAAAGTTCCATTTTCATCTATTTTTATCTTATACACATAAAATTAACGATTACATAAAATATTTTAACAATTCATCGTACTTTGCCCGAGTTTTCAAAACTGTGCTCTTTGAAAGACGGCCAATTTTTAAAACTATTTGTTTAATGATGAAAATATTGTGTTGGAGTCGAGACTAAGCAAACATCTAGCATTTACAGTGATATTTTGTATATAAAAAACAACAACTTTAAGGTGCCTGCTCATCATTGAGGACAAAATATTAAGTCTTTCAAATATCAACATTAATAATAAAAAGTGAAATATGCATATCAGGAATGGCCACATCCAGCAGACACATCCTCCCCAAACAGCCAAAAAGTAGAAAGGAGAAGAATATGGCGCACGAAAAGGCTCAAAAGTAAATTGAAGGTGCACCTACATATAAAATTACCGGTGCACCTGTAAATTTATGCTTTGGACGTATAAATTTACGCGATGGACGTATACATTTACAGATGCACCCATAAAATACAGGTGCACCGCCATTTCAAATAGCGGTGCACCGACATTTTTAAACGTCCATCGTATATATTTATACGTCCATCGCATAAATTACTGGTGCACATGCATTTCAATTTTGACCCTTTCGCTATTATACCCATACTAATGATAACCAATCAAAATTTGTCTTACATGCGCCATTTTAAATTCTTGCAGTGTTGACGATATGTTGAAAGTTGTAGTGAATGTTTACTTGATATAAATGCTTAAATTGTTCATTTACTTTTGAAAATATTAAAAAATGTGTTAATAGTTAATAATTTTAGAGCACAAATATAAAAATAAAATAAAATGTAACAATATTTCAATTTAAAAATTAGTATTTCAGCAAGTTCAACTGTATGAACCAATGGTTGTGATTGGTTGATCATTTTAATATTGCCGGTGCACTTGTAAATTAGCGTTGCACCGGTAATTTACACGATGAGCGCATAAAATTTATACGATGGACGTATATTTTTATCGGTGCACCGCTATTTAACAGGTCCACCTTCAATTTTCAAAAGTGATGCACCACTAATTTACAGGTGCACCTATAGTTTTATACGTCCATCGTGTAAATTTACACGTCCAACGTATAAATTTACAGGTGCACCGGCACTTGTCACCTTTTGAGCCTTTTCGTACGCCATAGAAGAAAGCATGTTTATAAAATAATCAGTTTCAATATGGACACCACAAACAAATAACGACAGGGAGAACCCGAGGGGTTAACGCCTTGGAACCGTCAGTGGCAAAACAATTTGCCATTAGGGTCTAAACCATGCTCTAGGGTGCACCAACCTCTAACTTACCGAAACGGGTTATGCGACGTAATATTCTTAGTACATAGTCAACATGCGAGTGAATATAAATAATTCCAAAGTTGTTATAACGTTACTAACGCAGCAAACTTCAGTCGCAGGTCCAAAATGTACATGTACTAATAAGTCCAAAATGTTCGGCGAAATTCGTTGCTGTTCAGCCAGCTAGAGGTATTACATTGTAGTACACTATAGGCCCTAGGATTTCTGTCTGCAATGTTAAGTTGCAGTATTGACAAACCTTAAATGCTTTAAACCTACAGTGGCAAATTATGTTGCCGTTGACCGTTCCAAGGCGGTTACACCAATGATTCTCTTTATCGTTAATTGTTTGTGGTGTCTTATTTTGAAATTGATATAGAATCTACTCATACTTTTCTTCTTCTAAATTTTGTCTGCGTGAGTCTTTCCTCTCTTCTTTTTGTCTGCGTGGGGAGGCTGTTTTTTTCAGGTTGTGGCATTTTCTGATAGGCATATTGATTTTTAACAAGTTGCATATCTGCACTGATGGTAGCGCAGACAGGCTTATCATTCCTGTCTGTTGTTTGATACAATTTATGTGCTTCATGTTCAGATGTTCCCCAAACAAGCATTATCAATATACATTTTAATTAAATCATTTCACCATTAAACTGTTAACCAATGTGCCAAATGTTAAAATTTTTATCTTGCCAAATCTTTTAAATATTATAATTCAAAGAAAAACAACATGGTTCGATAAGCGTCGCTTAAAACACAGGTGGTTTATTGTGGACTATTTTTATACCGGGTTCAAATCTCACGAAAAAATTCTACTGAAAGTTATTTTCAAAATCCTTTGCATACTATTTTAATTATTGCTTTGCAATGGAATCTTTAAAATGATTTGCAATGAAGGCTGTAGAAATTGTTTTCCATTAATTCAAAATTCAAATTAGGTTCAATAATAAAATAAAAAAAGAGTGAGTTGATATCCCAAAGCCTTTTTGAAATTGTGTTACTACACTTACTGTAGGACATTAAAATTTTGGCTTGGCTTACCGTTTAGTTAATTACTGTTCAAAAGTATGTTAATTTGGATGACGAGCGTCACGTGTTATCACATCTTTATATAAAATGATAAGTCTTCGCTGAAAATATTTCTCTACCTACCCCACACTCGTTCTCTTTGGTCACGAAGCCTTCACACCATCTGTTCTTGAATTTTCAAATTTTCTTTCTGATAAAACTGATTCTTGTTTTGCTTTTAACGGTGTAAATATTTTAATCTTTAAAGATTACATAATTTAAAATAATAACCTTTTGATTAAAACGAAACAATCATCCCATAGAAATAATCATAAAAAATAAACGTTATGTTTAGAAACTGATAAAATCTCAAGATTATTTCTAAAGAATGTAAGAGATTAATTGTTTTCAAGAAAAATAAATTAAAACTATATCACTTTAAGATAAAAACATGGTAAAGGTTATAAATCAACGTTGTATTATCATTTCGTATTTCATTTGAAAAATAGAAACATGACGTCATTCCTGTCGATTATCTTGACTAGAGAAATAATGCAGTAAAACTATTGGAACTTTTTATTCATTAAAACAAAACGGTTAAAAAAATAGGCTACTGCCAAACATCGTTATATAAAGTGATTTGATTTTAACATTGAAGAAAGCGCTTGTCAGAAAACACTTTGATAAACACACCGGAATCATTCTCCATGCTAGGTGTACATTTTCTTTTATCTTTGTTTGCACGGAAGTCAAGGGAGTCTAAGAACTGACAATTCGAAATGTAAGAATAAAGGTAGTCTGTTTTAGCAGCTTTATTTCCAGATGGTTTGGTTTCTCATTGACTAAGACAGATTTGTTTCGTTTAGCGACAATTGAAGACTGTCGTACACTGCTTCTTACACATTTCATTACGAAGACAGTATTTGTTTAAAACGGATTTTTTTTGCTTTGACTTTTGATGAATATTAGTTTATATTTTTATGTTCAGATTCCAATTCGAAAGGTACCTGATAGAACGAAAGGCGACAATTCTTTTTTAATTTAAAATTTCTTTTACTAAATCCAAATCGCAAGCTTAATGATGCTAGGCCATACACGATGATATGTTAGACATTGGAATGATACCGGACTCTAACAATTACTTTAGCCTACTTTGGAATTTTCATAACAACTTGTGAAATACGATGGGACCTGTTCAGTTCTTGATCTGGGAACATTAAGACTACTGTTAATATTAAGTGGGAAAACTGTTCTTGTCTGTGCCGGCGGTGGGACGCATACGATGATCGGTGATGGCGTGGCCTTGGTAAACAGCATGGACATTTGATTATTAATAGGATATGGAGATGTGCTGTGACTGGTATTGAACACAAACGAGATACTTTGCGTTAGAACAGAACCTATCATTGATGTTGGGCTGCAGCTTTTTGTGACTTATGAAATATTTCAGATCCAACTTTCTCATGGCGCTTAACAACATATTACGATTAATGTTAATATCCCGCATGGTAATTGCGTTGGAATTTATAAACTACTCAAAATTTGATAAGGACCAGTTAAAGGATTCTGTTTATTTTTAACATAAGGTTGAAATGATCAAATGTTTGCCGTGATTCTAAAAATTTGTTCATTTGACATCAGCTTTGTGCCAAAGAAGGAATGTGCCGACAAACTGTTGAAGCAGAACAGCGGTTGAAACTTGGTAGGGGCAATAATTCGCGATAAAACGTAAAGCAATCCCTATCAAATTTTGAGTAGTATATTTTGCAGCAATGTTGGATAACACAATTGTCTTCATATTCGAATTTCCGACAGGAATCTTACTTGTGATCAAGACCATGCTGGGTGTTGGAGAGATGATTCTGTCTGAGAATTGTGTTGTAAAGGGCCTTTGACTGTGCCCAAGATCATAAAACTAAATCTGGAGATCAGTCTCAAATCTCAAGCATCTGATTGGCTGAAATGGCGACCCTGGTATTGCTAAGCTTCAGAAATCGAATACAATTCGGTTGAAAACCAACTCAGAAGGATTGTAGAATCTGAACTTTAAGCTTGTTTATAATGTATCAATCCAAAAATTTGCAGGTTTTCATAGATACATGTATTGCAATATCCATACAGTAATAATCAAATCGATTTTTTCCAGATTACAGTGGGTGTTTCTGACAGGAGAGACATGGAGGGTAACTACAGGAGAATGAATGTTTCCTATTTAGCCACATTGTATCCACAGGTAACTACAGGAGAATGAATGTTTTTATTTAGCCACATTGTATCCGCAGGTAACTACAGGAGAATGAATGTTTCCTATTTAGCCACATTGTATCCGCAGGTAACTACAGGAGAATGAATGTTTCCTATTTAGCCACATTGTATCCGCAGGTAACTACAGGAGAATGAATGTTTTTTATTTAGCCACATTGTGTCCGCAGGTAAATATGTTCAAAGCATCTTGACACCGTCTCCGTAAGTCAATATGTAAATAAGGGTTCTCACCCTGGCTTATTGAAAATATTGAAAAATCAGAGACATGTTAGGCGTGTCTGTGGATTTTAAAGCAAGAATAAAATTGCCTATACCTTCGCGAAAATTAATATAAAAACCTGTCATCTTGATCAGTTGAATTTACTGGGCGTAGGCGTCTAATTCGTAAAATCTACTTCACTCCAGATGGAAACATGAACAAAAAAGCTTGTCTCTGTTTTGTGTTTCATCGTGCTGTGTACACAGAAAATTTCAATGGTCTGTTGATACTTGCCATTTCACCATGATTTATGCGCTCGTAAATTTGAAGTAAAACTAACCATAATTTTTGTAATTATATTATGTAATTCTAATATTTTTGTTTTGGTTTCTTTGATAGTTTGACTGGTTACGTTATTTGGAGGCAACATTTAGAGACACAGACGTCGTCATTGATGAAACAGAACCCGTTGTTCTGTGGATGAAACCGTATTATGACCAATTGTTCCAGCTGCTAGCACATACACCAAAAAGGTAGGGTTATACATTAATGTAAGTTTTTGAGGCATTCGTCTGGGTCGAACTCAGACGGAGTTGGAGTTCAGCGTGGCTGCTTGAACTTCTTTTGGGGGCTGCAATTTTTAATTTTCATTGGCATTCTGTCAATTTGTTCAAAGTTGAAAATCATGTCACTACCCCGATACTATCCTAAAAGAGCCCTCTTTTTAAAAAATCTTGCATCCGACCCGGAATCGCTTTATGATTTAGCAACAATATCACAAAATATTCGGTTTCATTTGGTTGTATCCATTGGGTATTTCATAAATGTGCGACTGCTTCGAAGGCTTCGAGATTTCGAATTCGTTATTCGGTTAATAAAATATACATGTGGAGGAAATCAACGCATGTCATAGACATGTCTTTCTGGGGAGTTGTAGGCCTACAAAACCTAAACACAGATATATCCATAAGATAGGCTTTACTCCGATCTGATGTTTTGTTTTCATACTTCAAAGTGACTGTGCAATTTAGTGTCTTAATTAAAATATTGTTTCACCCCCACCTTGAATCCTTTAAAACCATGTTTATAATGACCGTCGTCTAAGAAAATTGTTTACCAGAATTGCCAACTGCTTGTTCAGTTTTATTAGAATTTTAAATAATTTGCACTGTTGCTTTCAACAGTTGGTATAGGAATTTATGAATGTAATGTCTAGCTTAATGCGACAACTAAACTTTGAGCCGTGATTTCCTTCGCAAGTTTGTGTTGACCATGAGTAAGCTCATCAGTTTTGGAATATGTTTTGAGTAACTTTTGACTGATTAAAAACTAATTTTTGGATAATTATATTGTTTTGCAAGTTTAAAGTGACTAATAACAAAATATATTTATTTCAGTAAACGATTACTTAAAAAATGCTTAAGTTGAAAATAATTCATGAAAATTTAAACCAATACTTAGTTTCCGACCGTCACTTATCTGCCTCAGATGGTAAGTTTTTTATATAGGTAGACGGTATACTACCAAGACAAATTGCGCTTTTTATGTTTTAATAAAGACTGACATTGAACTTCGTTTTTGTACAATTTAAATGCAATTTCAGAAGACAAAACCTTCCCACGTTTTCCAAAAAGTAGAGAAGAAAATGGAGCATGATTTATTAAATGATCAATTCCAAAATAGACACCACAATCAATTTACGAAAGAAAGGGCTACCACCTTTGATTGTTCGGTACAGTAGCAACACAGTTTGCAACTGGGGTAAAACCAGGTTTTAGGTTGAACCAGAGTGTTCGTTTATTGGATACTTTATTTTCTCAATTTATGAGTATATTACTGTTCCAGTTTTTTCTTTTACTAAGAGTGTTGTTTCCTTTTACAATAAGTATATGACGGAATGCCATATGCATACCATCATTTGGGATGGATCAAAATTGTACTGTTTATTGGTGTAAATATAGGGTTGCGCTCAACCCGGGGCTAGGCGGCGTGGGCAGTAATAAGCATTTCCATTACTGCCCATGAACAGGCTCAATCAAACCGAGCCTGCAATATTTTCATATTTGTCGTGGTCGAGGGTCTTCAAAGTTCCATTTTCATTTATTTCAATGTGGATTTTTGCTTCAATTGTTTCTTTAACTATGAGCATATGAACGTTTCCATTATTTATTTTACAATGAGTATACATGTATGAACGCTCCGGTTGTTGTCTTTTCCAGAACTATTGCTAACTACATAATATGGCGGCTGATCACCCCACAGTTTATTACTTTGGAAGAAAGGTTCAGTCTTATGCAGCTGGAATTCAGAAAGGTATAATCATCAACTTGGTTCTCATCCATTATCGCGTATTACTGTGGTATCATTATGTTCCGCGATGGTTCAATTTTCGAGTATTTTGCGCGAAATCATACCCTAGCGAAATCATATTCCACTAATTATATCTGAATTTTTTAGGTGACGGAGGGGGTAAAAGTATTGAAGGCTCGAGGTTTAAGGTGTTCAGATTCGACGAACAAGTATATGGATTCGGCCACTGGACGATTGTACGCCGAGAAAGTATTTGGACCTAGAGAAAGAGAACATGTAATTATAGCCTCCCTTTCATGGCTGGATAAAGAGGGAGTTCAGTGGGGTTGCTCGAAGTCCCTTTTTGTACTGCAGTATTTTATTATAAGCGGATCAAGAGAAAGTTTAATGGGTTCGCTCAAATTCCCCTTTTGGGGCAGTAATATTTAATTTTCACGGGGACTTTGGCAAAATAACTACAATGTCACTATCCGCAGAATGCCTGAAAAAAACTTTTTGTGATTCTTGCATCAGACCTAGTTTTCTTCATTAAACCAGTTTTATGACGCTGGCAAAATAACGAGCTGATTCAGCTATTTTTATACCATTCATTCAAAAATTAAGGTCATATTAATTGTACAAGAAACAATTACTTTCATCCAGGTATCTTAAAATGAAGAAGTAATGTATTTGCTCTACCATTAATCATTCATAGTAATTGGTTTGCTTGAAGTGTAGGTTTCTTCTCTTTAGCTGTAATAGTTTATCAGAATTTCAAAGCATGTAATTGGATGAACGGTAAGGGTGTTCAGTTAATATTGCAAAAAACGAAAGTGATGACATAGATCGAGGAATCGAGGGTCGTTAGTAGACAATGAGTTTTTACAAGGTTATCTATTAGAAATGAGAGAAGCATGCACATGAAGAAAAGCCAACCTCAGAAAACACAGCCTGGGTTTATAAAATGATCAATTTTAAATTTGACACAAAACAATTATCGACAAAAAAACAGAAGCTGAAGGTTACTGCTTTGGAATAGTCGGTAGCGAAACAATGGTTTCTATGGTACACCAACCGTACTCTTGCCCCAACAGGTTCTCATACATGTATCAACAGTCAATTACTACAAGTTGTGCTCTCAAATTATCTCCAACCTACCAATCAACGCGACTGTGTTGCATGCAAAAAAAAAACAACAATCGTATAAAACGTAGGAAGCTTATGGCATTGTCAAGCAAAACAGGTTAGTCAAAACAGGTTAGGCCTGAAATGGCCCCAAGTCGCCATTTCAGCCAATCAGATGCTTGAGATTTGAGACTGGTTTTTAATCTCAGTTTTATTTCATTCAGCCCAGAAATATACCTATCGCTTACGCATCAGTATGATCTTTTCATGGGGCATATTCATTAAAACGATATTTGGACGTTGCTGTTATTTTTTATTTCAGATGTTGGAATTGATCAGTTACTTGAGGAGAATTTTTAAAGAAATTGTATACACTGCGGAATGGATGGATCAAGAAACCAGGCAGCAAGCTTTGATAAAGGTTTCCTTTGAAGGGCTCAGTGCAAATTTTCATTTTTCATAATGAAGTTTAAATATACTCTACTGGCGCTTCCATACTGTTTTACATGTACTTTCTCTGAATTATTCGTTGTTTATTATTTTTATTATATAAAATTGAATATATCAGTCAATTAAGAAGTGTCTTTTATATACTGTGATATCATTGTATTTCGAACAGATTTAAATTTCGTGTATTTCTAAGGTAAATACGCGAATTAAAACCAATTCGAATAATTCACAAAATATATCATTTTGTGACTTTTGCGCGAAAAGTCGACCGCACGAAATTAAATGATACCGTATTACACAATAACTTCGCCTTTACACACTTAACATTTATAAAGTTTTATATTAATAAAACAGCCACTTGCTGATGTGGCAGTAATTATTTCTGAATTGAAAACAGTAAAAAGTGATACATCTCCATTTGTTATTATATATAGCTAGAAGCAATGAAATCGCTAATTGGCTTTCCGAGTTTCATTTTCAACGACACCATTTTGACAGATGCTTATTCAAATGTAAGTATTACATAAAATGAATTTATCTCTCAAAGTCTTATAAATGGGATAAAATTTATTACTTTCGCACGAAATTCATTATTAAAGGTTCATGATTTTTTAGGTTTTCGCACTGAATCATTATTGATTGATATTTCTCTTTTTTCTGTATATTAGTTTAGAATAAACAAATTTTAAATTGTTTTTTTTTTGCACTTGCCAAAATAATAATTAAACTAACGTACATGTAATAGACAAATAAAATTATTATTTTAAAATTAAAGAATTCCAATGATGATGATGATGATGATGAGGGTGATGATAATGATGACGACGATGATGAGGGTGATGATGATGATGACCATGATAGTCATGATGATGATAATAATAATAATAATAATAATAATAATAATAATAATAATAATGTTTGTAGACAAACGTTTTAAATTTGACTTTTCAATGCTTTTCCTTTAAGGTGTCTGTTTCCGACAGCTTCTTCGAGAATCTGAGAACGATACGGCATTTTGTTGGTTTAAAACAACTGTCAGAACTGAGGCAGCCCAGTTATGAAAGGTAACCCAAGTATTTCACAGTCTTTTATTTACTCCATCATTAGTACTGTGATCACTAAATAATCGGATATCTATGTTAAGTAATGATGGTTATTACGTTGATTGGGGTTATCATAAGCTGCATAAGCCGTGCCACCGTTTAGGGTTATCCGTGCAACCTTTTATTGGGTTTGCGCTTAGCTCAGTCTGTTGCGTGATTCATATCAAATTATGATGTAGGAGTACATATGACGGTAAACCTAGACCAATTAGATAGTTAGATATTTTCATATTGATACAATTACAAGGTGTTGCCTAATAATAAGAATAGATTAGCCATAATCACAAGAAAGCACTTGGAGTGTATAATTTTGACACACTATCGGAGATTATTTATCCCCAAACATAAATTAAAAAAAGAAGTTTGGAAATACACACTTAAAGTTACGGGTCAGCTAATATTTTTTTGATAATTTCAGGTGGCCAGAACGAGCAGCAATTGTAAATGCATTCTACCACAGTGGACTAAATGCAATTGGTAAATACTTTGTTATGTTTAGAATGGTTAAATCTTTTCAAATATGTTGATATGTCGATTTTTGTATATACATGTGTTTTTGCTTTGAACGATAAATTATTTTGAATGTTTTCTAAGGTTGCATTGCATATGTCCATCTTATTGATATGAAACATTGTCTCATTTTGTGGCCGCGTTTAATTTGTCATGTTAGACAAATAAAGTAAAGTTTATGTCAAAAAGTTAACATGTTTCTTGTAATTTCAGTGTTCCCTGCTGGTATTTTACAGAGTCCTTACTACGATATCAACTACCCGGCGTAAGATTTTTGTTTATAAATATAACAAATATACATGTGGGATTATTTGAAATTTCGTATGTGGACCCTGATGATGAACAAATAAGTCTTAAGACAATTTGACAGTGAAAGTTGTTTTCCAATGCACACTTGTCTAGTTAATTTTAAAAGTAGATTTCCAGGCTAGCATTCAAGTCGAACAATTCAACGTAAAGGAACCTATTTCATGTGAAGATTCCAACTCTTGGTCATAAATCAAACAAAGTAAAACAATAATTAAAAACATAATTAGAAGCATCATCTATATAATGTTTTTTTAACATTTTAGATCTGTAAACTTTGGTGGCATTGGCTTGGTGATTGGCCATGAAATAACCCATGGTTATGATGCTTCAGGTAAGATTGGCCATGAAATAACCCATGGTGATGATGCTTCAGGTAAGACTGGCCACGAAATAACCCATGGTTATGATGCTTCAAGTAAGACTGGCCCTGAAATAACCCATGGTTATGACGCTTCAGGTAAGACTGGCCACGAAATAACCCATGGTCATGATGCTTCAGGTAAAATTGGCCATAAATAACCCATGGTCATGATGCTTCAGGTAAGATTAGCCATGAAATAACCCATGGTTATGATGCTTCAGGTAAGATTGGCCATGAAATAACCCATGGTTATGATGCTTCAAGTAAAATTGGCCATGAAATAACCCATGGTTACGATGCTTCAGGTAAGATTGGCCATGAAATAACCCATGGTTATGTAGGTTCTATGAGTTAGGTGCTTGTCGTAGTTGTTCGTTTGTTAATATATATGTCATTGTCTTCTAGTGGAAATTCTAGTTGATTGTGTACGATTATTTTTCTTTATCATTATTAATAGAAGTCCTTTATTGTTAAATCCTTTAACAATACTGTTTGGTGAGATATTAATGTAAAGATCACTTTTTAGAAGATCGTCTCCTTTGACTTTTACTGTATTTCTTTTGCACTTTGCTAAGAATATAACTCTAATTTACCATGGCCTTTGCAAAAATTTTCTTGGTGGTATCATCATGTACAACTTGTATGCTAATGGTAGAGTTACCTGATATTGACACCTGCAACATTTTTAATTTGAACTTTGAGTTTGTTTTATGGTTAATGCTTATTGAGCCACATATTATTTATTTCTTATGATGGTTCAAAAATGAAAAAAAGTGCGGCACCATCGAATTATGAATTTGATAAATTTTATTACTGAATCAAGTTGTCCATCTTTTACCCTTTTAAATTAAAAAGGTGAAATATGCCACGCCCGGAAAACACAGCCTCCCCACGCAGCGAAAAAGTAGAGGAAAAGAGAGCATATGTTTATAAGAATATCAATTACAAATAAGACACCACATTATGCGAAATTTAATTTGAATGACTATCTCTGCTATGAACAGGTCGTGCGTTCGACGCCCAGGGTCTTCTTAACAACTGGTGGAGCAATTACTCTCTCCAGAACTTCAACGATAGAACGACTTGTGTTATTAACCACTACAGCCAATTCGAAATACCTAATATTAACATGAACGTAAGTAATTATTATTTCAACAGTAATGATTTTTACTTAGCTTCACACGTGACCTATATAATATTTCTAAATTCAAACTGTACTATACTTTAGCTAAAATTACTGTAAACATGTTGTGTAGGATGAATGTTTTGCTTGTATCATGGGTAAACAAATGCAGTTCGAAAAACCTAATATTAACATGACGTGGCAATAATTATGATATCAACAACAATGTTTTAATATAGCTTGACTTGTGACCTATATCGTATAGCTGCGTCTAAGAATACATCAAAACAAAAATATACATGTTATATTAATCAGCAATTTGTCGGCAAAAATACTAATTAATGCAAGGTAGGTGTTGTGCATAGATAACCAGCACCAATAGCGTTTAACTTGTTATATCTACACACTCGTTTTTGCAGTTAAGTCAATCTCTTTGTAGTCAAGTCAATGCTTTGATGGTTGTTAAGCAAGATAAATTATAATTATATAATTTAAATATTTAGTTGTGCTTTTCTGGGCTGAGCGGCGTTAACAGTTATATACATTTCCATAATTGCGCATGATCGGGCTCAACCGAACCGAACCTGGGCCCAAGATCATAAAACTAAAGCAGGAGACCAGACTCAAATCTCAAGCATCTGATTGGCTGAAATGGCGACTGGTCGCCATTTCAGCCAATCAGATGCTTGAGATTTGAGTCTGGTCTCCAATCTCAGTTTTATGATCTTGGGCCCAGTTATATAATGATTATTGTTCGTCTTCGGTGGCTTATAATATGAGGCACGCCACGGGAAAAGGTACCTTCGGGAATTTGGCGTCAATCCTTGAAACGACGTCATAAAGTTGAGCAGACGACATTAATTATTATGCAATTCGCGGTAAAAATACCATTTTATTGTTAAAATGTGTAACAAAATAACTGTTTTGTTATGAGAAAATAATAGAAATTTGAAAGTTCTTTCTAAATATAGTAACAACAAAAATGACACAAAAAATGAAGGTACCTTTTCCCGTGGCGTGCCTAATATAAAGATCATTTCAGATTAATGGCAACATGACTCTCAGTGAGAATATAGCGGATATCGGAGGGATAAAGCTGAGTCATCTTGTAAGTATGCCAGGCTAAAATAGAAAAAAAAGTAGAACACGAAACGTTATTAATTAAATATTTTTAATTTTTATAATGTTTTAATATAAACATCTCAATAAAGAAAATTGGCGTTGTTGATGCAATTTTGCAAGGTTTCAATAAACTCTGTGGTTAGAAAGTCTCTTAAGAGGTCGCAAACATTGCAAATGGCGGAAACTAGCTAAAATTTCAAAAATGAATTTTGGGGGAAATACTTATTGCCACCTAGATTTTAGTAAAGAAATGTATTTAGCTATGGATGTTGTAAATGTTTACAAGCTTAATTTAGTCTAATTCATTTTCTAATTACCAAGCACATACTAAAACAAAAGAAAAACCGTTTGCATGAGAACTCTGAAATTCATGAACAATATACCAAAGCAACTCATACCTGAAATAAGTATATGCTGGTCTACAATGTTTAGTGCCAATTCGTCAAAGTAATGTTAGGGGTTTCAAGAAATTCAAGGAAATCTTACTTCCTGGTTCAAAGTGAAAGTAGAAAGTGAAAGTAGGAAGTAAGTGTTCCATGAATTTCTTGAAAACCCTAACATTATTTTGACGAATTGGCACTAAACATTGTAGACCAGCATATACTTATTTCAGGAATGAGTTGCTTTGGTATATTGTTCATGAATTTCAGAGTTCTCATGCAAATGGTTTTTCTTTTGTTTTAGTATGTGCTGGGTAATTAGAACATGAATTAGACTAAACTGAGCTTGCAAACATTTACTACATCCATAGCTAAATCCATTTATTTACTAAAATCTAGGTGGCAATAAGTATTTCCCCCAAAATTCATTTTTTGAAATTTTAGCCTGTCTTCGCCATTTGTAACGTTTGCGATACCTTAATGGTTACCAACTCAGCTACAGTTAACCACTTTCTTTGATTAGTTAAAAAGTAAATTTTGCATATCAGGAATAGCCACATGCAATCACATCCTCCCCGCATAGTCAGAAAGTAGAGATGAAATAAAATTATGTGTTTATGATATGACATGAAATTATAAAAAACACAATAATAAGCTCTTTTTCTTGTCTAACTAATGGCAAAATTGAGACAGGGAATTCGTTTTCATTGTTGAAATAAAGGCTCAATGCCCTTACTCTGCTGATACCTTGTGGATACAAAATACACTTTGTTAGACAGCGTCTTTTACTTTGCAATTAAATGCTTGTTTTTGTGCATTTACATGAAACATCATAGAGCTGAGGATGGTTTGGAATCTAAAATGCTATTTGTACTTGTTTGTTAAGAACTTTGCATGGCAAGTGTGAATAATGCACCCTACTTATAGTTTGCAATATGACGTTTCATTGTGTTAAATTTCCCGAAGATTTTTTATTTTAGTGTCCTTGATAAATGTTTTTAATAAGTAATATTGAAATGCCAACAAAATGATATATTTCCAGGCATACAGACTATGGCTTAAAGAACATAACCAACGAGACATACGATTGCCTGGTTTGACACAGTTTTCCAATGAACAACTCTTTTTCATTAACACAGCACAGGTACTTGTTTAATTACTAAGGTGAAAAAAGATCCTGGTTTACCGGTATGCCCTTCAAATGCTGATCGGAGGAATAAAAATAGCGAAGTCTAAGTACTGGCTTAACTGACAATGAATTTTAAGCTACCAAACCCCACACATAAAAATATTGCTGGATCGAACCATTTAGTCTGTTCCTAGCCAGTAACAACAATAAAATGCTAAGTGTTGCAGATGACGCATACTTACAGATTGAATCAAAACATATACCCAAGTAAAAAATACCGACAAAACTAAACTTGACAGTGTATATGACAGAAGTTTTCATATTAATACCATTACATGACCAGGCACGTATGACCCCCAGAGAAAAAAAGAATAATTATGATTTTATTTAAACGGAAAACAACAGACAGAACGACGCATAATTCTTCATAAATTATCAAGACCGCAATTTTACCACTTTTGGTTAAATAACAGAATTGCCAAAAGTCTTAAACCACAACACTTACGTGAAAAATGTGAACAAACTATAAATCTAAAATTAAAAACCGAACGCAGAAAACAAAAATTCATGTAGAAATTCAGATATCTTCCAAAGTGTGTATTGTTTAACTTTAATGCCAAAATACGTTGTCATAAAATGTTTTGTGCAGTTAATAAACATCTCATTTAAAGTTTGTTACTGATGTCTGCTCCACTGGTATGGTCGTATTTATCCGATACATTGCCTTACAACCAATGATTTATAATATCAGCAAATGTATCCGTTGTGGCTGGCAGAAGAGATATATTTGGTATAAAAAAATTAATATCTTATGACACATTTTCATAACTTCCTCATTTGTATTCAAAGGGTTTTCTGGACGAATGATGGGTCATAATATATTATTAGTATGTAACTATTACTTGATTATCTTTACTATAGTACAATTAGGCCGGCTGAAGGGGAATTTAGGCCCGGCTTTAAATAGAGGTTTATAGCGAATGCTGAGAACCATGTGGCCCGGCTTTATATATAGATCGTTGAGTAATGAACGGGAACCATGTTGTGTGTACGTTAAGTTCAAGGTCAAGCTATTTATAATTGAGTATATGTGTCAATTGTTTCAGCTGTGGTGTTCTAAATTTACGGACGAAGCAGCAAGAAGAAGTGTATTAACAAGTGTTCATAGTCTCCCGATGTTTAGGTGAGTTCTGTCTTGCAGTGTGTTTATTGAATGTTATATACTGACCATAGCTTTCCTGTTAAGGTGTGTTCTGTCATGGTAGGATAAATTGATTATTTCTGTTAAAGATGCGTGGTCAGGTATTAGTACGAAAGATATGAAGTGTTTTCAAAATTTCAAATATTAAACTTTATAATATAAACTGTAGAAGACATGTAAACTGATAATGAGATGTAATATTCTTACACAGTTGACGTACGTGTAAATATATTCGAGGCCAAAGTTCATAAACGTTACTAACAAAGTATAATTCACTCAAAACAGATCTTTAAAATATACTGATTATTTGTATTATATTTTAGTAGTACACTTAACTACAAAATTAATGAGATATTCATAAGCAATCCACCCTGAACTGTGAATAGGCAGGAGTAACCAGGGTAAACTGACTTGATATAAAAAGTGAAATATGCATATCAGGAATTTGGCCACATCCAGCAGAAAAACAGCCTCCCTACTCAGCCAAAATTTGAGAGGCAAAGAGAGCATGGTATTACAATAATCAGTTTCAAAATGGACGCCACAAACAATTAACAAAAGTGAGAACCCAAAGGGTTACCGCCTTGGAACCGTCAGTGGCAAAACAATTTGCCAGTGGGGGTTTAAACCAGGTTCTAGGGTGCACCAACCTCACACTTCCCAACAGGAACTAAAGACAGAAACATTTACATACATAAAATGTCACAATTTGTGGAACAGCACAGTAAAGTTGAGAGATTACAACAATTTTAGTATCACCAAAACACAACTTTTGAATGTAAAACTTTATTATTGTGTCATATAGCCTCACATATATACTCACAGAGATGTAATAAATGCATACGATCATTAACAAAAGATTTAAGACTCCAATCTCAGTTATATGAACATGAACCAAAGATAGAAAGTTTGGTTTTTTCTCATTTCAGAGTGCTGGGTGAACTGAGGAACTCTGATGAATTTACAGAAGCATTTAGGTGTCCGCTAGGAAGTTATATGAACCCAAATCAACCCAAGTGTTCTCTATGGTAGTTTGAAAAGCAATGCCAAGTTGAAGTATTGGCCGTGTTCAACTTTTCTCTGAGGCATTATGTAACTTGAACATTGTGGAGACTTGTTTAATTTGAATATGTCCCTCCATGTAATGAGTAATTAAAAACATCGAAATCTGTGTCACTTGAAATATGTAGTTAACGATATTGTGCCGATGTATTTTTTCTTGTTTCTTCTTTAGTCTGACTTTGAAATCATGTTTTTGTATTTCAACTTCACATAAATAAAATAAAAAAATACAGATCAATGCTATAATTATACAATATGGATGACATTTTATTGATTTTTTTCTTGATTATTTTTCTTTTATTAATATCATAATAGCATGCAATTTTTTTATTGCAATACATGTATCAATGTTAAATAGTGAGTAATAAGATAGTTTTTGTTGTACTGCTTTATGTTTGTAAATACGATAAATATCAGGTCCCGAGATCATAAAACTAAGAAAAGAGACTAGTCGCAAATCTCAATCATCTGATTGGCTGAAATGGCGAAAGTTGTCATTTCAGCCAATCAGATGTTTGCGATTTGAGACTGGTCTCCAGATTTAGTTTTATGATCGTGGGCACAGTTCTTTCCAATATCCGGCTGAGCAAAAATTATTGAAATGACTGGACATTCGAAGGTTACACAACTGTCGATGAAAGGCGCTCTACCTTTTAATGTTATTGTCGGTTTTAGCGTTTGAACATCCCCATTCAATAGGATCTTTTTTGTTTTCTCTCGTATTATGACATATGTTGAAGGTTTTTTAATTGTTTATACAATTGAGTCGTCTTTGTTAACCAATGTCTATGTTGTGAGTTTATCCATTTCAGTCTTCATTACAGGTACAGTTTCCTGATAATTTATATCGCGAAATATTTCATTACAGCCATTACAAATTACTAAAAGCGTAAACATACGTCTTGGAATGTATGTTCTTGTTATTCCGTTGTATATATTTATTTTGATAGTTGCCTTATGTAAGTCTTTTGGTGTGTAATTAAATTATATTTTTGTAAAAAAACTTCTTTGATTTATTTAAATCTTTATGTAAGAGGTCAGAGATGGGTACTATGGTTTTGGCGACTAATGACTCGCTTAAACAAAAACTAAAATGACCAAATACCACAAATATTAATTTACATATTTACTTATACATTAAATTAAACGTAGAAAAATACCATCAAAATAACAAAGTTCATAAGTTCTTACGTTCCAGTCGCTTCAGGCTTAAAATAAACGTACACCACGACTCACTTTGTGCACTTTTATGTTAAGCCTGAAGCGAGCGAAGTTGATATTCGCCTGTAATCATATATGAAAAGGGAAACTTCGAAAGCTTTTGAAGACTACATAACTTTGTGCAAAACGGTATAAGTTACCTGGGCCCAAGATCATAAAACTAAGTTTGGAGATCAGTCTCAAATCTCAAGCATCTGATTGGCTGAAATGGCGTCCAGTCGCCAGTTCAGCCAATCAGATCCTTGAGATTTGAGACTGATCTCCTGATTTAGTTTTATGATCTTGGACCTGGTACCAGTCAAATATAAAGGTGATAAACCGTTATTGCACTAAGGTGACGATATGAGCCTCTTTAGTGGCAGTAAGTGCCATCTAGCCTCGAGTTTAGCGGAACTCAATATCTACACAAGGAAGCAGTAGATATAATATTTTCCATCCAAGATAAGCGGCGTAGGATCCCAAGATAAAACAAGTTTTAGCTTTCCAAAAAGCTAGTCGGTCATTAGCTCAACCTTTTAACAAGACGGCAGAAAAGTTTGAATTTTAAGCCACTTTTATTGGATGCCATACAAAAATGTAAGTTTACTTATAGATATTTCCTCTTTCGAATGAGATGTATTTAACCTGGTGATAAATCTAACCCTGTTTGCGAACAAGTTAATAATTTTTCTGGAAGTAAACCAAAATGGAAAAGTTTGTCAAACAATATTTTTGTGTCAGAAAGTGTTAGAAAGCAACGATTATCAAGCTGTAAATATATATCAAAAGCTACAGAATATGTTAAAAAAAAAGTTTTTTCACAGTCATAGGGTGGGAGAGAAAAACGTGAACAGTCTGTCAGGGACTCACAGGTATGATAAAATTGTTCTTTCTGATCTAGAACAATATCGTTAGAATGTTGGTATTCACTTAGTATGTCTCATGACTTCGAATAACAACCTAACGCATTGATTTCAAAAGTATGCACTACAGCGCCGTCTTTGTTAAAAGGTTATGCTAATGACCGACTAGCTTTTTGGAAAGCACAATTTTTTTTGTCTATTATTGGCAGTTGCATGACCCGATTTGATACTTCTGCAAGTATGTGTGTTCGCATGTTCCAAAGATTATTTTGTTGATTCAAAACCAAATTACAACTAAGTAAAGCCTAAACTTGTAGTGTCTACTATTTTCAGTTTCATTACCCGATTTAAGATTTCTGCAAAGCTGTGAGTTCTGGTGTTCCAAAGACAATTTTAACATTCAAAACAGTTAAGCAAAATTATCAAGAAAGTACCGACGGATGTATCCATATCGAGCTAGCTAAACAATGTAAAACATTCCCTGGGACACCTCTGATCCCCGAGTTTCACAAACTGCTGCACAAGTTCGTAGATTCGTTGTCAGCAAAATAAGTAGCTAAAGAGATTAGCTACTTATTTTCAGTGTTCTCTACACATTTTATTTGCTTTGGTTTAATACATTTATAAGCTGTACATCTTTTGTTTATCATATACAGTGTACATTTACTAGACAAAATCCATGTATATGTTTATTGTTCGTTGTCGGAAATATCTTTATGAGTAATAAGCCTATTTGATAAGAAGCTGGAGAGAGGATTTAAGAATAGGTACAGACTCCACATGTGACGTTCTTCAACAGCCAATAAGAGGCCTCTAGGTTTTTATTGATAACGACTGAGTAAGAGTCTATCCATAAATAACGACTGAGTAAGAGTCTAATTATCTAAATTATCCGTTCCGTCTGGAACGTGATCTTTGCTTTACATCACTGTTAACCGGTGTTCAGGTAGAAAGCTCAAGTTTGGTCGATTATAATATGTCGGTCATCAGGATGACCGACAATAAGGGTTTTCGCTAAACGAGAAAGAATGTGATGAACTGAACAGAATAGAATTTCTCGGGTGATATGTGAATATAAAAAGGTGAAATATGCATATCAGGAATCGCCACATTCAGAAAAAACAGCCTCCCCACACAGTCAAGAAGAAGAGAGGGAGAGAGCATGGTTAATAAAATGATCAGTTTCAAAAGAGACACCACTAACAATTAACAAAAATGAGAACCCGAGGGGTTACCGCCTTGGAAGGGTCGGTGGCAAATCAAACTGCCACTGGGGGTTTAAACCAGGTTCTAGGGTGCACCAACCTCACACTTGCCCCAACAGGTTCTCATATCACAAAACAAATACAAGTTGTCTTGGTGAAACAACTCCAACCCACTTATTGGCTCAACAATGTTGCATGCAAAAGCACACAAACATATAAAACATAAGAATCTAATAGCATTGCAAAGCCAAAGGGCGGGTACTCGATGATCTTACCGAGACCAGAGCTCCTGGAGTAAAATCAGCAAGAACACGATGACAGGGATAAAAGAAATAAATCGAGCTTTTAGGTACTTTTAAGAAAAGATTTCCCCATAAACCTTCATAAACTCTTAAACCCCTGCCACCGTCGTGCAACCAAAGAGGTAAGCATAATGATCAACTGTAGAAGGGTTAATCACCAGGCGTGCAGAGCGCTGTAAAATATCATGTTGGTAACCTTTCTTTTGAAATTTACAGATGGTTTTTACGAATAACCGGGAGAAATTAACATTGCCCTTTATCTTCTTAAGTTTATAAATTAAATCTCCATAAAAAACTGGCTGTGAAATACCTTGTTGCAATAGTGATTTTAAACTGCACCTGTATTTATGAATTAGATCTGGGTATCGACGATAAAACTTGCAAAATGTTTTCCTTAATTTGTGATACCGATAACCTTGTTTTAAAAGTTTTTCTGTAATGCAAAGATTACGTTCATTGAAATCATTAATATCGTTGCAAGCTCTTGAAAAGCGAACAAGCTGTGAAATATAAACCCCGTAAGATGTTGCACGGGGAACATCGCCGTCTAAAAACGGAAAATTTACTATATTAAAATTAAAATCATCTCTTTTATCATATATTTTAGTAGTGACATAACCATTTTCAATTGACAGATTTAGATCGAGAAAGTTTGCTTGCTTTTCTGAATTGTTCGCTTTATTAAGTTGTAGTTCTTTAGGGTAGATTTTATTAACCAGTAATGGAAAATGGTTATTATCTATATTTAATAAATCATCAAGGTACCTCGAGGTGTTGTTAAAAGCTGTAATAATATCATCTTGATGTTCAGTAGAAAGAGATAACATAAAGTCTCTTTCATAACAGTATAAAAACAGATCAGCAACAAGGGGTGCACAATTAGTACCCATTGGGATGCCTATTACTTGTTTATAAATAGAGGTACCGAACCTAACATAAATATTATCCAGTAAGAAAGTTAGCGACTCTATTAGGTCTTGACAAGTCCATAAAGTATAATTATCATAAGAACCATCTGTAAAAAATGCCCTATGTTCATTACAAGCGATGAAGGTTTTATTTTCTCTAGCAAACGTTTTTTCAATGAGACTGGTTAGTTTGTCTCTTTAATTATGAGGGAGCGAGGTATATAAAGTTGAGAAATCATAAGTAGACAAACAGAACGCCTGAAAATTATTTGATTTAAGCTTTTTCAAAACGTCATTTGAATTTTTAATCGACCAAAACAAATTTTTGCCAGAAGTTTCAAAAACCTTATCGCAATACCTAATTACATGTTCTTTAATAGCTGTAAGACAAGAAGTTAAGAGCACGGATAATTTAGTAGTAGTGCAAGAACTAGAGTTAGCAATAAATCTTGCTTTGTACGGTGTTTTATGCATTTTAGGCAACCAATACATAGTCGGTAATTTGTCTTGTTTCGGCTCAATACTGATTCTAAATTTCGTAATTTGTAGAGTGTGTGCAGTAACAATATCACTCTCAGATGAAGAAGTCAGTACATAAGCATTAGTGCTGTTCAGTTCTTCAGTTTGAATATTAATATAGTTTACCCGTCACACTATAATTATATTATAGATCCTGCGTATCACAGAGAGCACTAAAAGCAAAACCAAAAAAGCATTAGGTGCATAACAAAGACGATTGACCAATATCCAGAATTATCTTAGCCAGTATATTGAAACCACCCACATAAAACATAAAATTTTCTGACTCTATTTTTTCTATGACGATTGAACAATACACAAAACTATATTAACTGGCATATTGAAACCACCCACATACAAACATAAACGTTTCTTACTCTATATCTAATTCAACAATATTTTGTAAACTGATCCCCTAATATTGTTCTTCAGTAGTTTACAACTTCGTAATTCTAACCTTTAATTATATTTCTATAACGTCTATATAATAATAAAATGGCAGCTAATCGATATGTAAACGATAACCTTTCGCAACTAATCATGAAATCCAGACGTTATCTGCTTAATCGGCTTAATTTGATTAAATGTTTAAAGGTAAGCAATTCGAAGTTGACAAAAAAGCCATACGTTATGCATCGGTTGAAGTCATTTAATGGATTTCGGTATGAGTTCGATGAGTTATTTTCACCTATAAATGAGTATCATTACCAAAGATATATCGTCGCCTTTTTATTACAATGTTCTAAGTGATATTTTTCGAAAAATGAGATTTTTATACCGTTGTAATCGTGGAAAAAAGACCTATCTGAATATGGTTTCAGAATTGGTTGATTCACTTTAGTTTTTAAAATTCCCAATCACACAATGTTCTATCTTGCGGTTTATTCACACTCGTGTAAGGATTACACTGTTCTAAGTAACTGTAAAAAAGTAAGTTAGAACATTGTAATAATAAGGCGACGAGTTACTTGCGGAGAAAATAATGGTTAGTACTGGTTAGTCCAAGAACACTGGTTAGGTTAAACCGAAAGTAGAGAATTTTTAAAAAGTTAAAGATAAAGACTAAACACAAACTCATGTAATTTATAGACTTCATCAAAACACACACGCTGCTGTTTTTCTGAGCAAATTCGGTGGAATATGAAGGTTTTAGAGAAATCTGAAACTTTGAAGACGATTTTCTCCAAACTGTAAAAAAGTAAGTTAGAACATTGTAATAATAAGGCGACGATATGTATCTTTCAATGCCTTTCCAGTGACAGACATCGAAATATCAAGTATGCAATGTTATGTTTTACTATTCACATTTGTAAATCTGATTTCTAAGACTTGTGACTGTCTAAGAATATTTAATACATGTAACTATACAACGAGTCATAGCAAATTCAAGGTAACGATGTAAGCTGTACAGTGGATTAGATAATTATACAGGACATTAACTCTTAGTCAAAGAAATTGTTTTAGTAGGTATTTTATTATAAGGCGATTAAATACCTTTAAGAGTTTAAGATTAACAAACGGAGTATCACACATTTTAACACTACAACTCTTTTCAAATGCTTCATAGTGATTGATATTCTTTCTTCATGATTCAAAATTAAATTAAACAAGCTGAGATTTGATAAAAACACGACATTTATATTATAAAAAAAGATGTCTGTTCAGAAGAAAGGAGTATGTTTAGATGTTGCACAGCGTAATAAACTTGTTCGTGATTTACTTAAAACTTTAGAATTTAATAAAGTGTCTATAAGGAAATCGATTGATGAACTTAAAGTCGTGGAGAGTAAATTGGAAGACGAAAAATATCAATTTTCTCACCAGCTTGATCAACGAGTCAGAATTATAAGAGAAACTTTGGATGTTTATATTGAAAAGTTAAAAACGGAATTTGAGTCAATATATAAAAAGAACTTGCAAATTCTTACTGAAAATAAACTTTGCTTTGTTCAAAAGTTAGAAAGTTCTGAGCAAGATATTATAAAGTGCAGAGATATTCTGAAAGGTAACAGCCATAACTCTGAGCTTAAAGTAAGTAAAGAAAAAGTTACTGAATTAATGACTGAATCTGTTGGTAGAACTAAGTTTTCGTCTCCTAAAATAGAACTATGTCGTGCTAATTTAAAAGAGGTCGTTACAGAAAAAGATGTGAAATTGAGCATTGAAAATATAATCGGAACCTTATGTGTTCAAACGGAGACCTTCGGAGAAATTCGTTATCCTGGTATTCGTTTACAATCAAACAAGACATCACAAGATGGAGAAATAAATACAATTTGTGTGCCAGAATCTGGGAAAGATGTTTGGCTTAACTTTGGAGTAAGTAATGAGCTTACTACATTTAACTACCAGACGGAATCAGATAACACTGTTTGGAAAACAGTAGGAGTCAGTTTTAAGATCAATGACATCGCAGTTACACCAGACGGTCGCATCTTCGCAACTTCACCAGACAGTAAATTTGCAAGGTGTTTAAGGACATTAAAAAGTGGAGGGCATGTACAGGTTGTGTTAATAGAAGATGACCTTTTCCTGCACAGTTTAACATTGTGCATGGACAATAAGAAACTAGCAATATGTGGAACTGATACAAAGAATTACAGTTCTGATCAACCCAATGAAGTTGTTATTATAGAATATACAATTGAAGGCAAAGAGCTTAAGAGGACAGCTGTATCTGGCTATTCTGGCAAAGTATACAGGATTGCACAAAACAGTAACGGCTCCTATATTTTGACGTTTCCAAAAGAAGGTTTTATAATAGCTGTAAATGCTCAAAATGGGGCAATAATGTCCAGTTTTGACAAGGAGGATTTCAAACAGTGTAGACCGAAAGGCATCAAAGCTTTAGGATCAGAATTTTGGCCCTCTGGTGTGTGCTGTAGTTATAATGGCTTTGTCTTTATCAGTGAGTATGTTAATAAGCTAATATTGATGTTGGATGAAGACTTTCGATTCTTGAGATACATTGGTGAGAGGTATGTTTGTCCAAATGCTTTAGCTTTTCAAAATGAGACGGGTACATTGTGGATTAGTGATAAAGGAACAATACATGTGTGGAAGATGATTTAATCACGTGATCTTTCAGCTGAATATGTATCGTTCTCCTACTCAGAGGAAATACTCTTATTCGTCTATATGTTGTTTTGTTTTTGTTATTTAATAACATTGAAAATAACTTTTCCTAATAACTACTTTCATGAGCTGATATATCTTGTCTCCGGTCTTGTTACCAAAAATAATAAATGAAGCTGCAAAATAAAAAAAAGTCACAATCTTTAAGCAAAATAATGTTAGATGGATGTACCGACAATTAATTTTAAATTCTTTCCCGTGTATAACAAGTATATATGGAGCGCGTTACGGGAAAAGGTACCTTCGGACAGTTTACGTCAATCTTTGAAATGACGTCATAAATTTGAGCAGACGACATTATTTATTATGCATTTCGCGGTAAAAATACCATTTCATTGTCAAAATGTGTAACAAAATTACTTTTAAGTTATAAGAAATTGATTTATTGTTGTAAGTTCTTTCTAAATTTATTAAAAACTTAAATATCACTAAAAATGACCGAAGGTACCTTTTCCCGTGACGTGCCCCATATCTTTTTTTTTAATTCATTGTTCGCATGAGTGTTTTCCTCTTATTCTTCATCGTAGACGCACTCAAAGGCCCAAGATCACAAAACTAAGTTTTGAGATCAGTCTCAAATCTCAAGGATCTGATTGGCTGAAATGGCGACTGGTCGCCATTTCAGCCAATCAGATGCTTGAGATTTGAGACTGATCTCCAGATTTAGTTTTATGATCTTGGGCACAGGTTGTCGTGTGTTAAGCCAGTTCATAAATGTATATATCTCATTGATTTTTGTAAAGTATTGATTTCGTGTTTATAGGTAGTTGTCTGATCTCGTACCTTGATAAAGTATATTCAAACAAAAAAAAGAGGTCTGTTAGAAAATATAGTGCATCTGATATCCTATGTCAAATAAAAAAAATGAATTTTTCAATTTTCTCCATTCGCGGAGGAAGTGGTCAAATACTGTGTTGGATGTAAAAATTACCTCGTCTGTGACTGTGCCAAGGTGCTCACTTATTTTATGGTTTTACGGTGGCCAGACATTTGTCTTTAGCCGTGCAGATTGTTCAGGTGGAGATGAGAGATCGAGGAGACAACTAGACAACTGCATTGTGAGAAACAAATTGATACCGGATGTACCACATGTATGTCATTACTCACTAGAACACAGGTATGATCAATAAAACGAGAGTTTCAGCTTAAAACTCTTCCTTGTTTAACATTTATCAACGGCGTAGTTGTTTCCCTTTGATAGATGTGTCGATTGCTTCAATAGTTATTACTTGATCTAGTTCGTCTGTGAAATTGAAAAATAACACCGACGCCACAATCATAATAAAGAATCTACTAGCTAAATAAAAGTGGTTAAAAAGTTGTCTCGCGAATTGGTTATGTTTTGTTGAAATAGCAGTCAATGTGAAAACGACTTAGTAGTTCTACTGTCACCGTATGATTTTGAATCACATGCCACATCTGTTGTATTTTTTTTCTATTCTTCACAGGTCGTGTCCATCTATCTTTGATATTGTTAAAAATTCAAACACCCAAACTAGTCACGGCAAAGTAAAACTTTACTGGATTCTAAACAAAGAATGAACCCAGTAACGAAAACTAAGGAACAACTTCTTACAGAACTGCAGAAGTCAAGGGCAAAAGCCATACAGACTATTCAAACTTTTCGTACAGATTTAGAAGCCTTACTCATGCAACTTGAGAAAGCTTCTATAGAAGAAGTGGAAGCAGAGTACATTGCTTTGAAAACTCGTGTGAACAACGAGCGACAAAATGACAACGAACATATCATTACAACGGAACAGGCCAATAAACAATTTGATAATACAGCAGAAAACGGTGCACACAAGACTGGGTGTGTTGGTGAGTGTCCTAAGAAAATCACAAACTCCTCGGAACAGGCCGACCATACGCCAGCAACGGCATTAACGTCTGTGAATATCTGCTACAATATAAACCCAGATATTAACAGGTTTTTAAAGGAATTGCGATCGTTCGGTCACACAGAGCTTTTATCCAGCTGCCAGGATAACCCAAATCCAACCATTTTAACTAAACAAATTGTGTACACTTTGAGGGCCACAACAGACGTAAATGTGAAGATGGCAGATGATAACTGTGAGCTTTACATACCAGGTTGTTTTTACACAAGCGATGATTATTTGCTCCTAACAGATTTCTACAACAAAAAGTTCAAACGTGTGGATGTGTGTAAGCAGTGTATTCAGGACCACTGTGACATGCCTGAAGGGCCTTTAGCTGTGACCTGTACCGACTCAAGAGAGGCTGCTGTAAGTCTTCTGAACAACACAGTCCAACTAGTCTCCTTGGGTGACAAGATGACGCTATCCAGGAAGCTCAAGTTTGGTCATGTTTGTTACGGTTTGGCTTATAGCGATGGGCAACTGTTCATTTCTGATAATGACCAGCACGTGTTTGTTTATGATTTGGAAGGTAACCCAATAAGGACAATAACATCCAGCCCCACGGAAACCTGCCAACTACTTGCCTTTGACTCCAAAACCGAAAGACTTTATATAGCAGCATGGACATGTCTTCAGGCATACGACAGACATGGCAACCATGTATTGACATTTACAGATCCTAATATACAGAATATTAGAAGTGTATGTACAGATGGGAGAGGCAGTGTATTTGTTTGTGGCGAGTTCTCTGAACGTGTGATACAAATGACCAAGGATGGCGAGAAAGTTGGGGAAATTCCCGTCTTAAGAGAATGTGATGGAATAGAAACGCTTTTGTCTGCCTGCTTCAGCCCGCGATATGGAAAGTTATTTTTTACATTTCCTACTGACTTGATAAAAGTATTAGAACTCATGGAATCGGAAAAATAATTAATGTTAAATGTCATTTCACGTAAAATTTTTTAATTATTATATGCATTGTACGCTAATGTGCCATTAAATGACTTGAGATGTAATACTGGTATATTCTGTTCTGATAGGAAGTTTAAATTAAAAACAAACTCTTTGACTAGAACTTTGTTTAAATACCAGTGGCAAATTGTTTTGCCATCAACCGTTCCATGTGGGTAATCATTAATTGATTGTCTGTGGTGTCTTTTTTTTTTTAAATAAAAAATGATCATTTATTATCCATGCTCTATATTCCTCTCTACTTTTTGGCTGTGTGTGGGGGCTGTGTTTTCTGGATGTGGCAATTCGTGTTATGCATATTTCACGTTTTTAGTAACTTTTTACATATGAGTACTGGGTGTGAAAGCTGAGAACATGTGTAAAGATATCAAAGACTTAAACAATTTTCTTGTACATGCAATTAACTTATAGACTCATAAGAAGCAAAAGTCCTTCGGAAAAAAATCTCTCAAACGTTTTCAGCGACATTGATTCATTACAATCCCTGAGAGAACTAAAATGATTATCTGACGTACGTGTTGAATGTATTGCCTATGAGAATGGCTTAGTATGGGTATCTCAGTGCCCAAGGTTATAAAGCTGAGCATGGAAACCAGTCTCAAATCTCAATCAGATGCTTGAGATTTGAGACTGGTTTCCAATCTCAGTTTTATAACCTTCAGCCCTGACACCACTTACATGAAAAAATAGGTAATGGGAACTTCGAAAGTCACCGAATAAGACAAATATGAAATTTTGAAGTCGATACTTAGCCAGAATATTCTGCTACAGCAGGTGGCGTGCGATTATGAGTACGTGTTATTCAAAGTCTTTACTACTAGAATGGTCGACGTGATAATAATATTCAGACTTAATATAATATTATCATAGCTATTATCATAGGTTTTGCTGAAAGTGTTTGTAGAATTTCATTTCTGATATAAAACTAGAACAGTAAATCCCTGTAGTGTAATGCATTGTAACTAGATGCCGACTGTTTGTCAATTCTAATAGATACAAGCTGCATGTATCAACAAGCAAATGTCTTATGACATATGAAATAGCACTAATTGAAACTGACATGAAGGGAATCTAAGGTAGTAAATATAGTAAGTATGTAAGTAAAACTCGCACAATGCAGAGAAATTAAGAATTTCTGATAGAATATTGAAAACAATATTTATTGTATCAAACTTTAACCATCATACGGTGCTCGACCTGAGTCGCGAATTTAACTAAAAACCAGCTAAAATGTGATTTTTTGATGTTCATAGTGCAAGACTAAATGATTTGGTGAAAGGAATCGTCGCATAGGCATGTTTAGTGTAAGTCGATTTGTAAAGGTCATGGTGAACTCGTCTGGCAATATTTAAGGACCTTTGTAGACCCCGTAATCCTTCGTTGTCTAGTTTTAGTCCTAACTTGAATGATATCATGATGATATACAACCTAAACGATTATAAAATTAAACAGGTCTGCATTTTAATTTGATTTGTTCATCCATGAAAAACTTATATTCTACAAGGCGTAGTTATTATACATGCCGCTATTGATGCATACCTTCAATCGAGAAATAAGGCGACTTTTCTAGACGACCACACATACTTTAACTGCAGCTTTCGAAAATCAAAATTAAAACGGATAAATTTGTCTTTGTATGTTTGAGAAAACGGCAGCCGATTGAAATTAGATGTTTACTGTCGACGGAATGCTTTTGAACAGGAGTACGGTGCTCTTTACCTGATCAAAATCGGTCCAGAAATTACTGTGAGAAATAAGCAAAATCCTACCTGGAGCGATTGATTTTGTGTTTGCAAGACATTCTAAAAGTGGCGTTGTAAAGCCACCCTGTTTATTATTAAATCTTAATGACAGAATTCGACCAAAATTCATTGGAATCAATCTGTAATGCTTATCATTTTCGTGGATTACAAATAAAAAATTCAAAATGTTTGGAAATTCATTTATTTCATTTTTTTGTTCTAATATGTTCATATCCAATATAAAATGAACTAAATAAAGCAATGACAAAATCTGTCATCATAAAAGATCAAAATATAAGCATTAAAGCAAATCTTCTATAGAATGCACGTACATTTAATAAGCTATATATATCAAATAAACAGTCTCTCTCAAAATACTTGATGACATTACCCACAATACAATCATAATTCTACGTTCATCTCCTCGTATGCGTAGATATTTTATCAATTAACAAAAATTATGTTAGAAATTATGCTCTCGTCGTGTGTGAATGTTTTTCAATTACCTGGTTATGTGTATAAATTATACACATTTTGTCTAATAAAACAGTTATCGTATCAAAAGTATGTTATGTTTCAAATTATGCACTTTTTTTATTTTTTTTTTCAAGCAGGTGGCAAATATACAAAGTTGTATATGTTAATATTATAAAACATTTTTGCCTGATAAATTAGTTTTCGTATAAATACAAAATTCAATTTCGTTTAAATATACACAATTTATCATACTACTTTGGACATACTTCAGGGTAAGATGCAAGATTTCCAGAATGGGTGTTCGTTTGGGACAGTCTTTAGGTAGTTAAATGATAATGTCCAACTATCTGGTCAATATCCAGATGAAAATTAAGTATTGACGCCAATAAGGTGGTTTGAGAAACCTCAATGAACATCCTCTAGATCCGTCCCTGTACTTATAATGCTTAATCAACAAAATATACATGTATGAGACGAGTGGTATGTTAAAGAAGTGCAGGAACTTTTAACAATAACCCCATGTATTTGAAATCACATTCACAAATTAATAAAACGGTTCCATAACATGTTTAAAACATACAACATCAAAAAGAAACAATTAACATAGTACAATTAACAAAATCACAAGATAAGTCGTACAACATAACTTATAAACTTAACAATATGGTAAGTCACTGGTACCAACAGTTCAATTCAAATACCTCCATCATGTGTACTAGGGATAGTTCAAACGTTGGTTTGGTACGTTGTTTTTGTGGGAGGGGGAAGTCATAGGGTAGTTATTTATACATTCAAACTTTCTGACTAATATCCTCATTAATTATTGCTGCCCTACGAGTGGTTTCCAGCAACCCCGCCAGATCCTCTCTGAATCTGTCCCTGTTTTTTGTTTATAGAAAATAGAATTTGGTGCACAGTCTGAGGCTAGGAAGCAAGGAGGTCACGGACGCGCATGATGCCCGATATAACAGTACTAAGAACAGTGTCAAATGGTTCGTTTTTATGGTGAAGAAAACGTGATAACTTAAGTAAATATAAAACGTTCCCAATGATAAATATCTCAAAATGTAATGAGCAGATACATTGTAAATTTAAGCAGAAAAACGTAAGTAGAAAAAATACACAATATTTTGTATGTCACTCTATCCTGAAAGTTGAACTGCATTTAATATGCAATTATCAATGGAAAAGTAGCATTACCTAAGTATAACATAGAACACTTTGTCGCTGAACACTTCATATACAATCTACCTATAAAACACATAGTAGTCAGTTTGACTTATTAAAATCTTTATTTTTATGTCATTGCTTTGTAATATATGAAACCAATTCCCTAATAGGGGTTGAACCACCTTCTTATTTATATATTGGCAGTGACACATATAGTACGTTTCCGATAACTTGACAGTCACGTGACAGACATGTTAAGTTTAATAAGGTTTTTATCTAAAAATACTAATACGGTATTGCCATGTTATCTTGACTAGTAAAAAATATTTTAATTGCTATATTATAATTCTAAGTTATATACACAGAGTATCGCGTGACTGTTTACTTCAAAATCAGTTATACAGAAAGAAATGTCGCCAAATACAATAGAAAACAAGAAGCTGTGTTCGGAAAACACATATGCCCCCGGTAGCGAAGTTTGTAACGATACAAATTTTAAATGATAGCACAGTGTTAAAACTGCAACTAAAATGACAAGTTAGTTCTAAATAATGAAAATAACCGTCTGGTGCCAGAACCTGTACATGAAAAGAATTTATCATAACAAGAGCCAGTTGGAAACACATTTAAAACTGGGCTTCATTTAAACTGGGGAGTGATTCAGGAGTTTATGACACCCAACACACACACATGAACAAAAGTTTCTTAATCCAAGTTAGGAAATCAATAAATTACAGTTACTTTATTATTGTAGTTTTTTTAGAGGGTTTACACAACCCAGTCCAACCACCCCTGATCCCACACCCATCAACCCACTATCCCTGCCCACCTATAGTGATGTGGTGGGGTGTGGTGTAGTATAGTAAGGTATGGTATGCTGGTTGTTCTCGGTGGTGGTGTGGGTGTTGTTGCTGTTGTTGGTATTGTTGTTGGTGTTGGTAATGTTGGTGTTGTTGGTGGTGTTGTTGTTGTTGTTGGTCTAGTTGTCAGTGTTGTTGTTGGTGTTGTCAGTTGTTGGTGTTGTTGATGCTATTGTTGTTGGTTGTTGGTGATGCTATTGTTGTTGGTGGTGGTGTTGTTGTTGGTGCTGTTGTTGACGGTGTTGTTGGTGCTGTTGTTGACGGAGTTGTTGGTGGTGTTGTTGACGGTGTTATTGGTGGTGTTGTTGACGGTATTATTGTTGGTGGTGTGGTGGGGTGGTGGTGTGGTGTGAGATGAGGTGGTGTGGTGGGGGTGGTGGGGGGTGGTGGTGGTGTGGGGGTGGTGGTGGTGTGGTGGTGGTGTGTGGTGTGGTTTGGTTTGGTATGGAGTGGTGTGATGTGGTGTGGAGTGGAGTGGAGTGGTGTGGTGTGGTGTGGTGTGGTGTGTTGTGGTGTGGTGTGGTATGGTATGGTATGGTATGGTATGGTATGGTATGGTGTGGTGTGGTGTGGTGTGGTGTGGTGTGGTGTGGTGTGGTGTGGTGTGGTGTGGTGTGGTGTGTTGTGGTGTGGTGTGGTGTGGTGTGGTGTGGTGTGGTATGGTATGGTATGGTATGGTATGGTATGGTATGGTATGGTATGGTATGGTATGGTATGGTATGGTATAGTATAGTATAGTAACCATTCAACACTTTCACCAAAGTATGTAAAGTACATCTGTTTTAAACCTTTTCTATAGCATTACCTTAGAAAACACTAACATTGAAACTTTAACCAAAATTTCTAAGTCTTAATTCTAATTTCTAAGCGAAAAAGGGCAAAAATCAAATAAAACAAGTTAACCATTTATATCCTAGTATAAAATGGGGAGATAATCCCAGAAAAAAGGTAGCCAGACTTACGTAACTTGTAAGGATCATCATCTGTGCACTGTTAAGTATGTATGTAAACTTTAATGCCAGATCTCTTTGTGGATATTGCGAAATATCCAACATGCCGAAATAAGTTAACCATTTTCTAAGTACAAAAGGGGAGATAACACCAGAAATAAGGTACCCAGAGTTATGTAACTTGTCAGTGTCATGACCTGTGAACTGTTAAGTAAGTGTGTAAACTTTCATGCTAATGCTCTTTGTAGAAATTCAGAAATATCCAACTTGCCGAAAAATGTTAACCATTTATCTCTAAGTACAAATTGGGGAGAAAACCCCGAATTAAGATAGCCAGAGTTATGTAACTTGTTAAGAGTCATACCCTGTGCACTGTATATTAAGTTTGTAAACTTTCATGCTAATGATCTTTGTAGAAATGGAAAAATATCCAACTTGCCGAAACAGGTTAACCATTTTTCTAAGTACAAAAAGGGGAGATAACACCAGAAATAAGGTACCCAGAGTTATGTAACTTGTCAGTGTCATGACCTGTGAACTGTTAAGTAAGTGTGTAAACTTTCATGCCAATGCTCTTTGTAGAAATTCAGAAATATCCAACTTGCCGAAAAATGTTAACCATTTATCTCTAAGTACAAATTGGGGAGAAAACCCCGAATTAAGATAGCCAGAGTTATGTAACTTGTTAAGAGTCATACCCTGTGCACTGTATAGTAAGTTTGTAAACTTTCATGCTAATGATCTTTGTAGAAAAGGAAAAATATCCAACTTGCCGAAACAGGTTAACCATATTTTTAATTACAAAAAGGGGAGATAACACCAGAAATAAGGTACCCAGAGTTATGTAACTTGTCAGGGTCATGACCTGTGAACTGTTAAGTAAGTGTGTAAACTTTCATGCCAATGCTCTTTGTAGAAATTGAGAAATATCCAACTTGCCGAAAAATGTTAACCGGACGGACGGACGGACGGACGGACGGACGGACGGACAGACAGACGGACAGACGGACGGACAGTTCAATCACTAGATGCCGGGGGCATAAAAACAGAATTGGAATGCCTATGAACTTACGCAGACATTCAGAATACTGCTACTGCTTTGTCATCATTCAATTTCGATGGGTTTAAGGCAAATGCGCGAAATTTAACCCTAGCGTTTTAAACCATTGTACACCGTGTGTTAATAAAATAATACATTTGCGTGAATTTATGCCCTCGCAATATTGTCCCTAGTGAAAATTAGCGTCAAATTCGTTCCCGCGAAATTTAATGATACTACAGTAAATTGACATGGTTTAGGGATGATACAGACACTGTTGAGGAAATAACCCTTACTGAACGGGAATCCATCAGTAGGCCTAAAAATGCCAGGGTATAGTTGTGCTGATATTTTTATATGTGTAAAATCGAAAGTTTTCGTCTGAAAGGTCAGCGAACGTGTGGTCTGATAATATTTTATATACATCATATATGTTCATTTGATAACAGGTTAGAGTCAAGAAATCAGCTTGCAAAGAAATCAATGTCAATCATTTATCTGAACACGCGGTTATCATGTAGTTGCTTATACATAATACACACTTTTTCATATTACACAATTTGTTCGACCGATTTTAACATAACTTACTACACAATATGTTAATTATAACACATTTCCACACGTGTAATTTTGAAAATCGCAACAATATGTTACAAATCAAAACTGAAATTTTGTTCTTCTACACTGTGGAGCCGTATAAGTCACATATCGAATATGGAACGTTTTGGTGTGAGTCGAAAAACCTACATAAGCAACACGAATGCGTTACAATTGATGTGCCAAACTCGCTGATGCGCATATTCGACCGAATATATCACACTTGTGATATATTCGGTCGAATTTCATACTCGATAAGTCACTAATACGGTTCAACATAGCACTTCACAGCACGTTAACCCAGATTTCAGACACAATAAGCTAAACCTAGCAGCAATCAGCCAACAATGACATATGTTGCAAGTTTCATCCGTTTTAGTACACATATTTACAACTACATGGTTTTAACATACAATGACAAAAGTAAAGTAACGTAGCGAACATCCTTAAGATTATGTACTTTCCCTATATCCAAAGATACATTTAGAAACATTTAACAGTTGCGTTGTCTTGGAGACAAAAACGCACATCTCCACGAATCAGGAACGTCCAAAATTGCATTTTATTTCTAGCATACTGTCATGTTTTCATCACGAACGGTATTAAGGAATTAGATCTACTGTTTTGGTAATCATAAATCACTCAGCAAGGTTTGCACTTAATAAGGTAAGACATTTACTCGCTAGAGTGTGCATCGATTGCCAACATCTATTTATAGCCCGGTGTTGACATAAACATACCATTACCAATGACTTGAAGACGATTTTATGTCCACGTCCTTGACCTTTGAACAAACTTGCAGAAATGACATTAGATAATATACCCCGTAAACGGGATACATGATGTAAATTTGTAGAGAACACAACATATGTATGCGTTAAATCTAGTGGTAATGCAGCACAGATGAGTTTGAGCACCTAGCTACTTGCTTGCACTGGAACCGAGTCAGATCTGTCATAAAAATGCTGTCCTTTTATTTCGACCTGGGGATATAGTTCATTACTATCCAAAACTGGGGCACTAGGGGTTGGAGCTTCACGATATATGGCACCCGCTACTTCCGGTGTAATGGCGCCACCATTATTTGGAGGGTCACGTGGTTTGTCTTGTGATACCACATTGGTTGTCACGTGACCATTGTTAGTTTCATTATCAGAAAGAAGTCTACTAGAGGTTTCTTTACATTCATAAGCGTTTTTGTCTTCATCATGACAAGCGCACGGAAAAATAACAGCACAAAGTCTCTTGGCAGATCCAGATTTTGGACGTCGATTGGCATTGTCGTAAGATTCAACAACTTCCGGAAAATCTGAAACAGTCAAAGTTAAAGCTGTAAATAATAAAGCATTTACACTTCGTAAAAATGGCTTTACATTTACCGTCTTAGAAATTGTTAAGCTTTGACATGCCTTCTTCATCTAGAGGTTAAAAATGAAAAACAGGTCGGGAATACCTAATAAATATTGTGTCGTGACATTGCTTTGTCGTACCTTTTTGAAAAAAAAAACTTTTCTGACAAAGGCATATAAAAAGCATTAGATCGTATTTCCTGAATTTGATGACAATGACTCATCATTATTACTGCAATGTAATTGTGCTGACTAGTGTTTAAAAAAAGTAAAATAGGACTATCAGGAATAGCCACATTGAGAAAACACCGCCTCGTTGACAGTAGAACACGGGTTAATAAGAGGGAACATATCATATATTTTGTCATCAAAAAAAACAACATAGACAACAAAACTTAAAAGTATGCAAGGTTAATTACAGTAAAAACGCCAGTATTTAAGTGGTATTAATAGTGAGGTGGACAATAGCAGAAAACTGTTAAAAGGGAAATATAAATAGATTTTTTATTGGTCTTTATTTCAGGGTGGTCCTTATGGAGATTTCACGGTAATTGTGAAGAAAGCGTATTACCTTCTCTCATTTTGTTGACAACTTCTAGAACTATATCCATACGTTTGACGTTGTCGTGTCTTAGACACCCGATCAAATCCTCCACGGCGTCGCCAGTGTTACCCCGCCAACCACGCCAATCTTGCATGTAACCGTTAATGGCAAATTTGTGTTGTTTATCTGTAATTTAATTATAAAATTAATTGAAACGCATTCTTATCTATCATATATAAGAATTCTAGTTACATATTCAGTACATTATCTTGTCATCAATAAACTGAGCAATCGTTTATTCACGTGATAAATAACATGACTGACGCTTGCTTTTTTCAGTCAATAATGACTGCACATGTACACAGTAAAATCATTTAATAGGCCTGTATATGTACATAGTAAAATTATTTATTAGGGCTGTATATGTACACGGTAAAATCATTTAAATAGAACTGTATATGTACATGGTAGAACCATTTATTAGAGCTGTATATGTACACGGTAAAATCATTTAATATGACTGTATATGTACATGGTACAACCATTTATTAGGACTGTATATGTACATGGTAAAATTATTCATTAGTACAGTTTAAACCAAGGGTTTATATTTTATTAACATAACAAATGATAGCTATCCATGGTGTAATTGATATGTATCGATTTATCGAGAAAAAACAACAATATTCCTGTTTTATAGTTTCTAGTAAAATAGGATCACGTCGTTTGTTCTCATGTATCAATCAAGCTGTTATCAAAATCAATGTTACAGTAGCATCACTTACCTCTATATTTCTCTACGAGCACCTCATATCTAGCAGGTTCTATGTGATTTCTAAACAACTCCCTGGGTAGATCCCAGATCTGGTTGTTGATTCGATCCTCTATCTCCTTCTGCAGGTTGTCCAACACTTAAATAGTCAACACACTTATATTTAATATATTTTCTCTTTATACTACTCACATACCAGCGCTCTCTGAGAGACTTGATGAAAACCTTAAGCCTGTGATTATGTATATGCTGTACATATGCATAATATTTTAAACCAAAACTAATAAGTTGTAAACTCAAATCCATTCCATTTAACATACGATGCTTTAATTTTTTTCTCTTCGTTTGAAGGCATTTTAACTTTAAAAGTGATCCCCGCGAAGAAGGTTTCTTGGGGTGGGTAGGGTGGGGAGCTTCTAAGCCAACAGAAAACTGGGACGTAAGAGGAGTAGTCTCAATAATTCGACTGCAAGCACAGACCCATTATCATACGGACGTTTTCGTTGTCTGTCCTTTACGTCTCAAGCAGTTACGATCAAAACTGTGGTGGAAATCGACCCGATTTAAATTCTTTTTATTTTCACTCCCACGTGAAAATTTCAACACTGGTATGTCAAATATCGTTATAAAACATAAATAATGATAAAAGTAACAATAAAATGAACGAATAATCCACAAAATAACTTGTTAAACCTACCACAGCATAATTATGCCGTTTATAAGGTGAAAATTATCGATAAACGCGAGTCGATAAACTTTATGCGGTGTAATCGACATGGGTGGAGGTTTGTAACAGTTTTGCATAAAAAAACGAAAACGTTACTTATAAAGGATTACATATATTGATTCTACTTGAATGTGGCTTCTCAGGTATGTAATTTTTAAAAAAAATAAATATGGTTTAAGATGCTTTATGAAGCCAGCAAAAGTTGCGATTCATTTTCCGATCGGCGGCATATAGAAATAGAACGAAAATTTTCCGCATTGATTTGAATAGTAACTGGGTTGTGCGCGAAGAGCGACCATCGTATATATAGAAAAGCTGGGCTATAAGGGAGTAGCTGCCTATATAAAGAATAGACAAGCGAACTTCTCAAGTGTGCTTTGTCTAACACGTTTAACCCTCTATCTGAACTTAAAAACAACTTATCCTGCTATAAAAGTCCTACATTCAGCCAACAATATTATATAGTTATTTGGTTTCTTGACAGGGAATGTGAGGATATATTTCCGGTCTGGGTGTCATATTACCCGAGCCGCAGGCGAGGAATAATATGACACCCAGACCGGCAATATATCCTCACATACCCTGTCAAGGAACCAAATAATTGTTCTATTATACTGCAAAGACGTTTCCAGACAAAAATAATTAGAAAACATCGATTTTTTCATTTATTTCGCTTATTTAATGCCGAACGGTTTAATTCCCCTCTGAGAACCTCAATAATTACATGTCTGACGTCATTAATTTACCTGCATGACGTCACTTCTATAGAAATTGAATGGTCTATCGATTTGATATTTATTTACACAATCTGAGAATAATCTGATCGTTGTCAACGTTAAAAACATAACACAAATATTTTCTGTAACAATTTTAGTAATCCCTAAGCATACCGCTTTATAATTTACAAGATCGGCTTCAAATTATGCATTTTTACGAAAATTCAAAACAAAATGGCGGACGACAACAAAAGGTGAGAGGCCAGAGAGGGAAATTAAGGCACGTGCGTTCATATCTACGGCCGATCCGTAAATACGGATAGACATCAACGGCAAATTATCCAATCAAATTCAAGCAAATTTCTTTGCAGTAAATATATTTACAAAGATAAAACGCAACAGAGTTTGGCACAACTTGTCTACAATTCCATTTATTTCTACATATCAACTGTTTTAAACGGAGAAAGCCTACTTAACATTTTTCTTTGATAAGCACTGAGACACCCTGTTACATATGTGAATGGCGAGTACATGATTCTGATCATTCTGGTCAAAGAAATCTACACTTATAGTTTGTAATAGATTTTAATTTCCCATGGGGCGTTAAACCGAGTTTACTGCCTTTATTATATCTGTCTCCCATGAAAAGACCAGCAGTTCTTCATTTCAGTAGCAATTATGATAGTAGAATGCATGTTATATATATGAAGAGATTGAGAGCCCTATGGGAATTGTATATAATTGGTGAAACCTGATAGGACATCGCCAGGAAGTGATAAAATAAGGTTCACGAGTTTTGTTACTGTTACAGTAAAACCCCTCTTGGATCGGACACATGTGGTCCTAATAGTGGGTGGTATTAAATACGGGATAGAAATTGGTACAAACCCGTTAAAGGGGACTTTTTAATGGGGGTCTTTTTATCCGGATGGTCTTAACTTTTAAAGACAAGTCTCCAGTTCAGCCAATCAGCTGCTTTGAGTTTAGACTGGTCTCCAATCTCAACGTCACTTTACCTGTATTACAATATTTTTCATCCTTCCTCGATCTTCGGATAATCTCCGGCAACAGTTCTTCCAGCTGTTCTCTCTTGATCTGTCGTTTTCGGACCGCCCGCCGCCGTCGCAAACAGCAAACAATAAGGACTATGAGAACAATAGCGACCGCTAGGATGCCGAACACAATTCCTAGGATAAAACCTGTGGACGCGGACGTGGACGGCTCGGCCGTTGTGTATTGTATAACATCACACTTGGAAACATCTGAAATAAAGATGCGGGTAGTTTGTTGGTCAAACATACAACTGGGCCTCGAAGTATCTTCAGGGATTATCATATTATTGCATTCTCATGGTAACCGGATATGGATACCGTACTTAAAACGGATAGTGGATACCGTACTAAAACCAGAAGGTGGATACATAACTAGAACCGGATAGTGGATTCAGTACTAAAACTAGAAAGTGGATACAGTACTATAACCGGATAGTGGATACAGTACTTAAACCGGATAGCGGATACAGTACTAAACAAATAATTCTAACGTTCACAAAAAATTAGTTTGCGTGCTAACTTGTATGAGAACGTTTGAAGTTCTGATAAAAAAAATTAAAACATAATGCGCAATAATATGCTAAAAGTTAAAGTATTGATAAACGCATGCGATATTAATTCATATAGCAAATTTATTATCATGTATTAAAATCTAAGAATTTTCTGTCAACTAAGCGGGAGTGTTATTTTTTATTCGACTGTTATTGCATACTCTCTGGTCATCGGACAAGAAGAGGTATTGTAATTTTAATATTACTGTAAAGTACGCGTTAATATACATTCTCTTATTCACTCTATGAAAGTTTCATAACATCAGGGCAAACGGCAGTAATTCTAAACATGTTGTCGTATTTAACAGTGTGAGATAATATTTTACACAGCAGAAGTTGATTAACAGTCTATACGAACAAAATAAATCACCCAAAGTGGGTTCAAACCCTACGAAAATTTTAGAAAATTTAACTTAAATATGCAGACTAATTTTGCCAAGCAATAAATCAAATAAGAAAATAATAACAGCAAATAAAAATAATTATTTATGTTCGCTTAAACGTTCAAGAATTGTTCCAATTAGTCAGCAGGTGCTCACTTTCTTAGAACTTTGTTCTGAAATACCACACGGGATAGAAGGTAATTAATCAAACATGCCTTTAAGACGCAATCGATTCGCCGAACAATGACACAATGAAATTCGTAATGCCTTCTGAATTGTTAAAATGATTAGTTCAGGGCGAGAAAACGACATCTAGCAAATTATTTAAAGCGATTTACAGAAAAACAAATTGTTAAATAGTTTGACATTTTCAATTATCTAAAATGATGAATTGAAATATTTCCAATTCTCTTTAAACAAACATCAATTTCAATAAGCATTTACATAAAATATCAGTATTTGCTGCAATGAACCTCTGCTATGTTTTAGAAGATAATTAAATTATTTGCATAAGATTTTTGAGTTTAGACGAAGTATTAATTTTAAAGTCACTCGAGCATAAAATCTGCTTTCAAGCATATCTATGTTACATTGTAACCAACCTTCATTACATAAATATTATGACAGTCAAGACTCTACATTTCTATTCGCTTCTGAAGATTTACCATTGGTTTTAATGATAAAGAACAGCAACTATGTCCTCGTTCATATTAACTGCAGTGTTTCCCCATCACTGCCTTTAAAGGTAAAGAACTATAAAACAGTCCTTTGAAGACAGTTATTATTTGTACGTAAAAGTAAATAAATTTTATTAGTATCTTCAATATAGCTGCCCTCAACATGTTGTGTAGAGAAAATAACATTTACAGGAAGCGGCAACAACTCTTAAGAGCACGTATTGTTATTTACCGTTGACGACTGGTCCACACTTGTTGTCAAAGGTTCCATTACTCTTGATAATGGTACATCGTCCCTGCTTCTCACAACTGAAATAACGACAACTCATATAGTGAAAAAATCACGACAATTTATACGTTGCGCAATCACGACAATTCATACAGGGTAAAATAACGACAATTCATACTGTACGCAATCACGACAAATCATACAGTGTAAAATAACGACAATTTATACTGTACGCAATCACGACAATTCATACAGTGTAAAATGATGACAATTCATAGTGTACGCCATCACGACAATTCATACAGGGTAAAATAACGACAATTCATACTGTACGCAATCACGACAATTCATACAGTGTAAAATAACGACAATTCATAATGTACGCAATCACGACAATTCATACAGTGTAAAATGACGACAATTCATACAGTCTGAAACAACGACAAATACAGTGCATTTTCAAAGTAAGATTTCTTTTCTTTTAAGTTTTCCCATTTTGTTTTTCATAAATAGACTCTCCATAATAGTAAACAAAAATAATAAAATAGACTTCTATGAGGCCTGATTCGAAGAACTGGACGCTAGGATTATTTCGATCGATTTTGGTGTGTTGTGTGGAGGGTGCCCTTAGTACTTGACATGTGCAAAGAGGAATGCGTTCGGAGCACTTGAGGAGTGAACTAACGGGTGTAGGACTTACTTTCGCAGAGGTTTACACCTGGAATAGTTGTCTTCAGTGTCGGACCACATGTTCTTTTCTATGCAGTTCTCACATATACCTGAAATACAGGCGATAATCATTGGTGAAAACGCAGATATATACATAGTTTTTAAAACAAAACTCCGATAAACAATCTATATACACTTATACATACAACAAAACCTGTGCTTAGGAAGAAAAAAGATTTGTTCTATAATCAAAGACACACTTTCTAAGACGAAATGCTGGCATGAATACTATTCTGCTTGTTCATCCAAAATAAAGTTCGTGGTGGATTTTACTGCATGTTAACCCTTTCCTCCATAGATACACCTTTATTGCGTGGGCGAACAGTTTAGATCCAGATCAGCCGGCACATCCGTGCCGTCTGATCAGGATCTACACTGTTCACTTTTTGATTTGTTAGGTTATTTCTGACCAAAATGCGACCAGTGCAGATCCTGATCAGACGGCACGGATGTGCCGGCTGATTTGGATCTACACTGGTCGCACATGCGTAAAAATGCGTTTTTATGGAGGAAAGGGTTAAGAAATCGAATACTGTAATCGCTGCTGAGACTGAACAAATATTAACATTGTTCGTTGTTTACAGTAGAAGCGAGTAATTTGAGTTTGACAAGTTAGTTGTTGACACAGGTTCTTGTCTGTATATTGTAATAGTGTATAATTTTAAAGTGTACGTTATACAGACTTAATTTCTAGCACTACAGGTTTATTCCCCATCCGAGTCCATCAGAGAGATTGAAGAGATATTTATAAGAGGCTCTGATTCTAACAGAAGTCTGTGCTCAGTATTTTATACATGTTTTCAAGCAGCATGTTCCTTTTCTGGATTGTACAATTGTCAGCAAGCATACTTATAAATTATAAGCTTTAACTTTATTTTAGAATATATTTTGTATTCTTTTTGTCATAGCAAAAGTGTCAAAGTACACCAATATTACATATATATAAAATAATTAAATAAATAAGTACACGTAATAAAAGCATTCAATTTTTTTTTCATATCCGTCGTTTAACAGGCATTGTGAGGTTAAAAAAAGGCACTTTTACTTACACATTTAATTTTGTTTTGGAAGAAACAGTTAAAGATCCAAATGTATATAATAGTTATTATATTAACTATTCAAATAAGGAATATGTACATTGGAACAATAGTAGTATACTTAAACCATCTACAGTAAAACCCTCATTAAGACCGACCTGGAAATTATGACCATCTCTTCAATAAGATAACTGTAAAAAAACTCACTTTTAACAGTTTTACACCTTATTCTACCCTAAAATTTAGACCACACCCGAATACAATGACCAAATCAGTCAAGTCCAAGAAGTGGTCCTAATAGCGAGGTTGTACTGTAGATAATTGAATTAGGTTCTTGGAGAAAGTCTTCTATGCGGAACAGTTTCTACCATGTCTCGTTCAGAGATACAATCCGTCGTTACGGATTGGGTGTACATGGCATTAGACAGACAGACGAACAGACACTGTTAAACAAATGTGTCAGATACTGTTAAACATAATGTGTAATCAGATTTATTTGTAAATGTGTATATCATACTGCAAAACCTCGCTCAAGTTAAACAATGACCCGTACACAGATATCAAACCCCTTCGACCAATTGTTGCAACTCCTTTACCGCACTTCAACTACACTCAAACATTCTGGTGGGTTTGGAGAAGCTAAGAAAGTGTCTGTCAAGTTGTAGAAAGAGGAATTCTTGAATATGTGTAAGAAAAAGAATTCTGTCAAGCGATCAGGAACAGATATTCTCAACCGCAACAGAAAGGCATAAAATGTGTCATATTCAGTTATTCGGTGATATTCGTTTAATTTATACATATCAAAGTTTGTTTACATCCTATACAAACTTATTTTGGTTTCTTTAATCATCGTCTCTGATTACAGTATGCATTATTGTATACTAAAATAAATGTTTTATAACACGACGTAAATTCCAAATTAAGATTGCAGTATGACAATGTAAAAAGAGATCAGTTTACAGAACATATTAATGATGCAAATATGCGTTGCAGACAATATTTTACATTTAAGTCTTTTCTCTGCATGCCAAAATTGATCCAGATCACACATATTCGCGTATGAATATATGCATCGAGTTTTGTTAGTATATTTATTTACACTTGAAAGAAATTGTTAACTCTGGTGTAAAATTAAGAAAAACGTGTAAAAACTCGTATTGGGTTCTGCTAAAGGAACAGCCCAATCTGTGTTGCATAGAAGTGTGCTTTTCTAGTTACAGAAAAACGCTCTTAAGATCTGTAATTGTGTAATAATATTATAAATCGAAAGAAAACAACGTTAAAACTGATTTTTCTTGGAAGGGAGTTTTCTAACGTTCTATTGGGAATATAATTCTAAATAAACCAGCACATAATATACATATTTCAAAACGATACAAACTAAAAGCTACATGCATTACTCACAAAATTAAGGGGAAAAGACAAATATACCTTAATGTTCATTTGAAATATTTCCTATGCGCTACACGCATACGAAACCTAAAGAAACTGTTTACAAACTAAAAATCTACAGTACTGTATAAAGCATTGTATTCATGCAATGATCAACCTATAACTTGATGATATTTCTTAAGATATCTCGACAGCAAAAAGGATTTGTTTGTGCTTGGTTTGTTTTGTTCGGGGTTCACACTAAATACTCACCTGTTAATCGTCCGTCCTCTGGAAAAACAACAAGGGGGGTAAATCTTCTTGTCTAATTAAAAGCTCTCTTACTTATTAAATATTTGATTAAACAGAGTTTCGCGTCAGCATTTATCTCACAACAAAAAATATAACAAAACAAGCGTTAAGAACTAAACCATGCTACAAACAATTAAAACTTTAAATGAAACTTAAACGAATAAGGTGGAAAATTTAGTACCATGCCCGATATCAATGTTTATATTAAACTTATTTCTTTCAAGGAAAAAGTCGTGAGACAATCAACATAAACAGAGGAAAATAGGCAAACACAAAGGGACTTAGAAGTGACATGGTAAGGTGTAACTCGGTTTATTAGAGCCGTTTACTGCAATTCTTACCGAAATTGCCTTGTCCGAAACCCTTGCCACATTCTTTGTTTGGTACGCATGCGCGCTGGTCCTCGTTTTCAAAGTGGTAACCAAGCTCGCATTCGCACTCAGCATCTCTAGTCTTATCGCCGTGTTCCTTGTAAATCATACGGTACTTTTCGCAACGTCGTCTAAAGAAAATAAAAACAAAATCAAATTTATAAAGTATTTTATTTTACAGTTTTATATAGAAAAACATATATCTGAACGGTTAACTTTCGTGCAAAATTTAATTAATTGATTTTGCGCACAAAGGTAAATAGAATGACAGAGTAATGACAGATTAGGGATAAAATACCATCATTGTAAATTGAAACCTATCTGTCACCATTAAAATTATAACGATAATGTAGAAACATTGTTTAATAATCGAGGAAATACAAAGCTTAATCATCAATCATAATTATGCCGCCGTTTTTGTTGTGTGTTTTAACTACTTGTATGAATATTGCAAAAAATGTAGACATGATTTCGAAATAAAGCCGGTTAGATGATTTATTTATAAATTTACTTTTAGATCAGATGCGGCTCCAGATGGGTTCAGTGGGTTGATCGAATCCTATTTAGGGCAGCAATATATAATTTTCATTGGGATTTTGGGCAGAAAGTTTGATCCGTATCAGCCGGCACATCCGTGCCATCGGAACAGGATTTACACTACTCGGTTCTTGGTAAAAATAACTTAAAAGTGAATTTAAAGGCGAACAGTGTAGATCCTAATCAGATAGCACAGTTAGCCTTGCCATAAAATACGTTACTAAGGAGAAGAATCAATTTCAATTTGCTAGAAAATTAAAGCCGTCGTTAAGTGGATAAAAAGACTAAGATAAACCTCTATAAATTCAGTGATGAATCATGCTGTCAACCTTTTCTTCTGTCGGATCAATTGGTCGGTCCTTTTGATGATCAAATAACTTAATTAAGATTATTTTCCCTAATTAATTCCGCCACTCTAGGGACTTATATTGATGTATCTCCAGAAATAAATTCACCGCGTAATAATGGTTTCTCAATTGATTTTGCTATCTGTGCGACAAAATCTAGTCCAGAAGCGACATGGGAAGAAAACTCAATCGAAAACGTTTTAATACAACGCCCTAGCAAAGGATATATTCAATTCATCTAAAATTTCTTTTTAATTATAATTGGAATATGGAACAAATTCATAAACTCTAAATAAGAGTTCGTATTAAACCTAAAATGGATGTTGCTTTCATGAACAATCTATAAACTAGATTTAAAGGTGCCCGGTCACGTATCAAGCCATTCTCAACCACCTCCGCCCTCTATCCCTGACTCTAACGTAAACTTTTTTTATATATAAAAACCCAGTTAAAACAATAAAATAACGACTCTCATTTATAGAGACGAACTCCTACAATATATAACTTGATATTCTCCTCGCTGTAAACTTCCGGTCCGTTTGGTGAGGAAGTTCTTTTAATACGTCATTTCCGGATATGGATGTTTTGGAATTTCTTTTCATATAATCTGCAAGGTGCTGTAATTTTTAAAAAGCTTAAAACTGTATATTAACTTAATTATAACTGTTTTGAGTTATGCCCCTTTAAAATGGCGTTAACCGGAAATCGACGTACCTGATCCGACATTGGTCTCCGTACCGGTTCGTGTTGGGTTGAAAGGTGAGCTCTCCACATTGTTTACAGTATCGACCCTGTTCGCCATTGATCTCACAAGCTTCCATCTGATGTCCTGAAAACAGAAAACTTGTACATTATTTATGAGAAAGACAATAACAATTGTAATAATCAGTGACAATGTCAGAAGTTTGACGTATGTGTATGTGTAACAGTGCTATTGGTAATTCCCTGTATATTTCTCAGATCGGTGCATGTTGATTCTAGTCACTCTTTAAGCGTACAATAAGTTTTTTATTTTTCTGTTCATTGCTAGCCTAAAGGAATTTGATTGCCGATTTTGCTAATAAAAGTTTGTTGGTTTTGTTGTTGTTGTTGCTGTTGTATACTAATAGTCTCAAATTTATAAATGGGACCAAGGCGTAAGAGGAGTTTCAGAAATGTCCTGATTACTAGAAATCTCAAATGTATAAGATGTTCATATGTAGGGAGGGGGGTGCCACCAACTGTTGATTGCTTCGATCCAAAACTGTTTTCTCAACTTCAAAATGTCAAAGTTTGTTTTGGATGTATAAACTGTAGACTTTTTTGAGAAAATATCCAAAATGTAATCGTTTTAGTGAGAACAACACAAACGCGGGGTAAATGATTGTTCCTAGTCATGTTAAATTATCATTTTCTGAAAATTTTACTAAAAAAACAGAACAGGTCGGATGAAAGATTTCCAGAAAGTGAAGTTCGTTTGAGAGATTCTTAGGTAGTTAAAATATAATTTTCAACTTTCTGGCCAAATATTTCCATGAAAGTCAAATATTGCTTTCCAAAGAGGGGGTTCCATCAAAACTTTTGGCCGCACTGAACCCTCTCTGGATCAGCCCTCAACTAATGAATGTATGAGTGCCATTTTACCAGCATTCACGTTCTATTCAGGAGATACTGTCAAGGAATTGACAAAGCCGACTTAAGGTTAAAACCGTAGTACCGATAGCATCACTTAATTAGCTCGGTCCTAGAATTAAATTGCACGGAAATGAGACCAGTTACCGGAACTATATTTTCTCTTCTTTTCAAATGCCCATGCGCAGACATTTTATTTGATTTTAGGTGAGGTTAACCAGGAAAATAAAGGAGACGTACGCCCATCTCCCTGATTAAAAACTAAGAATACTGGTTGGGGTCATGTTTTCGTCCTGATAAAGTTCTTATGTGAAGCTAAACTGGATCCTTAGGCTCAGGTCATTGTTTGCCAACAAGAATTATTTTTGTGCCCTGTCAGCTAGGACTATTCTTGGACCCTAGTCATTTTGTTTTGTCAGCTTAAATTGAATACGGTTATATATTACAGAAATTGCCTTCAAAGTAGGATAAATTGGATAACGTATCTGGTATTTATGCCATGGTTAATGCATATCTATCTGGTATTTATGCTATGGTAAATGCATATCATTCGAGACAGTTTTGACATTTTGCTCGTAAACGCTTTCAAAGTAAGGCACGGGCGTCTGCGAGAAGTCTTATTAAGTAATCATCTCGTCTTTAACAATCCTAGAAGGACTACAATATCGATCCGTTCTGAAACAATAGAACACATCATATTTGTCAATGTCGTAAAACGATACCATAAAGTGACTCTTTGTCGTTATATCGAGCCAAAAAGTGGCAGTTCGTATATCTTAAGTAATCATGACGAATGTTGTAGATTTCTGGTAGATTTCGAGAATTTTGTCGTTCTTAAAGGAAATATTCCGATTCGCTAGTCAATCAGACGAGAAAAGGAATACGAACGAAAAATAAATCTGCTTAGCTACATCATTACGCAGACGTCAATCTGAATCTAATTGGAAGTATTTGTCAATACTCTCAATATATCTCTGGAACAAGCAATTATTTATGATCTGTTGATTCTAGTAAACACTTCCTGTCCGTATTTGAAAGTGAATACCATTCTTTGCATTGTTTGTCGACAGAAAAGTCGATTTGCAGGGAAATGCATTGACGATTGCCAGCGAGATAAAATGCCTGATTTTGAAAGAATGTTGGAAACAACAATCGCAAAACTACAAAGATATTGGTAGATAACCAGTAAATGCAGTGAATGTTTTTGTTTCTTGAAAATAAGATTTATTTTGATTTTGATTCGATCAGGGTGTAAGCGTAAATCCTCCATATTCCCGACTGCTGATAACTATGTTGTTGTTGTGGTGGTGGTGGTGGTAGTGGTGGTCGGTGTTGTTGTTGCTGCCGCTGATGTGGTTGTTATTTTTTTGTTTTCTTTAAATACTATCTAATTTATATTGTATTGAGTTGTATTACTTTTTAGCTACGATTCACTACTTCATTGCAAACAAATATTATGTAAAAATAACATTTGAAAAGGCCTTCAGATAAACTGACATAACCCCCACCTCTTTCGAAACAAAACAAAAACAACACATCGAGGCAAATATACATAAAAACAATCACTGACATTTTCACACAGTAACTATTCCCAAAACATGCTGGCATAATTTCAAAGTCAGATCTAACACTAAGTTCGTGCCAGGTCTGCATGCATTTGTATTAGTTTTTACACATTTCAATACTTCAAACCCGAAATATAAAAACAGAAAATTGGAAGCTTATTTCCTGCGATCACTTGTTTAATCAGCAAAAGTCTACAAAGTTATTCGAACCATAACGAGTTCCAAAATTCTCACCGCTGGGTAAAAATTTAGGTTCTTTAGGAAATGTTGTAGAATTGCTGCCATAAATTATACAGGCAATAAGCATAAACCCGGGGAAAGAAAAATAATTATTGTCGCACATAATAAAACAGTGTCATTAACCATTAAAGGTGCATATTTACAGTTTAGGGTTCAATAGTTCAATGCCCAAATGCAAGGGTGCAAGTTGGGAATTCTGAAATCATGAAAATTTGTCAATTTAATTCGGGAAAATACAGAAAAACAGCCATATTAGCCTCCCCCCCCAAAAAAAACAACAACAAACAAACAATTAAAAACACCCCCCCCCCCCTGAATTTCAGGCAAACGCCTAAAAACGTTTGCTCATGCAAATGCGGTTAATATTCATTGTACTTTTATGTAAAATCTATAAATGAATGAACAGAAGCGAATTTCGCCGAAATATTTGGACTATTCAGTACACTTTAGGATCTGATGTGAGTGAATTTCACTTGGTTAGTAACGTTATAACGAATTCGGATCGGAATATATTCACTCGTACGTTTACTGTTTATGTGATTTCATTTTATACATTTCGACTGTTTAATCACAGTGGAGGGTTAATTTTGTAGTTTTCATAGTCACAGTTTTCAGGAATCTTCAGTACCGTAATGGCTAATTGGTCACGTGACTACCAATATGGCGGCGGTCAATTTATCAATTCTGCGATTGTCTATTACATTACATTTACAACAATTTTTAGGATAAATTTTGATATTTGAAAACAATATTTTCGTCTGATACGTGGCAATGCACCTTTAATCCACTGTTGGTTTTCATATTCATACATTTCTTCTGTGAACGATGAATTGAAAGGAATAAAACTCCATTACATTAATTAAGCGGGTTAAGACTCGGTGACATAAAAGAGGCAGGGAACACTTGAGTAATATATTAGACAAATAACATCAATTCTATTTCCGAGCCTCATAAATATTAGAACAGATCAACCGTTCTGGTATAAATCAATACAGCTAGACCTAATTGGATAGCCAGATACACCTGCTTAAAACTCTTAACAGCAACTGATTCTAATCGGCTTAATTACGTTGCAGAGATAACGCGACTGCCCTTGACGGCGTTTCTTAACGTAAAATGGAACATCTGCCGCTAACAAGTCCCTGTGGGTAGGCACGGGTAGGGTAACATATGCATTTTGTTGTGTAATCAAAAGATTTGATAGAGGAAGAACTCCAGGGCATTCAATTTATTTGAAGACGAGTACCACTTGTCATATGGAATGTGTACTACAGGAAAGAAATACAGCATTTTCATGTTCGGATAATAACCTCCAATTAAATACTTGCACATGATCTGCTCCAATCAGCAATCTGACATCGATCTGCTGATCTGAGATCAAAGTACAACTGACGGAAATTGTTTACATATTTCTGCTTGTAATAAAAGATCTAGAAAAGAAACTCTATTTTCATTTTGATCATTTTATCACCTATGCTCTTTTATACTCTCTACTTGTTGGCTGAGTGGGGAGACCGAGTCCTGATATGCATATTTCACTTTTTTATAATCATCGTAAAATCAAAATTTCACGTATTAACGATTTATCTGCTAAACCTACGGTTAAAAACTACAACTCCGAAAAATCGGTTTCACAAATTTGAGAACAGGTTCATACTAAAAACAAAACGTCCAACAGGCGTCAGTTAAGGAAGACCCTTAAGACAAAAAAAACTTATTTGAAAATCTCTAGCAGTCTTTAAATTCAAAAATTCTTATTCTAAAATTGTCTAGACGGTGTTGAAACAGACAAATGTTACTTCAATATAATTATTTAATTTTCTTCTTTACGCGTTTATCTTTCAAGACTTTAATTGAAGTTACATTAGAGGTGTGTTAAAATGTTCGATGCCGACTTTGATTGTGCATTCTAAAGAGGTTGTTCGTTCTAAAGAGGTTTCCATGCAACAAACGTGTTTAATAGCTCCGACAAGTATACTTAATGGGATTGACAAGTTTTTCTGGAACACCTTCATATCTTTAATTGGTGTAATTATATTCTTCGGGTAATTGAATAACATCGGCTACATGTTTTGATTTTCAGAGGATTATCATTCAACAAGTAACTTCACATTTATAAAATAACAGCGGTGGCCAATAAGGATCCAATTCAGTCTCTAGTTTCGTGCAATGACAATCAGGGTCCAGGGGTTCCGCTAGCTGCTAAATTTGAAGTGTCTTTTTTATTTTTAGGGGATTCCAGCAATTAATAGCCAAAAAACCCCCTCCGCAATTTAAGGGGAAATATTCCTTCAGCTAAAAAGGGGTCAAAATTAGGATTTTGAAAATTTCTAGTCAAAGAGCCATGTCCCGGGGCAAATGGAACCCCTGATGGTTTACACTATCTAAAGACAGGTGACTTAGTTCTTTACAAACAAACTTTGTATACTACACAAATATCTAGATTGAAAAGTGCGCTACGTATATTTCGTGAATTTCTGAGATTAAATCTTAACGTTCTTTCGTTCAGTCCAGGACCTTTGGCAATTGCTTTTTCCATACCAATCAGTATCCAATAATGGCAAATCCATTGATCAAATAAAATTTTCTGGCATGTTTAAGTAAGACATTAATGTTCCCAGATAGATCAAAATATTTTCTTAGCTGTGCATAAACACGCAGAAGATTAAGGTGCACAAGGTAATGCAACAAAATTATGATGAAGAAATTTTAAGATAAACATTCGCCGTAAAGCAAAATATTACGAGCATATTTAAAGATAAGATGGAAATGTAAAAGCATTATTGAATATTATTATTAGCAAATTGTGCACATAAAATAACATTATGATGATAATAAAAATAAATTTCAGGCGAATTATCAAAATTGCTTTCTTGGAGAAAGCATAAAGATATTTACGAATAGCACTGTGAATTTTCGACTTATCGTGTTTTTGTGTTTAAATAATAGCATTTACTATAATTTAATTATGTATAAATATTATATTATAAATGAGGAAGGTTTCTCGAACTAAAGAATGCTTTAAACAGACAACCCACTGGTTGTAGATTTAACAATAAGTTAGTATCAATTTTTAAAATGCATTTTATAGGGGCAATAACTCAGGACTGTATTATGAATCATAATCGAACTGGCTATAAACTGCATCATACGGGCTATGACTCAGTAATTTATAACTGAGTTACCGGGACTATTACTCAGTCACACACAATCCAGTCAAAGGGGCAATAACTTAGTGATGCAATGTTAAATCTCTTGTTATGCACTATGATCAAGCTTTTTTTTAATCGCAAGCTAAATTTCTATCTTGGATTCAACAACATTAGTTATTGCGTGCACCAAAAAGGACGTAATGGAACCGATCCGAATGATCATATAATACACGCAGATTTAATACTCAGAGGTTCAATTGATAATTAATATATAAATACGCAAGGTCATGCTTGGCATCTCAGCAGAAGATAATCAAAGTGAGAACTCACCCTTGGGACATGACTCCAGCTTCTTGTAACACTTGATGCCTGTATCAGACGACATCTGAAATGATATAACGGAAGTCGCTGTTAATTATGGTCACGACAACAACCGTCATTTTAGAGAGGCAATGTGACGGACTCACTGCTAAATATAATCATAACAACATTATACAGGGAGGTAACTGTAATCAGTAAATCTCTGGTATAGTCATAACAACATTATACAGGGAGGTAACTGTAATCAGTAAATCTCTGGTATAGTCATAACAACATTATACAGGGAGGTAACTGAAATCGTTAAATCTTTGGTTCTGTCATAACAGCATTATACAGGGCGGTAACTGTAATCAATAAATCTTTTGTTTAGTCATAACAACATTATACAGGGAGGTAACTGTAATCAATAAATCCTTTGTTTAGTCATAACAACATTATACAAGGAGGTTACGGAAATCAATAAATCTCTGGTTTAGTCATAACAACATTATACAGGGTGGTAACGGTAAATAAAATTCATAACAATACTTATTTCAACAAATACCGAAATATAAAACTTCGAAGGCAAAATTTCAATAAAAAAGTTGTATGTATTGAAACAAAACATTATACGCCTATTTACACAAAAGATCTATACATTGTTTTCATTCGCAATATAATTGTTACCATTGTTGTTAATTAAATGGAAAAGTTACATCACTGAACTAGACACACAGTTTTTACAAAAAAGTCATTTACACAATAAAATTTCGTGTGAATATTATAAAGAGAAATATATTTTCAGATTGAGTATATATGGCTTAAACTTAAATTTAACTCGGCAATCGAATACAACCTTACATCTTTAAATAAGACAATTCCTGAAGATTTTCTTGTTACATATTTCTTCCGACTTATCAGCCACTTATAAAATCAGATTAAAACATTAAATTTGATAAGTATAAAATTGAATTATTGTTTCTAAATAAATACCCAGTTTATTTTGAAAGTAATTTTCCATTATTTCTACAATTAAATATTCGTTTTCTAAAATTAATTTATTTCCCCGAGACACTTTATCTCACTTAAAATCCTGCCTTATTTTAACCTTTATCCAAATATTGTTGTTAAAATCTATCAACCTACGTTTTCAATTAGCGTAGATATTTCTGCTTCGCTACTTTCTGGTATGACTAAAGTAAATGTACAAATACAAAAGGGCACGTAGAGTGAGACGGTTGTTTACAAAACTCGGGTTTAACAATAGGAAAACCTATCCAAAGAGGTCAACGAAAGATACACAAAGATAAACATGTGTAAATACCTATATCCAAACTACTGTCAGGATATTAGTCAAATACAAAATGTTACCCACTGGGTTGACAGTGGGTCGAGATAGCTAATTTTCAAGTGGGTTGACATCTTTAGAAAAAGAATGTTTCAAATATATACTAGGAGTGGTTTCGTGTTCGGGACAGGGTGAATGCTGGGCGCTATATAAACCCGATGCACTCTTTTTAGTTGATATACCTCAGGTTCATTCAGTTTGGTGTATCACACCATACACCAAAATACTTTTTTGATGATATTTAAGAATTGTCAAGTTTCGCTTTTATCAGAATCTCGGGACCGCAAGATTGTAAAACTGGACGAAGCACTGTTCTTTTGTACAAACTCATGTATTTTTCAGTTTTGCCTATTAAACCATACGCGAATATTACTTTGGTGATATTTTTAGCCTTTTCAGGTTTTGCTTTTTTAGAATTTCAGGACCGCGAGATTGTTATGCCCAGACGCTTGATTATTCCGGGGCAATCGTGTATATGTCAAACCTCATGTTCATTAAGTTTTGTCGATTACACCATACCATACGCAAAAAATACATCGTATGTCTTAGGTTATATATTTAGCATCTTAAGGTTTTGCTTTTTGTTAGAAATAGCAGGATTTGAAATTTTGACTACATCATAGACTCAATATTCATTCCCGCAAAATGCATTAAACTCAACGACGTCATATATTCGTATTTGTGCGTGTTTGAAATAAAATAATTCAGAAGAAACTACACCCGCGTAGACGTAGTTCCTTAACTGCTACAGCAGTACAACACGCGACACTCTGTTAGCATGAAATTGACGGTGTTAGCATGACATTGACGGGTGTGCTGAGAAGGTGACAAGATAAACATTCTGGGTATTGACTGCCGTCATAAATGTGCATTCCCGTCAAAAGCTGGGCGTATTGTCGAATGTTTTACTAAAAGCACACTGCGATGCCTCCTGGGTATGGAGCACGTGACAAGCAAGCCCAAATGCTCATCAGCAATCAAACATCAATAGAATATTTCACATCGTTACTAGATAAACAAAACGTCATGCCGGGAATTTTTCGCAAGCTAGAACTTCAGCAAATTATACAAAACATTAATTAACAACTCTCATTGAAACCATATATTAAGTGCAAAAATCTGCAAAAATAGGTTGCAATATTCCCCACAGGTCGGTGCAGATGATTTTGCAATGGAACGATTGTCTGTATGATCAAAGCCATCAAAGCCTATCTGTGAGTGCACACAAGTCTCAATGGCACACCAAGATTCGCCCAGTTCAACTGCTGCTTCTCCGAAAGATCTGTCCATGTTTTAGTCATTAAGAGATAAGAAAAAATTCATTTCGTATTTATAAGAGACCAAGTTTAGCAATGAACTATTGTCTTAATTTTTTTGCCCTTTCGTATACACACGGAAGAGGTTATACTGAATACAACTCCTCTGATGTTTCATACTACATGTCTACTCAAATTGATATGCATCATCCAGGGTCATGACCAGTCGACATTTCAGCCAACCAGATTCTTGAGATTTGAGACTGTTCTTCTTAATTAGGTTTATGATCTTGGGTACAGTCAATGCTAACACGGTTTGATGAATAGGAACTGTTAGACAACTGTTAAAGTTAGAAGCACTAGTTACATAACCTGTGGGAGAACAGGCTTGGAATGACACGTGTCAAGTGGAATTACACGTCAGCACAGTCACTACATGTTGCACAAACAGAAACATTCCCATTTCTGTTAACGATCATTAGGTTTTGATATAACTGATGTATGTCAGTAAGTACAAAGAGAAACACGTGTACAAGGAAGTAGAAGCGAATGAAGCCGGTTTAGAGACCGAGACTTTGACACGTAGGTTTAATCACAGTAGTCTACAAACCGTGCAATAAATCATATAGGATACAGTATATGAACACAACTCAAGATAGAAATGACTATATCAATCGTGTAACGATCTGAGAGGTAATTTGGAAAACACCTTAACTGCATAAAATGTGAACAGACACAGAATGCACGGATTGGCACTTTAGGCACGTGACTACTGACCCAAAACGTGGAATGGAATAAAAAGATGTAAGAGGTTGCAGAGCACATAATCGAGTGTGTATACACAGTTGTTAAAAAGAACAAAGCAATGATCATAAACAAATGCTGCTTGTAGGAAAACAAGAAGTATGAACAATGTATACGTGATCGGTTCTTCAATATAGGAGATATTCCAATCGTACAATAAATATTGTGCACAGTAATTTTTCGATAAATAGAGGGTCACATGATACACGTATTTATTTTAACAAAAGCAAATTAGCTAAACAAAAGTATAATTTTGATATTTAAATGATTCTACTCTAAACGTTTCAAATAGAAAACATCATCAGTTATTGTAAACTAACTCTGTAACAGTTTCTAACAGAAAACATAATCGTAAACCAACTTTTATGTAACTTTCTACGATAATATAAACACGTGACATTCTAATTATCTATAATTAGTTATACCACTCCATTTTCCAGCCAGAACAAAGCCTCTTTGCTGTCGACCATGGTATTTCCAGAAATAGTTCCGCAATCAACACATCCTCAAATTCATAGAATAAACATTAACACCAGCCTTGTTGTTATCTACCACCATTATATTCCACTTTGATTGTGTTATTTCCTCATTAGCTACCGTGTATTGTAACTATTTATCATATCTATCCGATTTGTACAAACATTCACACTCGAGGAAAGCAAATTTCTCGCAACTTTGGCTTAATTATAATGCATATTTCATAAATACAACACCAATTGACAAAAGAACCCTGTACAAGCGTATTGATTACTTATACACACAAACCTCTGTGGAGAATACAAGAGGAAACAAAAATAGAAACCATTGCCGATCTCCGCTTTCTCTGTCTCTCTAGTTCCTCTATCCACGGCCGATCATTCTCGTTATATTGATCGACGGGATTATAACATGAAGTACGGAAATTAATTCTCTAATAACAACCAGATGGCCAACTTTTTCAAAACAATTTGCAAGAATGTTTTATGTCAACTGTCCAATTGTGCTTATAAATGTCATCTAAAATAACAACATGAAATTGAGCGATGTTTTTTTTAAGTTAACCGAAAATACTAAATGTTAACTTTCATTTTCCGGGAGTTGATTAGGACTACGAGAGAATGAGAATTATATAGATGTTGTTGTTGTTGTTGTTGTTATTGTTATTCATTAAAGAACGCACTTGGTTTTGTTTCATATTGCGGTAATAGAATATTCCTCTAATCTAAATCTACTAAATCGTTCTTACAGATAGTCAGATAAATATTTTATCAGAGATACGGCTTCAGATACAACTAATATAGATTTCAGATTAATCGTTTACTCCATGAGCGAACAGTGTAGATCCAGAGATCTTAATTTAAGAGATCGTAACTCAAACGGAATTAAAATTGGGAGCTATTATCGGAAAGAAATATATGAAATTGACTTTTCTGCAGATTCTGATCATGATCTACATTATTCGCTTTTATTCATTAGTTTTTTTGTGAACAAGAGTCAAACAGTGTAGAGCTCGATCTAACGGCACAGAAATGCCGGGTGATCTGGATCTACAATGGTCTCACATACGATAAAAATTATGAATAAATAGAGTAAAGGGTTAAACTATCAGAAACAGATCTATAAAACCTTACCGTAACTAATGGCCAGATAGTCCGGTTCACTAATCTATCCACATTTGACATGATTAGAAAACATCCACGTGAAAATTTAAAACACTAAAATACTGTGTCCGTTCGTGTAACATTTATAAAATCCGAACTTTTCTTGATGTTTATCTAGGGGATGATTAAATAGGTATACACCTCGTGAAGTTATTTGTTAAAACATCCTTCTTGAAGCTCTTTATGTTACTACTTTTACTGCCTAAAATGAAATATGAACTGGTTTATGTCGTGTCAACATGGGCCTTCAACAGTACAGTATTTAAAACTATATTTAGCAGTACAAATGTACAACAATTAGTCACTTATACATTAATTACTTAAATTTATGCAAATTTTCAGCGACACAATAATTTTCTATTCAATTAACAAAAGAAAGTTTAACTATTGTAAATAAAACTCGAGAGGTAATTTCAGAAATATGCCTTTCACTGAAATTTCCAATAAAAAGTATTCGAACAATTCTAAACAATATATGCTGTCTTAACATTTCGGATAATTAACTGTTCAAGACGCAAATAATCCACGGTGTTATATTCTAGGACCGGTATAAGGTAGCTCGGAATATATGAAAACCATGGCTTCAAAGATATATTATCTCACTTGTCCGATAAGCATGTCCATCCGATTCTAGTACTAGTACTTATTAAATTCCATAGATTGTGACTAAAACTCCGCCGTGCCCAGACAATCGTTATCATCTAACTCTCATTTTCAATTATATTCTTCTACCTAATCTCCATAGGTATATCTCATCAATAAAATGTGTCCCTGTTCACTTTTATTATATGATCTATAATCAGTATTGCGATCCGAAAGTTAACAGAGCAAATAGAAATATAGATTAGAATTTAAATTACAGCACCTAGGGATCGATACGTTGTAGAATCTCACTGCAAACAACTGCGGAACTTCCGGAAAAAACAACAACATCTTAACTTCCGTTTCCTACAGAGGCTCCAGAAGATATGCCAAAAATCTAAGGCATCTGATTGGTTGAAATTAATCCATGTTCTTCAAATTAACGAATCGTAAGGTAGAATATTATGATCGGTTAAAGTATAATTCTTACCGTTTTTATAACTCAATATCTAAAGAAAATGAAGAAAATATAACTTTACAAGAAATCCAACTGCTACGATATTTGAGTTTTATACAACTTTGAACTTAAAATTAAATTTTGTCATTAACCCGAATTTTCATCCAGCCTGGCACGTCGAAAAATCAGTCCTCTGCGAATTGTTTTTAGCGTTATAACAAATATGATCACAAACATGAAGTGACTTTCTGAAATACCATTAGTAGTATACAGTTATTTCATATGTGATTTGGAAACAGTTAATCTGTTGGCCTAAGGTGGAAGGGATAGCGTTATCCCTAACACCGAGGGACAACTGTTTGACTGTTCTCAGATCACATATGAAATAACTGTTTTATTACCTGATCAATTCAATGGGGGAATCCCCTATGACTTTAGAGCGCGCGAGGGAAACAGTTAAAACTATTGACCGGTCAACAGTTCGCTCAACAAACCGCTCGCTTAAAGGGGGGAATCCTCTATGACGTCAGAGCACGCGAGGGAAACAGTCTAAACTATTGACCGGTCAACAGTTCGCGAACGTGGACCTTTTAAGAATTTCAGAAAACAGTAAGAAATACCAAATTAAATTTACATAAGGTATCAGGTAATAATTACAAATAAATTATATCTTAATGAGCACGCCTTAATTTAAGAGATCGTAACTCAAACCGCGTTAAAATTTGGTGCTATTATTGGAAATAAATCTCTGAAATTTACGTTTCTGCAATTTTTAGTGAGAAAAAATATCCCTGTGCAACTATCGTAATTTAAACTCTGTGAACCTCGGATCATGGTTAATTTCTTCACGAACAAAACTGTAGTCAAATATACACAATTCATACATAGCAATATAAAATCCAATTTTTTACGTCCGTTTGTTATCGGTGGCAGTTAAATTACTTCAGTACATTTACACCGAGAACTTAACCCTTTTAAAGCTTTTAGACATTGTCAATTTGTAGGTCGCTCCTCTCGACTAATTATTACATGAAGGATATTCTTTATCCAAATATCACCCCTCAGGCAAAACCAATTTTCTCTATATCGTTAGTCAAAAGACGGGTGAAAGCCCTTCTTGCATTATGATTACTTACTATAAAATTGATTACAAAATATCCAAACAATGACCCAACAGATACCAATTTACAAGTGTATTGAGACACAGTCGAACCAGTATCCAGTTTCATAACAAATTCACTTTCATTACAAAGCTTTTGATAATTTCCTTTTCGCAGGTATGCGTGAAGTTTGACATTCCTTTAGAAATCCAGCATCAACTAAAACATCTATCGATAAATAGATCCGTGATTATTCAATTCTAGTAACTTGCGAAGCGAATAAGAACAAGAAATTGATTCTTTAACTCATTAAAAAATGTTCCGGAGTTTGAATATAAACTACACACACACCGCGGAAATAAATTATTGCGGCACAATTATTTCAGATGTTATTTACGACCAATACATTATACCACTTTTTAAACATTCGATGAATTTTTTTCACCTCTATAAAAGCAACGTCAGCTCATGCGTTTATTAAAGAAAAGGCACACTTAAAATCAGAATAAAAGAAGTGAAAAACGATATTTTAATTTTTCACATTCACATTTCAATCCCATCCGTTTTTCATTGATAGTCACAAATAAAAAATGCGCTGTCACTGTTAAGAAACTGTTCTCTCCAATTTTGCATATTATTTGTTCAACAGTAAAATCCTATATTTATTTAAAGTATTCAACTGTTACCATGCGTTCAAAATGATATTCAAAACTTGGATTAACACGATAAAGCTATTGTTGCAATAGATTAGGATCGTTCCAAAAAACATCGAGACGGGTGAGTCATAAATTGTCAATACATGAAGTAAGACTATCGGGTCCCAAGATAATAAATTTAAACTAAGATTGGAGACCGGTATTAAATCTCAAGCATTCTGATTGGCTGAAAAGGCGACCGGTCGCCATTTCAGTCAATCAGATGCGTGAGATTTTAGACTGGTTTCCTGATTTAGTTTCATGATCTTGTGACCTGATCTTAAAGGCAGAAATAAAATATGCCTACATGCGACACGAAACTAGTTAACTTTTCTCGGAGAATGCAATAATACAAACATTATATAGATTGGAAAACATTAAATCAGTGTATATTACCTAGCATCGGTAGCAGCTGACACAGTCATAAATATTGATTCAATGTTAAATCAATCTGTGCTCAAGATCATAAAACTAAATCTAGAGACCAGTCTAAAATCTCAAGCATCTGACTGGCTATAATGGCGACTGCTCAGATGCTTGTGATTTGAGACTGGTCTCCAATTGAAGTTTTATGATATTCGGCCCTGCAAAATGAAACACACCCCTTCAATATTATTATGCATGAACGTTCGAAGGCAGAGAACACAGCCCATGGTCGTCAGCATAAACATGGGTTTATTGGATTAATGATGTTTGGCAATAAAAACTGATCTGAAATGATGTTCTGTAAGAAAAGCGTGCACATGGCCATCATCCTAAAGACTGTGTGCACACATTCTCATAGCCTAACTTGAGACTTGTCAAAGTTAATTTTTTAAATATAGACTCATTGAACGAATCCTCCAGCAAAGCACCAACTTGAGTTGTGCACGCGTCCATGTGACTTTTCTCAGCGATTCATACTCCCCAGTAAGCAGTTAAATAAAAAATAAATCCGTGTTGGGAGTCATGCAAGGCAAGCATATATTACACACGGACGAGAGAGAAACAAGACGACGATTTCACTCAAGACTGTCGCAACTCCTAATTCATTATTAAGTAGTTAGCAGTCTTGCGTTCAACACTCGATGAAAGTAATAAAATAATTCGATTTGGATCTCAATTGGGTTTTAAGTTACGTGTTCTATTGTATCATGTTCAGAAGGAGATAAAAAAAGATGGAAGCTGACAGAAAACGAGAGGATGGGGATTGGAAAATAAAGAATTACAAGGAAGTTAAGAAGGAACACAAAAATCAATTTAAACAACACTGGTATCGAAGTCCGATATGCCATAATGATATCTTATTTCAATTTTATCTGTGTTCAACATTATTGGGAGAAAATAAAACCAACAAGAATACAACAAAAACCAAATAATAATATCAACTTCGGGCGACAACAGTGACCTATTTTCTCGGCTTACTTGTCAAATTGGAACAAAAACACACAGTCATTACCGTATCGGGTTTAAGTCAAAATTAATGCAATAAACTGTTGTGTAAATATTTTCATGCAAACAATGAAGTCGGAGCAAGGAATTACTGTAATTCACTTTCCCATACAGTAGACACAGGTGTGAATGTAATATTTAATCATCTTAAAGGTCGCAAATAACAAGAGGACCATGGTCTAGAATCACCCGCCTGACTGATCTCTAGGACTCATCTCTAGGATGTTAAAGACTGTCGTATGCCGTGTATGCGTTTGACTGCAGTTTTAAAGTATAGCTTTGAAAGTAAATTCTAAATAATCTTCAGAATTCATTTCTGAACTGAACATAAAATAAGAACGACGGTGCAAGTATTTACCGTGCCAATCAGATGCGCTCAAAATCACGAAATGCAAGAAGTCTCTTGATAGAAAAAGAGTATTTATAGAGGCGACATACTTTAATAGAGTATTAAATGAATTAGCGCCAAATAAGCTTTGAAACAGAAGTTGATGCCACAAAAGGGCGACATTTGTCACCTTCGGTTACTGACAGAGCTAAAGCAAAGAAATTGGCAAGGCAAATATTTACAAACTGTTACCACTGGTTTAGAGTGCATGTTCTTTTTTCAAACTTCTATATATCTAGCCTCGCAAAAGTCCTCTATCTCAATACCTTCAAAATCAACTTGCCATAATATATATGCAACCGTCTGATAGAAGCAAGGATGCGTGAAATAGGTGAAATAGTACCCGCAGGTGACGGATGGAGTAATTGGAAAAACTTAACACACGGGTATCTGAGGACAATCTAGATAAACATAACACACGGGAATCTGAGGACAATCTAGATAAACATTACACCCGGGTATCTGTGGAAGATCTTTAGTTACAACAACAAAAAAGTTGGCAACTGCGATGACATTGGAGAGCGATGACACTTACTCATGGGTGCCCAGCGGCAAAGGTAAACTCAAACAGGATGTTATGATAATAATAATAAAATATAAAGATTACAGATAAATATTACATTCCATTAATTGAAATGTGTCAATATAAAGCGGCTTAAGGCTAGTTCATCGCATCACTACAATCTTAAATCTTAATGTAATCATCACTGTTAACAATGGGCTTTTCATTCAACAGTATACACCCTGTTACATTTTAAACGTGACATAAAAACTTCCTTAAGCTGACAACAAAGGGAGGCTGCTTACAAAATTTACCCGATTTATACCAAAAGACGTTTAATAAAACGATAATTTAATAGACAGTGTGGACAGGCTGTTTTAGGAAAGTGGTTCCTAAATGCTTATAATTGCAAATTAGTTTCACTGCAATGTCGGATGCAAGATTTCCAGAAAGGGGGTTAGTTTTTGTTCATTAAACTTTGTGACAAACTCCCTGTGAAAATTTAATATTGCTGCGCAAAGAAGGGGTTCGAGCAATTACACCGAACCCCTTCTGGATCCAACCGTGTACTGAAAGTTAAGAAATGTTTACTGAAGAGAATAATTGAGGGATTGTATTTATTAAAGTGCCAATTCATCATTTTTATGTACTTGATGCCAACCGGTGACACTAATCACCCGTCAAATTATACACGTAATGGTTCATTATAAATAAGAACACATATAATTTTTCAAGAGTTGTCTGTTTTGTTCCTGTAATTCTGTGATTTCGTCGGAACGAATTTCCAGGATATATACTAGGATATGACTTGTATAAACACCATACAAGCCTGCCAAAATAATACACATTGCAGTCCTTAAAAATGTAACTTTACCATTTCGAAGGACCCAAAACACACCGTGAATTAATTTAGTACAATTAGTTTGATGATCTTATAACGTCACAATATTCGTGATAAATAAAATTTAATGCTTTTTTTTCTTGGTGGATATAATAAAGACATGTCAAAAAGAGAGCAAACACGACATTTTGAAAACAGAATACCAAGTTCGTTATCATTTCTAAATGTAAAACACACGCCGTCTTCTTAATGTAAAACACACTTGAACCTTTTGAAGGGTAAATCCATCATCGATGGTTATGAATGTTACTTAAAAAGGCGTGTAATTTTAAATCGTATCCTAAATGGAAAAAAAGTAAAGTAACAAATGCCCGCAGGGTTCAACGAACCTGTCAACTTCTGATATAACAACAAACAAACAGATGACACAAAATTATTATCACGGATAAACAAGGGCAAGAAAATGTAGCTATAAGAAATATAATATATTATATTTAAAGTGAACTTCTTATATGAGAGAGAGAGAGAGAGAGAGAGAGAGAGAGAGAGAGAGAAAGAAAGAGAGAGAGAGAGAGAGAGGGAGAGAGAGAGAGAAGAGAGAGAGAGTGTGAGAGAGAGAACAAACAAAGGGGAGGTGGAGGATGAGAGAGAGAGAGAGAGAGAGAGAGGAGAAGGAGAGAGAGAGAGAGAGAGAGAGAGAGAGAGAGAGAGATGGAGAGGGACAGAGGGGAGGTGGAGAGGGAGATAGAGTAAAACAGAGGGGGTGGAGGATGTGGGTGAGAATAGAGAGAAAGAGAAAGAGCGAGTGAAAGAAAGAGAATATAAATATAAAAATAGAACAGTGGACAGTTAGAGAGATTAGGAGTCGCATGATGAAGTTGTAGCGTTCAGAATTTCACTGTATATTATCGAACGAAAAGGTATCATGGATATCGATTAAAATAAAACATTGCTTTACCTTTTTTAACAATTGTCAATAAAAATCCAAATAAACATTCAAAATCACAAAATCCTATTTTGTTCAAACTATATATTTTATGTATCACCGTAACTCTCATTATACGCCGCAACAGTTTTGAATTCAACCTGCGTTAAGATTTTATCTCCGATTTTAAGTACGAATTTATCATGTACCCGCTTATACCACCACTGATTAATTACCTAACAGTATCTGATACGCTTTGTGTTGCCATGGTAACCTACTTATATTAAATGGACACCAACTGTTACAGTGGCTATACCTTGGGGACAGTAGAACATGATTACGTTGATAATAGTAATAATGAGTAATGCTCGTATTGGTAATGATGGCGAAAATTCTTTTCAACGTAAATGTTAAAACGGGTACTGGTCATATCCGAATCTATATAGAAATGCTTTGTAAGTGGATAAAAGTCATGTTATGCAAAACATGGTTATAGGTGAACCCCCATACTCTCTATCTATGTACGGGTATAATCGCACGTGCGAATAGTGTAGATCTAGATCAGCCGGCACTTTCGTCAGATATAACCTAAATAATCCAAAATTAAACAGTGTAGATCAGGATCAGCTGGCACATGAATAATCAGACGGAATGAATGCCTTATTTGGATCTATTCTGTTCGCCATGGAATAAATGGTTAGTAAACCCTCAGGGGACTATGCCTAGCGAAGATTTTGGTTTTCTTTATTGTTTAAACTTCACCTAATAATTATCTTACACGTACAACGATCAGAAAGGGTTTTATAATTATAAATGTTTATTCAAAGAATTTTCAGCCGGTTTGCAGCCCCATATAACGAAACCAATCTTAACTGTGTTGCTTTTTTTTCGTCAAAGTAATATTATGTTTTAAATCTATTAACAGGACCAAAAACAACCTAGGGCAAAGTAATATGAATAACCTTATTTGATAGTGGTGTCATTTGACATACTTTACATAATATTGTTGCGTGACTCTGTTTTCCGACAAAACAGTTTAAAGACACATATTTACGTATTTTTTGAAAAGCATGTTAACTAAACTAAAATTTAGGTTGCGAAGTTTTCCAAGTAGACAAGCAAGCACAAAAGCAGACCTTTATAGACATATAGTCAAAGCATCAACACAATACCCTCACAACACAATTTGGCGGTCCTTCAAAAGTAATAGGAGGCATTTGTCAAAGCATGTGGACTAGCTTTCGTATTTTTTTCTGATCATAAAACCTTTTAATGCTGTGCTCAATATTTCTTAACAACAAAGCTTTCTCTAAAAAGCTAAACAAATGTGCCTGAAATGACCGTTAAATGTTTCATCTGCAGATGGGCTAGCTCCACAACTATCTGCGAATGGAGAATATAATGTATCGGCGGAAAAGGAAGAGGTTTGCAGATGTGTCCTTTGTTTCAAATTCGAAAAAAATCTTTGATTAATGAAAAAGAAAATGTTGACATGTGGTTCTTTAGAAAACAAAGAATTCCATATAATATATGGCCGATCGCATATTTCATGTGGCGCATGGCATAACAATTTATAGACATGTAGACATTAAAAATTATATTTTCAATGATTTATAGCTTATTTTAATATAATTTAAAATAATTCCAGACTGCTGACTGTCGACATTAAAAGAAGAAATGTTGATTTATTTTCAGGTAAGTCTATTTTCCTTTATTTGCATGACAATAAATAATTATGAAATATTTATTACCATTGTTCTTTCGAGTTCGCTAATGAGAATAAAATGATGCAGCATTTAAATTAAAAATAGCAAGACTTTAATGGGGAGAACTAAGAAATTTTGATTTTATATACCTCTAGAGTTTCAGTTTTCGATACTTGCACCTTACGTCAAAACAAACATCATGGATGAATTGAAACTAAATAACAAATGAAATGTTTTAATGTTCCATTGACTTTTCGCAACAGCCATAAATAAAAAAAAAGACATTTTTGAGCATTTTCTCTTTTTGATATGATAATTTGAATGTTACCCCGTCTCTTTCAAACAAAATAGGTAACAACAATTCTTCTGAGCATTTCAGAATGGGTTATGGAACCTTTTTTATTGTTTATTTTCATGAATTTTGAAGCACTTACTGCAGTTGCCATAAGCCAAGTCTTGCCCATGAATATGATCATGCATACACACAAACTACATCATGTCGTCAATATTTCAACAACACGTATACTAGGGATGCCAACGGATACCAAATCCGGATATCCGTATATACTATCCGAATACTTTCCGAATAACTGCAAAGATCGGAAACTATGTCAGTTTGTATGTATACCAAAATTTTACAGCAAAATTTGCGAATTTGTTCCTATTTAACTATTCTTACAGCCGGTACGTTTCGAATACGGAATCCACCGAACATACAGCTCTTCCGAGTTTCTGTATATTTCTTGCCATTAAATAAATGAGGCATTGAAAAAAATGATAGCTAGCTACTGATTTATTCTCCAGATCTTTATATTGGAGTGAAACAGGACTCACCATGAGAGAAAGATTTCACAGGAATGTTTATATGATTTCAATAATATACCGTTTTCCAAATAACTCAGTTTATGATAATGGAAGGATATTTTTTCGTTTCAAGATGTACGTGTTCCTTTTCGGTGAGACACTCGAGTGGTTTGTTGTTGAGAAAACTTCGCTACTCGTGGGTCTAAACTAAACAATTATTTTCAAATCTAAATCAACGGTTTCATATTGACAAGCAATAATCATGTTTCGTGTGAAGGAAAAGTATTTCAAACCTTATATTTTAAACACATCAATTATAATATTTTCTTCGATGTAGACGCTCTTCCTTAAAATACGAAATTTGAGTCCATAATATATATTATATATAGATATAATAATTGTATTGTATTGTTATATACATATAAAAATATGTGATAATAAGAGTTATTCCATCTGTTTTGATTTAACTAGATGCAGCAATTCCATCAGGAAAAACATGGGTGTAATAGCTGCTTCGGTGACGTTAAACGTTTATGAGAGATACAATACAACCTTTTACTCCATATGTACGTGTTTTTAAGTTTCTTTAGGCGTGTGCAACCTGTGTAGATCCAGGTCAGCCGGCACGTCTGATCTGGATCTGCACTAGTCGCATCTTGGTCAGAAATAAACTAATTAATCTAAAAGCGAACAGTGTAGATCCTGATCAGATGGTATAGATGTGCCGATTGATCTGGATCTCAACTGTTCGTCCATGTAATAAAGGTGTATCTATGAAGTAAAGATATAATTCACGGAATAAATGTTTTCTAACATTAATTGGATGATAACATCGGTTGTCTATTTGCTGGCCTGTAATAGATCGGTCAGACAAGCAATCCAAACATCAGCGGAGACAGAGAAAGCAAACATGCATTTAGAAATCGTTCTCGCACTCTACGGCTGTCTACAGGTGCCCCATCTGGCTGTTATACATCGTCAACAAACGAGGCATTCCATATCAAAACACATTAAGATGTTTATTAACTTGGCACCTTATAACTAGGAAATACAGTAGAAGAAAAACAAACAGTAAGCGCGCGCTTTAGGGCATACTCTGAGGGTAAATACTTTTGTTAGGTACTATTGACTCTTCATCATTTTCTCGTTAGCAATACATGTTACAGATGAGGCTAATGATATTGCAGTATAGAGCATTACTATACAAACACTTGTATTGATATATTTTTAATTAAGTAAGCCTGTTCCTGCTATTAGAAAAAATAGCCTGAAAAGGGGCGAAGTTCAAATATCTATAATATATTATTTGCAAAATTAAAAAAGTTCAATTTTGATGATGTTATTTTATATTGCAGAAAAACGAAATATATTTCGT